>JAUPFV010000003.1:28036103-28255131 GCA_036936605.1 Limnanthes douglasii subsp. nivea | reverse complement strand
AAATTGGTTCTTCGACTAGTGTGATTCATTCTTTTTACACTAATGAAAAGTCGGAAAGTTCCGATATTAAAATATAATGAAAAAGTAAAGAGAAGTTTAGTTAAAGAAGAGGGAGAAAATAGTTAGATTTTAATGTAATTCATTCTTTGGGTATTAGATTAGTTTTAGAGAGAAGTTTGGTTGGAGAAGAAGAAGAAAATTGTTTAGATTTTTGGTCGAAAACTTGGTTTTATATGATGGGTAAAATGGTCATTTTACATAAAGTAAAATAAAAAGTTCTATTTAAGGTCTCATTATAGCCAAATGAGGTCTAGATACAGCCTTGCCCTTTTATTTTTTAGTTTTTTTTTATGATCTTAATATATCATTTTTTGTATATATTTTTGACATTTCATAAAAAAAAGTAATTGTTACATCTATATCACGTGGTTTGTTTAAAATACATTTAAAAAATAAAACTATAACTATGCGAGCTTAAACCAATCTTAAAGTATTAGTTATAAATTTAAAATTTATAATGGAAGTTTTTATGTTGCTTTTAGCTGTCACAATTACATTATTAACTGTTTAATATGTTTAAAAAAAAACTTAATATGGAAGTAACAATTCCACCATTTTTCAATAGCCTATCACAATTAGATTTTCTCCACAAGCCTTGCTACTCTAAAACTATACCCCTTTTCTTATTCCGTTTCTTCTACGTTAAGCTCAATAAAACCCTTCGAATATACTTAGAGTTCATTCATACCCTTCTCCTTGTTTACTGGTTCCATGGTTCATCTTTACGCCAGGGATCAGACATTTAATTTTTGAGGGCTTTAAATCATCCAAGCGGTACTCTTTATTTTCAAACTCCTGATTTCCTTGATTGATTGAGCTGTATCAAGACAATATAAGACTAATGTATTTAACATATTATCTCAATGACCAATAGAAATGCAATGCCAATGGAGACGGTGGAGGGGCCGCCGAAAACAGTCAAGAAGAGACTGAGGAATGGTAAAACATGTACGCCAATTGTTTTAGACCATAGGCCTCACGGCCATAAAATATAAAGTGCAATCTCCTTATGCACAAAACTTAACAAAAGTTGAAAATTTTCAAAAAATAAAAAAACTCGAAAACCCCCAAACCTCCATAAATCTTCCATAAAAAATACTAAGTTGATTTTCAGATGGATTTAGGCAAAAAGAAGCTCGATGAGGAGCATAAAATTTCAAACAATGTAATCTTTCTAACAAATTAGTTAAAACAATTTCAATTTCTGTTGTTCTTCCCGATTTGGAAAGTTATGAACCTGTGTTCCCCGCCGGTTAAAACTCTCCTCCCGGGCAGGGGAGAAGTCTAATCCTTTTAAATCTAGGAATCCACCTTGTCGATTCTTTCGGACCCAACCTCCGGACGAATCCATATCCACCCGCCCGGGAAGTAGATCCTAACCGGCAGGGAGGTGGTCTCGACCTGGTGGGTCTATAGAGTATTAAATTTTACGAATATTAGATTAGTTTAGTTTTAGGTCACTAACAGGTTAAGTATTCTCAATCGTCGGGGGGAATAATTGTCACCCGTCGGTTAAAAATCCCTTATGTTTTAAAAATGTAATTAGTTTTTTTTAAATTGCTATTTTAATTTTTAGTTTCTTTTATGATCTTAATATATTATTTTTTGTATATTTTTTGGATGTTTCATAAAAAAACTTAATTGTTATTTCTATATCACTTGGTTTGTTTAAAACATATTTAATAAATAAAACTATAACTTTGCGAGCTTAAAACAATCTCAAAAGATTAAATATAAATTTATAATTAAGGTTTTGGTGTTGCTGGTAGCTGTCACAAGTACATTATTAACTATTTAATATATTTTTAAAAAAACTTAATATGAAAGTAACAATTCCACCATTTTTCCAAGTCTTCTCCATAAGTTTTGCTACTCCAAAATTCTATCGCCTTTTTTTTATTATGTTTCTTTTACGTTAAGCTCAGGAAAATATTTCGAACATACTTAGAGTTCATTCATACCGCGATTGAAAACGGTTCGTGGTTATATTATTCATCGCGATAGACTTGCTCAAAAAACTCCAAGAATCATTTTTGTGTGCGAAAGATTCGATAATTACACAAAGTTGGTAAATCTGAAAAATCTTAAGAGGAAGACTACTAACACTAAAAAATGTGGATTATTTTCCCCCCTTAAATGAAAGAAGGTAGATGATGATGTATGGGATTTATAGGTCGTTTGCGACGTTCACAATCACGACACTACATCTTACAAAGAAGGTTATTCGTAGTTGGGACGATACAAAGAAAAGATGGATTTTGTAGTTAATTTTACGAAAATGGGATCGCATCCTCATGACATTCTCGGGGGAGTGAAAAAAAATGAACCCTAAGAATTCATTGTCCATGCGCACCCTGAACAACGCTCAACTGAAATACCGGAATATCGTGAAAAGCGGTTGGTCGCAATTCTAATACTTATTCGGTGAACTAAAGAGGTTAAACTATTACGAATTCCATAAAAAGTCTAAAGACGGAAGCGATATTAGAGGTAAGATTTTCTTTGTGCATCTGGTTAGTTTGGATTTGTTACGGACCTCTCCAAATGTCATTGAGATGGATAACACGTACAAGGTAATTAAATACGAGGTGTCGTTGTATGAGGTCGTCGGAGCCACTTGTACTGGAAAAACTATGTAAAATCAACGTTTAGACGTGATCTTTAAATTTTTTAAAATTTGTCATTGTTTATTAATTTAATTTTGAGAATAAAATGTGTAAGACAATTTTAAAAAAAAAACGAATTATTCTAATGGTCTTTATTGGTTTGATTTTCTATCAATGTCACTTTCTTTTTAGTATGATTTGTTTTATCAATGCCACGTTCTTATCGGTTCCTTTCCTACTTGATTTATCGATTTTATTGTTCATTTCAAAATCAATTCTATTCGGTTCTAAACTGAATATATTGTTTTGATTTTTTATCAATTTCGGTTTTTGAAACAAAATTACAAACCGATTTTTGTTTGTTTCCATCCAACGACCATTTATAAAAACGGTTGACCACCGTGATCATAATAATATAGACATGCATCCACTTTCATGGGTTAAAAAATTGTAAAAAAATCTGTTATTTATTAGATAATAGTCTGTGTTCAATACTTTTATCTTTAGTAATGTAAGAAGCATATTCTAAATTAGTGAATACTTTTTAAAGTGATGAAAAGGACGAGCAAAAAATGTGTAAAAAATATATTATTTATAAGATGATCGTGTGTCCTTTGAGTGGTTTTATAATGTAGGAACCATATTCTAAATTAGCGAATATTTTTTAAAATGATGAAAAGAACCTATCACGAAGGTATTACAAACACTAACCTTCATTATCCATTAGAAACACTACCCAAGAACTATTATTATGGATTACAAACACGTTATTATATTAGGTCTAGGCTAATTCAAGATCCAGTTATAGTGCGACATGTCTTGGTTATAACGAGACCCTTTTTATTTACAAAAATGTCATTGATATAAATACAAAATTTTCAAAATTCCACCATTTTCTCTCTTCCAAAACCCTAAACCTCTGTAAACCCATGATTTCAAAACTTAAGTTTTTTCAAATCCAACATCAAATACTTGTTAAGGTAAGCATTGTCTACATCATGGTGTATTTTTTTTTAAAAAATTCAGGTGTAAATTTAGTGATATTTAGACTTTAGTTTGGTTTATTTGGTGTAGTGTAGCATGATTTTGGGTTTCAAATCCAGGACTGTGTTTCAATGTATATCGACGCACTACTTTGAAATACCGGATCCACGCGTGGAATCGATATAATTTCACGATAGTCAATGAAATTTATTTGATTTTCCAAACTTTAGATTGTTCAAATCCAACAACACATATTTGTTAAGGTACGAATTCTTTTTATTATGGTGAAATTCTTTTTCAATTTTTATCTATATTTGTAGTGATATTTAGAGTTATATTTTGAAATTATTCTGATAGAAAAATCGAATTCTTCTATAATTGTAGTTGTTTTTTTCAAATTTGAATACATGTATGTGTTTAGTTAGACGAGTAGATTCAATTTGGCATGCTCTTTGTTAGATTTGGGATAGTGTAGGCTAGTTTTAGAATTTGAGGGTTTCGGTTCTTAATCGTGCTTAGAAATACCGGATGCACGCAAGAACACGCGTGCATCCGGTATTTTGACGCACGATACGTGCGTAGATTTACCAATTCGATCCATGTACGTACTAGAATTGATTGTTTCTTTATTGTTTAGAATTTTAATTCATTATTAAATTCGTTTTATTTTGTGCAGATTAAAATGCATCTGTTCACTTTTATTGTGATATTTGGATCTGTTTTTTTTATTAGTAATTTGCTACGGTTTAATTTTTTATTCATGTGTAATGGTTTCTCAACTTACCCAAAAAGAATATGACTTTATTCAATACTAATGGAGTTTGGATTTGTATCAGAAGAGACCATTTTCCTATGTTACTATTTTGTTATATATATATATAATATAAAAATTGAGGTGTTAATTATAAAGCATAATTTTGGAGATGGACAAGATACTATGCCTGTCTGGAAGGACTTTACGGGATTAGTTTTAAAGAGTGGTAGGGAAAAAGAGAGTTCAAGTTGGAAAAAAAGCGAAATGTAAGGGTTTTATACAAAGAGAGTAGTTTAGTCATTTCACAATTAAAGAAAAACAATTGATCTAGGGTTTCACTATAAAAAAAAGTCTTGGTTTAGCCTAGCCTAGCCCATTATATTATTATAATGGTTCCGAATTTTACGGAAGTAGTTAATATTTTAACAAAGGATTAGCTCCTACCAAAGTTTAAGCTTACACTTTTTTTTCTGCTGAATGTCAAATGTAGACCAGTACTTAGAAGTTCACACATACATCAGCACAAAATCTAATCACAAAAGTAGTAGGACATAATAGTTGCCACACAAATAATCCCATATAGTGAGTCTGATTAAGAGAAGTTAAACATGTATGTGTTTAGAGGTATACAAGAACCTCACTACATTGATAACATCTTTACTAGTAGCAGGAGATGATGTGAACTTGCTTACTAAAATCTTGTTACAGAGAAATATCCATCGCCAAGCTATCATCCGTTATTTATATGCTAATCGGGTTCCTGCAGTATCAACACCAAAATACATAAGACAAGCTAAATGGTATCACTAGCTCGCATATAGCTAGAGGGGGAAACCTCATAGGCAGTTCATTACAATTGGGAAGTAAAAAAAAATAATTATAAACACATTAACCAAACAAGACATTTACTATTATTTTCTGTTTACTTCAACTACTGTAATATTATATAAAAGGTTCCGTTGATTTTAATCTCTCACAAAGCAGTTATCTGATTTTAATAAGTCTGTCACAAAGCCTGGCATCCATTTTTTTGTTACCTTTTTATTCATTCCATGTATGAACTATATAAAAGTCTACGTATACGACAAGCCAGATGCTAATCGGGTAAAACATACAAAACTCAGAATATTAAGGAAAACAATAGATAATGACAAACACATAAAACAGTACGGAAGTTATACTTCAGTATAGTAGAGATATTACAATGAAGTTCGAGTATATAGCCTATGAAATTATATAACTATGCTGACAGACCAGAATGCAGGAGGAGATGCTAATTCTCTATTAGTCTCTTCATGAGAGTGTCTCTTGTTTGTATGAACTATCAACTCTCAGGGTGTATTAAGCAAACATAGTATAAACTCTGCCTACACTGAGGCTAGTACACTGCGCTGTCAATATTATATGTCTCATAATACCAAAACCAAATTTTATAATGTATCAGAGGTTAAAACAAGTATATTGATTGAAAGCGCTTGTGATAGTATAAGAAGTCAATTCTGATCAATAAATCGAAAGTAGTAACTACGCAAATTACATATAAAAAGCTCAAAACTAAGTTCTTAAAATATATTAAATAAAGATTTGGGTTACCAGAATGAAGTTTGGCAAATTCGAAAGTGCTGGAATTAAAAAGATTATAAAAAATAAAGAGTATTTATAACCTAACCGTGGCTGCTAAGTAAACAGTCTCGAGGTAGCAGAGGAGAGGACCGAAGCTCCATTCAATTCGAGTAAGTCTCTATCACTATCTCTTCAATCTATCTCGTCAGCATTCATACGCAAAGGCTTGGCTTGAGGATGAAGAAGGTGTCTGTTTAGGAGAATGTGGAAAGCTGCTGATATTGAGATACTGAATACTTTTCAATTGCTTACAGTGTTTACTTGGGATGGCAGAGTCAAACAAGTCCTTGAAAGATTATTTGAAAATATACGAGAGTAACGCAGAAGAAAAGAAAGCAAAGAAAAAGAAAAAGAAAAAGAAGCCGGAGGCCAAAGGCGTGTTAGTCGTAGACGAAGATCCTCTTTGGCAAAAACCAGTTTCGATTGAAGTAGATGATGAGAATGATTTAGCTGAAGAGGAGAGACCTCAAATTGATGAAGATATAGAGGTCAGGAGAATGAAGAGACTGGAGAAACTTAGAGCTAAACGTCCGTATGGTCCGATTGCTGAGGATGGAAGCGGCTGGAGAAACTTAGAGCTAAACATCCGTATGGTGCGATTGCTGGAGAATGAAGAGACTGGAGAAACTTAGAGCTAAACGTCCTTATGGTGCGATTGCTGAGGATGGAAGCGGCTGGATTTCATTGTCTACTCATGAACAGGCAAATGTTACTAAGCCATATTCTGATATGTCCCCACCGCGTAGACGGAACGACACACCTTCTTCAGAACCTTCAGGAAATAATTTGAATTCCGACTTATCTCCACCACGTAGGCAGAGGGTGCGGAATAACACACCTTCGCCAGGAAGGAATATGAATTCTGATTTGTCTCCACCGCGTAAGCGGAGGGTGCGGAATGACACACCTTAGCCAGGAAGGAATATGAATTCTGATTTGTCTCCACCGCGTAAGCAGAGGGTGCGGAATGACACACCTTCGCCAGGAAGGAATATGAATTCTGATTTGTCTCCACTGCGTAAGCGGAGGGTGCGTAATGACACACCTTCGCCACAGGAAGGAATATGAATTCTGATTTGTCTCCATTGTGTAAGCAGAGGGTGCGGAATGACACCCCTTCGCCAAGAAGGAATATGAATTCTGATTTGTCCCCACCGCGTAAGAAGAAGGTGATAAAATCTGATGTCATCGACGCCCGTGACATTTCTCCTCACAGAGTTCATCGTGGTTCTTCAAATCAAGATGAAGGACATACTTCCCTAGACTCAGACTTCTCAACTCGAAGAAAAATTAGAAATAATGCCTTCGAAAGTTTGGGTACAGATCTTTCTCCACCAAGAAAATCTAGTAGGCAATGATCTGATACAGACAACGTGACCTAGAAGAGAAAAACTGGTCTAATTAGTGCAAAGACATCAGGCTACAGGTTTTGCAAACCAAGAAAGATGAAATTTCAAGTTTTAGCCAGATGGATCCTTCTTAGGGTGGTAGAGGTGCGAAACCTGTTTATCGCGATAGGAAAATGGGGCTTCGAATATCAAAGGAGGATTACCAGAAATCAAAACAAAAAGTTGAAGAGAAGCCCAAGGAAATAAAATTGGAAAGGGGTAAAGGTTTGGCTCAAAAGCGTGAGACTGAAGCTAGGTTGGAAGAACTAGAACTTGAAAAGGACAAACCAATTGCTCGGACCAGGGATGACCCGGAGCTTGACAAAGAGCTAAAGGAAAGAGTGGCACATCTACTGAAGAAAAAGCAATTTGAACCAATTCTTAAAGATGTGGGGGAATAGTGATAAGATGAAGGAATCAGGTTTCATAATCCCACAAGATATTCCTGGTTACAGCTGGATAAAAAGAGGATTAGATGCGGCACCAAATAGGTATGGAGTACGATCAGGAAGGCACTGGGATGGCGTTGACCGCAGTACCGGGTTTGAGAAGATAATGTTCCAAAGGACAAATGAGAAAAAAACAACAGAGAGGGAAGCTTATCTCTGGTCTGTAGCTGATATGTGATCGCAGCAAGAGATCATGTCTATATGGCTGTAATAGAGTTAAAAAGGGTTTGGCGATCATTGTTGATCGGGGTATCACCAGTCTGAGATTTCAGGTACCCATGGAAAGCCTAAGCTACATACATCCAAGCTTATATGTTTTTGTTTTGAGTTATATCATATCAAGCGGTATATAGTCTCAGCTAAGGTAAAGGTTCGACTATCACTACTGTCAAAAGAATGAAAATATGTTACTTATTTGCTATGTCCTAGTCACACAAGGTAGCTTTGCAAATGAAACCCAGAGATCGACATTATTTAAGCAAAATCAGGGTCATTATCCTGTGTGTTTTCTATTACTGCTGCATATTATTGAATGTTGTCATCCATAAACACAAAGGTAGACATATACTGTAGAAGCTTTGCTCTAGACATCCAAATTTTATTCAATGCTGACATACTGTGTTGAGGGGATTAAAAAAAAAACCTAACTGTGGCTTCCAAAAAGAACAACATAGTAAAATTACTAAACATATACTCAAACATAGCTTCAAAAGTAAGTTCTTTCTAGTAATCATATATATTCTTTCCAGGAATCTTTATGTTATTATTCTGATTTCTAAGATCTTTAAGTAGCATATGATACAAAATATAGAGCTTTATGTGTACAGGTCTATCGAAGGAGATAAGTTGAAGACCCCAAAAGTTATAGGTGTTTTGTAAGTTCTATATATTACTTTAATTGAAGAAGTTTTCTTGCTTTACATGGTATCAGTTACAGACTAAAGTGGTTTTTAATTGAAGAGAAGGCTGACGATTAACTACTTGTTCTCTTAATTTTTCAGGGATTTGAGGGACAATTAGCGGGTTGGACCAAACCTCTTAATTCTTCAATTCTATCGTACATTGGAATGTTGTGATCTATTTTATCAGATTAGTCTGCAAATCCTATGTACTGTGAACTAAAACTTGTGCTTTTTGGTGGCTCACCATGCTCACCTTTCATCATCCAAACTGCTACAGCCACATAAGTAGTCAAGGCTATTTTGCAAGAGTGAAACCCTAACAACTTGCCAGAAAAACACTTGACAACTATCATAAATCAAAGAAGTAATATGAGCAGTCTTCAAAGTGTAACTATCATACAGCTTAGTATAGTGCTTTGTATCCCAACAGTATGTAATAAGGTCCCAATGATATTTCTTTGTAAACAAAGGAGACTCTAAACCATCACGAATCAAAAAAAGATAGTCTCCCATAATTGACTAACAAAAATCCATCAAATGAAGCAAGTAGCTATAAGTAATATCGATAAAAAGCTCAAATCTAGGGAAAAAGAGAGCTAAAAAAACAAAACCTTAGCTGTAGTAGAGCTCGAGGCCCATGCCATCGTGAATTTCGTAATCCTTGAGAGTGATGTGATCTTTGTAGATGTTGTACCACTTTTGTATCCTAATTTTCTCAGCTCGGGTTCCAGTCTGTGCAGCCACAAGCTTCTTGAGGTCTCCAATGGTGTCGTCTTCGTTGCACTTCACTCTAACTTTCTTCCCTAGCCTGTCGTTTAGCACCACCTCGATCATGTTTTCTCTATTCGCAAACAAAAGAACACTGTCATAATCATAATCAGACCAGTTTAACCCTGATCAATCTTCAACAAATTCAAATAGGCCAAATCATCACAATCCCTTTAACGAGCATAGACAAATCATGTAACATAAAATTTGTTCTAAACAATACAACAACAATAATCCACTACATAATCAAAGTATAGATCCAAATCTCTCATAGAATTTAAGATCACAGAACTCGATCATTCCAAAAAACAGCACAATCGAATTCACAAGAACTAGAGATCTTGTGCACAAATCATCAAAACCCCCAAAACCGGTTCAAGCTTTGGTATAAACTACAGAACTCATAGTCAAGACATAAAAACAAACCGAAATTCAAAACCTAACCACTGAATTCGAACAAGAACAAGAACAGAGATCGTACCTTCACGAAATTGAAAGAAGAAGGACCGGTGTGGTTAGTCTGGAGAAGTTGATGTGTGACGGGTTTTGAAATTTATAAAGTGTATGAATATGAAGACGGGTTTTGGAATTTATAAAGCGAAAGAAGTGATGGCCGCCTTTGGTTTTTCTACGAGATAAGTAAATTTTGATAAAATATCTAGGGGTGGATTCTTCTACATCGTTATAATTTATAAACATAAAATCAGATATATTCCTAACAATGTATACTAAATTAGCATTGCCGACTTTCATTTTGTTATGAAATAATTTTAAAAAATTATAAATTATAAGGGTGAAGCTATTTCCTCCATAATATTTTTTATTTCCCCCATATTTCAAAATATACTCCACTTTGTTATTTCTTCCATAAAGAAAATTATTAATTTACCCTTCTTTTAATTTTACTTCAAACACTCATATTTATCTTCTTCTCAAACAATCATCCAAACACCAAATCTACCTTAATTGTTTTACGACAACCTTCTACTCATCGTATTTACTTCCACCCATAAACTTTAATCCAATATAAATACACCGTCATCAACTCTTTTAATCTAAAAAAAAATCTAGCCACCACTTTTGATTGAAGCAATTTATCAAAGGTAAAAATCTCTCTTAAATATTTTTTAAACTATCGGTTGGCAAGAGTTCCAGGAAGTTGATTGTACTATGAATAGCGAGTTCCACAAACTCGATATGCAGAAAAATTGCAGTTCCCCGAACTCTCTTGCTATGATTTGTTTTTTAATTTTTTTTCCTGCATATTGAGTTCCATGAATAAATTTCTTGTTTTTTTGGTATCAAATTAATTTTATAAAGCTTAAGAAATCTGTTTTTGATTTGTTTATTTGTTTTTAAAAAAACTTTAACTTGTTTTTTTTATTTCCTACTCTATTTTTGTTTGTTGCCATTTTTCCAAGATTAAATTATCTTGTTGGTTGATTTGATGATGTTCAGATGTTTGAATCTTTGGTTTGAGTGTCTTCTTTTTTCATGATTAATTTTTAAGAAATTTGAGTTTTGTTTGTTTTTAGGGTTTAATTTTAGAAGTTAAATAATATTTGTTAGAATAAAGGTTGGATAGTGAATAGTGGCATCAAAATATAAATTAGAAAATAAATTGAGGACAAAAAAGTAAAAGCAAATGTTGAGTATTTTTTCAAAATTTGAGATGGAGGAAATAATAAATCTTATGGAGGAAATAGCTTCACCCAAATTATAATTTTGTGAAATATTTTAAATTTTGTGTCTGTTAAAATAAATAACTATAGTAACTTAATCTAAGTTTTGTAGTTTTTGTAATGGCTAATTATTTTTATTTCAATGGAATCCATGGAGGGCTAAAGTTTGGTATAAAAATAGGCCTAACAAATCCAGAAAATGCCGCTAATTTGAAAGTAAATTTTAAAAGATCCTCCAGAGTACATCACGACAAAAGCTTTTCAATTAAACGGCAATATTTTTTTCACTGCTTAATTCTTTGATTTTCTATACTTCTCTTTTTTCTCTGTTTCGTCATTTGGACGAGAACTATTGCAGCTAGCGATAAGGATTGCTTCAAAGCGTCCATTGATGAAATCACAGCTTGAAGTTTTCTGTAAGCAAGCATAAAGTAGTTTAAAATGTAGTTATTAGGTTAGAGATGGACAGAGTGAAAGAATTAAGAGTTATCCCTGATGTAAGGCAGGTTTTGCTTTTCAAGCAAGATGATAAATTTTAAATAGGATGGGGCATTGTTGGAGTCGAAGAGCAATTTCATCTTGTACTTATTCGTCCATTTTGTCAGCCAGTCTGTCGCGTTGTTTTGAGCTCGATTGATATGCTTTAAAACCATTGAAGGCTTAAGGAAGCTACGACAACAGAAAAAAGTTCTACCAAGCGGATTGGTAAAAGAACCAAAAGCTAATAAGGTAACGATAGTTTCTGAATCCGTATCAGTGTCGACATTGGAAAGCCATGAGCAAAGATAAGAGAGCCTTCGTTATTTCTAATAAGCACGATGTCACTGGCGTCTCAATTGGGTAATGATGATCCGTCGGTGTTGATTTTAATCCTGTTGTTGATAGGGAGTTTATCAGATATGGAGGCTTGATGATTTTGATGCTATTAAAGCAGCCAAGCTCAGTAGCAGCAGAGTGAAGAGGAGACCAGTGCTTGGAAGAGAGAAGATTAGCAGAGTCGAGGCCAACGATTATATGGTTTATGTGACTTATTATAGAGAAGGTATTAACGGATTTCTCTTTCATTTTAGATTTGTTTCTCATATTCCAGATGACCCAAGCAGTGATAGGGGAAGACGGAGCATACGTGAACAAGTTTATTGGATGACCATAACCAAGTCCTGTGTAAGTGAGAAAATGTCTAGAACTTCCCAATTCTGATGTTGAATATAAGGGAGTAGTGATTCCATATACTACAAGCCATGGGGCATTCAACAAAAAGATAGTTAATAGTTTCTTGATTTATGCAGAATTGACATTTCGATGGCAATGTAAAATGTTTTTTTTGTAGATTGTCATCCGTTGGGAGCCATCCATGAAGCACTCTCCAAGTGAGGAAGGAGCATTTCTTGAGGGTAATATTATTCCAGAGATTACCAAATAGCTTAGAGTGATTGTGCTTGATTTAGAAGAAGCTCCAAGTGTCTTTAATTTTGAAGATGTCATCCTTTGAAATCATCCACGAGGGAGAATCAGAGTCACTACATCTTACATTAGGCTCGCCTTTGTTTTAAATTTAGGATATCCTTTTCCAAACCTTGTAGCACTTCTTCGTATTGAAATCAGCTAACAGAGTTTGATTGTTTTTGCAGTAAGTGTTGTGGATGAATCTAGCCCATAATGTTGTATTTTGTCTGAATTTTATCCACAAATTGCAAGAAGCAGCATCTTGGAGCTCCTTCAAACATCTCACTTTTAGCCCCCCTTCAAGGTAAGTTTTACAGACCTTACTCTATTTACACCAATGATTTTTGGTAGAGTTTTGATTTAATCCCTAAAGAAAATTATTACAGAGCTTTTCAATTATGTTAATAATGTCATTGGAAAACATTTCTTTGCATCTAAGTCTACCAGTGAATGAAATATTCATAGTTCCTCGCGCAATTATTGTTGTTGAGGCTGACACCCAGGTAACCAATAGGTAAGTTTTCATTTCTATAATCAGTGTTGTCATAGAGAGTTTTGACTTTGTTTATGGAATAGTTGGCAGAAGTAATGATAGTTGTCTTCTCCTTGTTAATCATCTAGCCAGAAGCTTCTTGGTAATCCTGAAAAAAAATTCTTAGAGTAGCAATAGCGTAGTTAGAACCATTAGTAAATATTAAGATATCGTTAGCAAATGAAAGAGATATATGCACATATGACTTCTGGTTTTGTATTGAATGTGTTTGTTATTGTTAGAAAAGCATCTTGAGGCCCTCTAATGAGAGTTTCTTCAGCAATAATAAAGAGGTATGGAGACCTAACTATGTAAATAATAAAGAGTTATTTAAGTTTTGTACTTGTTAAAACTTATTAGTGGATTTTATTTACTTGTTGATTGTTCCCTCCCAACAAATTTTTATATTTTTATATAAAAAATTAAAAACGTAACAGTTTATTAATAATTTAATGATTTACGTAACTCATATTGAATATAATAAAAATAAAAATATATTTTTTATTAAAATATAATTACAACATATATAAAAAAAATGAGATCATATAACTAACTATATAATTTTTTTAACTCAAAAATATTTTTTGAAAATATATATATTTATTTGCTTATTTTTAACATACATTGAATATATATTTTACTAGTTATTCTAGATTAGTGGTGAACTTAGAAAAATTAACTTATTTACAGTTAGCAAGTTTTATTTACTTTTGTCATATTTTTAAAATAATTTTAAATTACTATTTTCATTTTATTTATTTATATTTTGTAAAATAATTTTTATTTATTGATATATTAAGATATTTTTATAAAATAATTAATTTTAATTATATTTAAAAAATATTTTTTATATTGCAAAATTAATTATATTTTTATGTATTTTTTTAAACACTTTTATACATTAAATCTGATTTTGCTATATTTTATTGTTTAAATATTTAAACATAATATATTAAGATTTTAATTTATATTTTGCTAATATCTTTTATATAACGAAATTTATTTATTTTTCATCTATTTTCAAAAATATATTTTATATGACAAATTTTATTTTTATATTTATTTTTTGCTATGAAAAGTTTAAATTAAAATAATAATGTTACATATAGTTGAGCATTATCTACTCGCCATCATTTAGGCCAAGCATAGGACAAAAGAAAAAGACTAAAAAGACAATAGAGGACCAAACAATACAACTTGAATAACAAAATCTTACTTCCAATACTTAATAAACACATAGTTATAGTTGATTTTATTTTCTTGTGTCTTTTAAAATATTATTAAAATATTAAATTTAACTTTGTAAGATTTTATTTTTTATAAATATCTGAAAATAATACATTAAAATATATTGAGATTTATTGTTTAATATTATTTTTATATGCAATAATATAATATTTTAATAAGTTACTATTACTTGTAATAAGGTTTCTTAATTGTTTTCAGTTTTTTATTCGTAATGACATATCTTATACCTGATCTAATGGTTGTAGATTTACAATGGAGAGTTATTTTGCTAAAAAACAAAGAATAATGTTAGTTCTTCAAGTAGCCCGAGTAATAATAATATGATTCATCCTAATGTGATTGCTCCTATATCAAGATATAATGTTGATAGTGTAGAATTTCATTTAAATAAAGATATAGTGTCTGATTCGGGACTACGCTAAGTTATTGGAAAAAAAATAGTAATGTTAGAGATTAAATTCGATGAGAATTCATCTCAAAAAGAGCTTTCCAATGAAAAAAAAAAATTCCCAAAACAAAAGTTGAGAAAAATAACTGGAGTTTTCAAGGTACATGGTTTGAAAAATATTCATGGTTGGAATATAGTGTGCACGAGAATGCGGCATTTTGTTTTTGCTGTTACATTTTTAAACCACTTAATGTTAATCGTTAAAGAGACGACGTGTTTGTCACATAAGGTTTTAAGAATTGAAAAAGTACTTGAATATTGAAGGTGGTGTGAATAACACACATGATCAATCTAGACAAATATTTCTTTTGTTTAAAAAACCAAAGAAAGAATATTGAATACAAGCATATGAGAAAGAAGAATAAGTGAACTATCGTGTGCGCCTAAGTGCATCTTTTAATGTGATCATATTGCTTTTTCTGTCAGGGATTGACTTTTCGTAAACATGATGAATCGTCACAATCATTAAACATGGAAATTTTAAATACTTGATTGGTATCGTGAGCATAAAACAGAGGTAAAAGTAGTTATATTGGAGAACATGCCTGGTAATAATCTGATGGTTTTTGCAATAGTCCATATAGATTTGACAAATTGTTAAGATGTTGAAACTATTAAAGCCATATTGAAATACATCAAAGATCGTAATTTATCTCATTGGTTGATAAATCACGTGATGTGTTAATTAAAGAACAAATGTATTTAGTGATTAGATATGTCAATAATGTCGGGGAGGTCATTGAAAGATTTTTAAGCTTAATTTATGTTATAGATACAACTGTAAAATCTTTTAAAAAAAATAGAATTAATATTTGTTGAACATAATTTATCTTTGTCACAGTTGAAGGGTCAAGGTTATGATGTGCATATAACATGCGGGGTAAATTTAATGGTTTGAAAACACTTATATTAAATGAAAATCAATTTTTCAAATATGTTTATTGTTTTGCACACTAACTCCAACTAGTTGTTGTCAGTGTTGCGAAAGACCATAATGTTATTAACGATTTTTTAATCATTATCGTGTAAACACATGTGGAACATCTTGTAAAATGAGGGATAAACTATAATACAGTAAGTATGAAATAATTGTTACATCTTTTGAAAGTAGGTAAATTACAAGTGAGAGAGGGGAAAACGAAGAAATGAGTTTCAAACGACCATGTGACACTCGATAGAGATCACATTATAATACTTTGCTACAGTTGAAGAGTATGTGGTCTTTAATAAATAAAGTGCTTGAACATATATATGAAGATGGTTTTAATCCAGATAATAAAGACAAATAAGAATGGAGAGTTATGACTTCATCTTTATTTTGCATTTGATGATTGAGTTACCTGAGTTAACATATGTTTTATAACGATTTTTATAACAGAGGGACCAAAATATTTTGAAATTTATTTATTTGATTGATATAACTAAAAAGACATTGTACAATTATAGAGAGGATGGTTGGGATACATTTTTTGACCTATTCGAGACGTTTTATGTGTCTAATTCCATTGACATTGGTAATATGGAATATAAAATCAAGACTCGTGTGTGTATGAAGTGAGATGGACGTGTAACTAATTACGATCATTATACACGTGGAGATTTATTGCATGTAAATATACTATATATTTGATTGTAATTTAGAATTATAATATCTATATATAGATAATATTAAATTCTTATTTTCTCAAATCAGGTTATGGATTTACTTATTCAAGAGATGGAACGTCGTTTTCCTGAAGCATATATAGAGTTTCTTACTTGCCTGAATTGTATTAGTTCAAAAAAATCATTTGTTAATTTCAATGTTGAAAAGTTGGTTCGTTTAGCAAGAACTCTATCCAAATGAATTTTCTTATTTCGAACGTATGATGCTCACATTCCAACTTAAAACATACATCAATGTAATTGACAAATACGAGTTCTCTAATATTGAAGATTTTGGAGATTTAGCTAATATATTAGTTGTTATTGAAAGACATCAAAGTTTTCCGTTGGTGTGCCGCTTGATTGAATTGACATTAATCATTTTGGTTGCTACAATATCATTAGAAAGAGTATTTTCTACTATGAAGCTTATGAAGACGGACTTGCGGAATAAGATGGGCGACATTTGGAGAATGATCTTTTAGTCGTATAAAATGAGAGATATATTTTTAGAAAAAATGATAATGAAACCATTTTACGACGTTTCTAAAATATAAGGAATCATCATAGTCAATTTTCATATATCGGTTACTAAAAAGTTGAATGAGTTTAATAAAATTTTGTTTAGCCTCCTCATTTTGATTCCTAGTTCTGTCAGTGCAAAGAACTATCTTTATAATTATCTTAAGCTTATGTAACTACCAAAAATTTCAACTATGAATCAATCTCAACAACTCTTCATTCTGTGTTTAATTTGGTCAACTTTTATTATCCAATTATTCTTTTATAATTTTTTAGATTTATTCATCATTTATGCATTCCAAAAATAGTAGTGCCTCTTTAAAATTCATTTAGTTGTTTAAAACCATTGTTCATTTGATATCATGTAGAATGATGCATCTAAATCTAACACCCGTTTATCTATAGAGGTGAATCTTGATGCTGATAAATAATAAAAATAAAATACAACTAGGATCTTAGTGATTGAAATAATCTATCTTACAAAATAGCCTCATGCACAAATATATAAAATTAGTTTAATGGCTTAGTGGGCCAAATAACTAATGAACTATATTGCTAACATTCTCCCTCAAAGTCATAATGCAACATTAATAGGCATTGAGAGTTTGTCATACATAAAATGAAAGTGAGATACAATTGGGAGCATTCGTGAATATATCAACAACCTACATTCCAGATAAAACAAATGGAAGCGAGATGGTCCCAAGCTAAAGACGATGACGAGTGAAGTGACAATCGATTTTTATGTGCTTCATTCTCTCGTGAAAAACTGAATAATTTGCAATATGTATGGAGATTTTGTTATCACATTGTAAAGAAGTGTAATTAGTAATATTAACCAACATACCTGCAAAAAGTTATTATAATTAAGCAATCTCACATGTAATCATTATGATAGTACGTTACTCAACCTTGATATAAGATTTATAACCAACATCACGTTTCTTGCTTTTCCATGAGATTAATAAATGAGTAAAAAAAATTACGATCACAATGATTCATATCTCAATTATAATCACTATAGTTATGTAGTTCGAGTGAATAAGTCAAAAAAAAATAAAAGACTCCAGAATAGAGTGTCAACAAGATAGTTTAATATCTATAAGAAATTACAAAAGAGAATAAAAAAATAAAGTTTACTTAATTTAAACGAAGATGAAGAGTTGTTGAGATTTACTAGTAGTTGAACTTGAGTTAAAAATAATTACGAAATTAATTGTTTGAGCTAAAAACAATATTCACCAATAACAATTAATCATCTTTATCGATAGTTTGTCTCGTTAATGTAAAATTATTCAATTTGAATCACATAAATTATTGTGCTATTTTGTAGTATTTTTTTTTATAGTGTTCGTATATCATCATTCGACCGATTTTCAAAACAATCCTCAAGATTTCTTAGTATATTTTTTATAAATTTATATATATATATATATAAATAAAAGAATCACTAATGTTATTTATAATAAGTAAACTTAATAACAATGAACCAATTAAAAAGAACTAGATTCCATCAATAAATTTCAAGATCTATACATTCTAAATTCAATTTGTTAAATTACAAAATACATAAAGAGGGACACATCTTCAATGAAACTATAATGTTTAATTATTTTAATCATTTTAACTTTAGTATAAGATTTAATTTTATTTTTAATTAAAATTTATATAAATCTTTTAACTTAAATTATTAAAATTTATTTCATGACACAAATTTATTTGTTTGGAGTAATTTCCATGTATTTAATTTTATATTGACATTGATATTTCATGTTTTTATATCCGTTAAAACTTAAAAGTTGTATTTAACACTAATAAAAGTTAGAATTTAAAGTTTGTTTTTATAATTTATTTAATGTTTTATTTTTGAAATAATTAATGATAGTGAAAAAATATGTAATGTGAAATTGAAGTTTGTACTAAATTTTGTAGTAGCCATCGTTTACATGATATATGCAGTCTCAGTCTCACGATATATATCTTTCAATATTTAAAAAGCTACGAGTTCTCCACAATTTATAAGTTCTCTTATCACCTACCTTTTTTCGTAACTTTCTAGTTGGTTTTCAACATTATTAATAATAAAAATTCTAAAAACTCATAATTTGTTGTTTTGTTGTTTTTAAGAATAAAAAATTTTAAAAACTACTCATCATTTTTATATTTTCGATTAATTTCATGTTTATTTTTCAGTTGATGGTTGGATAATATTGAATAATTAAATGATTTCGTTAAAATTAATTAAATAATAATAAATTTGGTAATAATTCCAGGTTAAGATGGATTTGGTTACTACTTATCAATTTTGGTAAATTTTTCAATTCTTTTTTCGGGGCGTTTTGGGATTTAAGATTCAGAGGGTGGTGTCAAAATTTATTTTAGTCGTGGTCGATGTTGTTTAATAGCACCGACAAAATTTATTGTGTTCTTTTATTTTACGAGAGGTTACTCTTAATGATACTGGCAGTGTAAAATATGATTTTAATTTGCTATATA
Organism: Limnanthes douglasii subsp. nivea; assembly: GCA_036936605.1. NCBI lineage: Eukaryota > Viridiplantae > Streptophyta > Magnoliopsida > Brassicales > Limnanthaceae > Limnanthes > Limnanthes douglasii. The sequence goes on along the minus strand of JAUPFV010000003.1, from coordinate 28,235,579 downwards.
AATAAATTTATTATTATGTTACAATTGAAACACATGAAACAGGTAACACTTAAAATATTTTATAATTAATTAAATACATTTTTTACTTTTTTAATTCAATAAATAAATAAATTTTAAAATATTTTATGTCTAATTATATAAATATATTCATTAAAATATTATTAAAAATTAAATATGATTTATTGTTATTTTATTTTTTATTTTTAATCAAAAGAACAACTTTATTAAAAAAATTGAAAGTTTTACAAATAAAAGGGCCAACAGAAATAAACCCAAAAATTACAAACTGAAAAAAAGGCGCTGGAAATCTCCCGACAAATGGAACCAAAATTAGAATTTGAACAGAAAAGAATTCCAAGAACAGCTCATAACTTCTCTTCAATACTCGAACACAAAAGAAATCTTCGATTCCAAGCACATCATATCTTCTTAAACTCCTCATCTTCATTACAATGAAGCCTCCAGCTTCCACTCCAATTCAATGAAACCTCAGCATCAATCCCATAAAACCTCCAATAACAGCAGCATGTCTTTGTCTCCACCGCCTCTAAATAGCAACACCAACCAATCTGCCAAACAAAACCAAACTCCAGCAGTACCAATGCTCACTAAACAATATACCCTAAATTTTAAACTCTCAAGAAAAGTAATAGCAAATAAATCAGATGGTGCATTATGCTGATGAAAATGCAGTTTTTGTCTGCACTTAAGGGTCCATTTGGCAAGCCAATCAGCTGCCTGATTCTGGACCCTTGAAATGTGCCTAATACTCATGTTTTTATCCAGAAGGTTACGGCAAAAGCTAAGATTATGGTCCTCAAAATCAGCTCTGGTGTTAATGGTTAGTTGCTTAATAAGAAGAAAAGAATCATACTCGATGTCCACATACTGCCAATTTTTCTTGAAGCAAATAGATAAGCCATGCAACAATGCTAAAGTTTCAGCTTGAAGAGGAGATACCTTACCAAATTGATTACCATGAGCTTGCAATATGTCTCCCTTACTGTTTCTGAAAAGAACACCAGACGCTGCCTCACCATTGAAAGCACAGGAGGCGTCAACATTCATCTTTATACGAGGGTGGACAGGAGGAATCCATCTGAGGTACCGAGGTATGCTTTTATTTTCACTAGATCGACACCCCAAGATCACTCCAGCATCACGTGCATTCGACCAGTGCTTGTAGCTTAGACTTCCATTGACTTCCACACCTTTAACAATATTGATAATGTTATCAATAGCCTTGTTAACACTTATGTGAACCCCCTTATGCTTAAATGAATTTATAGCTTTCCAAATCATCCAGCATATAACTTGAGGAACAAGATGAGAAACATGAAACTTAGTTTTTGAAAACCAAAACCAGCATCTTAAGAGATGAGTAAGGACCATAGTTCTTTTGATTTTGATTTTAAATAAGCAAGAAAACCAGTTCCAAATCTGCCAAGCAAAAGAACAATTAACAAATAAATGGTTTTTATCCTCACGGTTGTCACAAAAAACACACTTAGAAGCCAGATTCATATGATTTCTCATCATAGCACTATCAAGAGAAATAAAGTTATGCATTAATTTCCATGTCATGAAAGAGAACTTCCTTGGAATTTTTGTGTTCTAGATCTTCTTGTAGAGGGTTGAGTAGTTATGCTTAGTTCTTATGTTCTCCCAGGTTTGCTTTAAGTTGAATTGCCCATTAGCAGAAAGTCTCCAGTAGATAGCATCATCCTTATCAGTTATTTGAGTTGTGTTGATCATTAGCAATCTATTAGTATCAATGCTTTCCTATAGTTCATTTAAACACCAAGAGTTGTTGTGCCAAAAAGTGTTAACTTTAACATCAATATACCAATTTAAATTTTGCTCAGTAGCAATAGCAGGCAAGTTGTGCCAAGAGTCATTCCAAAAGTCCACATTACCTCTACTAAGAATCCAGGTAATGTTCATATCAGCTTGCTGTCTAATGCTACAAAGTCTTTTCCAGACCAAGGAACCCTTTATGTTAGTGTACAGAGGATGAGTATTCTTGCAATAAATGTCATTCATAACATTAAACCAGAGACAGTTATTCATTCTAAACTTGTACCAAAGCTTTTAGGAGAAAGAGTTTTGAATGTCAAGCGGTTACATTTAAACCTCCTTCCCCAAATGGCTTACAAATGAAATGCCAAGAAGACCAGTGGATTGTTTTATGATCCTGCTTAGTTCTCTATAAAAATCTGTTTAAAGTCTGCTCTATCTTACTAATAATATTTCTAGGCAATTCACAGCTTTGAAGCCAATAATATACAATAGGAAAAAGGACATTGGTAATTAAAGATAACCTGGCCCCGTAGGATAGAATCTTGTTGTCCCATTCAGTGATACGATCATTGATTTTGTTCAAAATGGGCTTGTAGATGTGACCTTTGTTGTTGTTAGAGATAATAACACCCAGGTGGTAAAGAGGGAGAAAATCCACCTCAAAACCAGTTTGCAGCTTAAGATTGTGGACCTTAGCAGAGTTAGACTTAAGAGATACAATAAGCTTAGTTTTGGTTTTATTAATTGCTTGACCAGAAGTAAGCTAATAGAGATCAAGAAAGCCACTAAGAGTATCAATAGAACTAGGAGCATTATTAGTAAAAATCAATTTGTCATCTGCAAACATAATGCAGGGAATGGTAAAAGAACATCTAGAGGCATAGTACATTGAAGGGTTAGAATTAAACAAATTACTTAAACCCCTACTTAGAAACTATTCACCAAGAATAAACAGGCAAGGAGAGAGAGGATCTCCTTGCCTTAAACCTCTTTTCATTTTAAAATAATCCACAGTTTCACCATTAATAAGCATGGAAACATGCACATCATAGATCAATTTCTTAATAAGCTCAACCATCTTAACACTGAAACCAAATGAACACAACACTTTAAGGACAAATGAATGAGAAATTTTGTCGAAGGCTTTCGACATATCCAACTGAACAACAGTATTTCCATTTGTGGGCTTCTTGTTAATATCGAAAAGTAACTCTTTAGCCAGTAAAATATTGTCCTGAATAAGTCTATTCTTTATAAAGGCAGACTGATAATTTGAAACTATCTTAGGAAGGACACTAGAAAGTCTATGATTTATGAGGGCAGAGAAGATCCTGTTGATAAAAGTACACAGACCAATAGGCATGTAACTAGTCCACCAAATAGGATTAGAAACCTTGGGGATAACGCATATGCCAGTTGCAAAGAGGCCAGTAGGGATAGTATTGCCATGAATATAAGAATTAAATGCATTGCACAAATCCCTTCTAATAATATGCCAACAATGCTTAAAGAAAAAAGATTGAAACTATCAATACCCGGTGAGCTGTCCTTCTTCATATGGTCTATGATTTATTGTTATATGATAAAATATGATTTATTGTTATGTTAAGAGTGATTTAACTCAATAAGTAATCAATCTATTTTGAATTATTTATTTATAATTAGGTATGAATCAAATTTATTAATATTTTCATTATAAGTTCAAGTTTATAATATTTCATCTATAAAAATAAACTAAAACCAATTGTGAATTATATTAAAATTGTTTAATAGTCAATGTTAAAATTATTTAAATCATGTTAAAACTATTTTAATAGTATTATTTGTCTTGTTAAATAAATAAATTAATTAATTATGGGAAACTAACACCAATTTTACAAACCTATTATGGATACAGGCTAAACAAATAAGAGACTTTATACTTAGAATATCATTCTATATAAATCCATCAAGCAACTCGACCAATTCTCTTTGTTTTAATTTTTTTTAAATTAAAATTTTAAACGTTCATATCTTTTAAACGTAACTCGTAAAAATAAATAAAAAAAACACCATTAGTTTTGTCTTTTTAAGTCGAACATAACTGGTACCAATCATAATATATTTTGTTTTTCTTTTAAATATATATATATATTTTATGCAGGTTTCTCATCTATTTAGTTTCGCATCTAGTACTACAAAATTTAAACATATTTCGCATTATATGGTTTCACATCTATGATAGTGGACTGGTTTCACATCTAGCATCTATCATTGTGGGATGATTTCGCATCTAGCATCTATCATAGTGGCTGATTTCGCATCTAACATCTATCATAGTGGGTCCGAATTCGCATCTAACAATATAAAATTTAAACAGGTTTCACATCTAACCAAACAAAGAATGTTTCGCATCTATCAATATAAAATTTAAACAGGTTTCACATCTAACAAAACAAAGAATGTTTCGCATCTTCTTTGTTTATTAAAAATTTAAAAAAATTAAAAGTCCGTATCTTTTTAACCTTAACTCGAAAAAATATATCCGAAAATACAATTGGTTTTGTTTTTCTAAGACGAACAAAACCAATACCACTCATGATATGTTTTGTTAATATATATACATATAGGGCCAGGCTAGAAATGTTACACATTTTGATAGATCTCTCACCCTACTCCCTTATTTTTTGAAACTGAAAGTTGAAATTCCAAAATTGCCCTTCCTCTCTCTAGATTTTGACATTTATGCCATTTTGTCTCCAAATCGGCCGAAACACTTAATCTATCCGATATTAGACTAGATCTACAAGCTTTGTAGTAACATCTACTAATCTAAACCCATTAATTCGAAAAAATTAGCTTTTTTTACCTAAACCCATAAAACCCACTTCGAAAAATCTTAAATCGGAGTATCTATGGACAAAGAAGAGATGGGCATTTCTCTGGAAGACTTACTGAACGAGGAGGAAGCTTACCGGATGGAGGTAAGGACCGAAATTAAGTTTTTTTAATTTCAGAGCTGTAGCACGCTGTTCGTGCGATGAACAGCGTTGTCATCGCACGAACAGCGCGCGACGGTCGCAGGCCCAAAATGCGACGGGCCCAACTGACCGTCGCATTTAAGGCCTGCGACGCTAGGCCAAAAATATGGCCCATATTTTTTAGCCAGAGAGCCTCTGTCGCAGGCCCAAAATGAGACGCTCTTTTGTATCCGTCTCATTTTGGGCCTGCGACGGGACTTGAGACATGTCTCATTTTGGGCCTGCGACAGGTTCTTGTATATATAAACTCATACTTTTCGATTGTATATTTTGCAGGAGGAACCTGCCCAGCCTCCATTTATGGATGCCGATTACAGTAAAATATTCACCACGGATAGATTATTCACTAAAGACGAATTAGATGCTTTCGTGGAAATTGAATCAAAGAAGATCCAGTTTGTGACAATAAGAAAACTCTACGATAGTGGGAAATGGGGAAGGACTCCTAGGTTAGAGTACGTTTGCGAGCGATACGGTGTATACGTATCTAAGGCAAAGCCGGACACTTTGAAAAAGAGGAAGACATCGACGAAGAAATGTAATTGTCCGTTTGCGCTAAAAGGTCATCCGATCGACGTACTAGCCATGAAATGGCGTTTGGAGGTGATAAACGGTACTCACAATCATGAACCCTACGTTCGCCTAGACGGTCATTCCCGCGCTTGTAGGCTAAAACTGGACGAAGAGGAACTAGTTCGCAGTTTGTCTCACCTAGGTTCGCGCCCTAGGGAGATTTACAGTGGTTTGAAACACCAATATCCGGAAAACATTTCGAACATGCGTGCTATCTACAATGTCCGCCAAAAACATCGGGACGCTGAACACGGGGGACAAACCCAAATGCAATATCTATTGACGAAGTTGAAGGAGAATGGATACTCGACGTGGGAGCGTTTGAAAGATGATACGAAGGTGATCACTGACTTTTTCTTCGCACATCCTACTAGCATAGACTTATTACGTACATTCCCGAACGTGTTATTCATGGATTGTACGTACAAGACGACTAGGTATAAGATGCCATTGTTAGAGGTTGTTGGTTTTACGTCCACTTCCATCACATTCACAGTTGTGTACGTGTTTATGAGCGGAGAGAAGATTAGAAACTACGTATGGGCTTTGGAAACTCTTCGTGGTTTGATGATGGATAGCGTTTGCGCATTTCCATCCATTATTGTTACCGATCGTGAGTTAGCTCTCATGCGTGCGGTTGATAGAATTTTTCCCGGAACGCACCATTTGTTATGCACGTGGCACATTAGTAAGAACATCCTTGGGGCGGTTCGGAAGATATTGCACGATGATGCGGTAGCGAAACAATTTGTTGAATTTTACGGCTACGCTGCGGAGGCGAACACGTTTGAGAGTTACCAAAAGAACCTGGATACACTTAAGGAGATGTTTGCATCTAAACCGGAGTGCTTTGCGTACGTTATGGACTCGTGGATAACAAAATATGCTGACAAGTTCCTTGCGTACAAAACGAACACGATTAAGCATTATGGCCAAACAACTACAAATAGGTTAGTCCGTGTATCCTACTTTTCGTTGAGTTATTTTATTAAAGTACTTCGTGGTTTGATAATTTATTACTTGTACTTATTAGGGCGGAGGGTGCACACTCGTCCCTAAAAAAATATCTTGGGACGAATCAATGCAACTTTGAGACTTTTTGGGAAAAAGTTCATAACTTGTTAACGAAGCAGCATGCGGGTATCGTCGAATCATTCGAGCGAAGTAAGTTTAGATCAATTCCCGGCTTCGATGGTGTTTTGACCAAAAATCTTAAAGGTCATGTGTCACATGCGGGGCTAAAGATACTGACGGTTGCTATTGTACGTGCTCGGAATATAGGAGTAGATCGGGTGGCATGTGGAGGTTGTTTCCTTAGGAAAACGCATGGTTTACCTTGTGCATGTGAAATTGCCTTTATAGCTAGAGAAGGTAGGTGCATCCCTTTAGAAGATGTGGATATTTTTTGGAAAAGATTAGATATTGTGCACATGGATCCTACCTCTCGCGAAGAGGAATTGCAAAAAAAGATTTCCTTGATTGACAACTCCATTCGTAGTTTCCGCCCCGACCAACAAGACCACATTATCAATAAAGTAATGCAAATTTTGATGCCCGAGACAAGTCATATTCAAGATCCGAAAGAAGCGGTTAGAGCTAAAGGTAGACCAAAGGGAGGCGTTGATAAATCGACTAAACGTAACCCTAGTTCGTGGGAATATCCCATTGAACAAACCGCTAGTGCTAGTACTCCGGCTAACTCGGTAGGTAGTACACCCGTAAACACGTTAGGGAGCACGGCCGCATCCAAAGTGGCTCCCATCGTACCACCCAAACCTCCATTAGCAAAAAAGAAGGTTGGAAGGCCTAAGAAAATTGTTAAGGATGGGAAGTTAACATTGTATCCGGATTGCATCCCGACCTTTCTACACACTTACATTTCAAAGTTAGTTGACGTTCTTCCGGACGGACAATGCGGATATCGTTCCGTAGCGCATTCAATATACAACGACGAAGATAGATGGGAGGATGTTAGACGCGAGTTGTTGAAGGAGTTGCGGGACAACCGTGCATGTTGGTTGGATGTATATGGTTCGGAGAAGGTGTTTGACGATTTGATACAAAGGTTAGATTACTTCAAGCCCAATCCTAGTAGCCACTATTGGATGACATTTCCGGACATTGGACTAGTCATCGCGACAAGGTATCAATGCATGGTATACCATGTATCGCTCGCAGCCTCGTTAACGTATCTACCAATACGTGGAAAGCCACCCGTCAACAATTCGACGATCATAGAAGTTGGGATAGCTTTCGTGCATGGATGTCACTTTGTTAATGTAAGTATATGTCGTTTCCAATTTAAAATTGTTACGCTATCATTACTAATGCATTCGTTTATTTTATTTCCTTGTAGATTACTACTCCACCCGATGGACCGTTGCCTCCATTATACCCGTGTTGGGCCGCTTACGCAACCGAAGAAGCGAATCAATGGGCGCATCCATACTACCGGTGGTTGAACAAATTTACACAGATAATGCCCGCAAGGAAAATCAACTTGAACGAAAAACCCCATGTCACAGATTTGACTAGAGACGAGGACGTTTCAAATGTTTGAAATGTTTTTGTGCGACATTTGTAGTTTAAGTTAGTTAGTTTTCCTAACATCTACTGTAACATATGTAATTTTGATGTACTTTTGATGTACTTTTGAAGTACTTTTGATGTACTTTTGAAGTACTTTTGATGTAATTTTGATGTTCGATGATGTACATTTGATGTAATTTTGATGTAATTTTGATATAATATAGTTTACGGTGTTTTTGAAAGTTACGGAAATGTGTTTGACGATTTAAAGTTTAACGTAACTTTCATTAGAAACACATATCACATATCTATTTTCAAAATTCGGGTTGTTCTCTAAAAAATAATTCAGTTATCGCAGGCCAAAAATGAGATGCCCTTTGGGCATGGTCTCATTTTTGGCCTGCGACGGCAAGGTAAATTTTTGGCCCATAAAACGGGACAGAATGCACTTGTCGCAGGCCCAAAATGCGACCTCCTTGGGCATGGTCGCAAATTGGGCCTGCGACGGCAGACCAAAAAGTTGGCCCATAATCTTGGACAGAAGGCTTGTGTCGCAGGCCCAAAATGAGACGCCTATTGGGCCTCGTCTCATTTTGGGCCTGCGACGAGAGGCTAGATTTTTTGCATAGTTTTTCAGACAGAAAATAGGCCTACTTTATCATTTTGGACATTTGTTGGAATAAAATACCAGTATATGGGAGAAAACAACAAGTTCATTTTGAAGAAGTTCAGGAAAACAACTAGTACATTATGAAGAAATAGAAGAAAAGAACAAGTACACTTGAAGTGGTTACAAGAAGAGGAAATCAATAAGTTATGACTTTTAACTTAACGAAACATAAGAAAATAATTAAACACCGAAATGGCAACAACCAAATGCTCAATCATCGAAGTCGTATCCCAAGTTGTCGTCAGAATGAACCCCCTCCTCCCTTTCCGCAATCCTATCCTGAAGATACGCAACCATATCCCTACTGATGTAGTCTACCACTGTCATGTTGAAGACGGCGGCCGCTTCTTGCTTAATTTTATACGGCTGAAACAACAAACGCTGGAGTGGTTGGCAAAAAATATACCTCCGCTTGATTTGGTCACGGTTGCGCACGAGGAGCCCTTCTGTTTGTAATCGGCCGTAACCGTAGTACATCTTACAAAGCACCCGATCAAAAAAAGCATCACTAGTATCTTCCCCCATCTCTCGGCGGGTAATCATCGCCGCCAAGAGCAAATGGTAGTCTTCGTGGGGAGTAAACTCCATTTGTTGAACTTTCTAAGTTTGAGAAGATGATATGAATGTAATCGGATTTGTAGTCCCTTTATATAGTGAAGACAATTTAGGTGGGACTTTATTTTAGAGAATGAGAGGGAGTTTAGAATTTATAAAATAAGAGGGAGTTTTTGAATTTTGAAAATGAGAGGGAGTTTAGAATGTGAGCGGGATTTTTTGAATTTCCAAGAACCAGAGGGAGTTTTTGAATTTTGAAAATGAGAGGGAGTTTTGATTTGTTAAAATGAGCGGGATTATTAGAATGTTCGAGAACGAGAGAGATTTTTTGAATTTTGAAAATGGGTGGGAGTTTTGATATTTTAGAAAGAGCGGGATTTGTTAGAATGTTTGAGGATGAGAGGGAGTTTTCGGGTCCGTCTATAAATAGAAGCTTCATGCACATTGAAACTTCATCATTAGTTGATAAATCTAGTTGAAAAATGGGTTCATGGACTGAGTTGGAAGATCAGTATCTGATGAGGGCATCAATTGAAGTTGGTAATATGCACATTCCAGAGTGTGGTAAAAGGTACTGCGAGGCATTAGTATGCCAGATGTACTTCCTGTGCGGAAGGGATGGTGTTCAGCCGCCTTACATTTCAAGGTGTGTTGATGAAGTGCGAGCTAGGTGGTCGGTCTTGGTCAAAACCCGTCGACATCTAGTTTCTGACCTCAACGAATTGGAACGTCGTATTGCGGGTAACCGGTTCAACTGTCAAGCGACGGATTATATAACAGAGGGCCAGCTGGATGCGGTCCGTTCTGACATTTATGACATCCAGATACAGCAAATCCGTGACTACAAAGATGCGAAAGAAGAAAGGAGGTTGATGAAATGGAACTGGCCTGATAGATAATTTTGCGTGTGTATTTCTGTTTGAGTGTGAGTTTCAATTTAAGTATGAGTTTGTATTTCTGTTTGAGTGTGAGTTTCAATTTGAGTATGAGTTTGTATTTCTGTTTGAGTGTGAGTTTCATTTTAAGTATGAGTGTGTATTTCTGTTTGAGTGTGAGTTTCATTTTAAGTATGAGTGTGTATTTCTGTTTCATTATAATTTTGAGTGTGTATATCATTCAAAGTAATCAAACCGATTAAAATAAATTAAAAGCAGTCATACAATAAATTAAAATACAAAAATTAAAAGCAGTCATACAATTAACCCATTACAAAAATTAAAAGCATTCATAGAATTAACCGATTACAAAAATATAGTGTTGATGTCCAAAAAGCTAACAAAGTTATTCTCAGAATAATAATCAATGCCGTCGGTACCTCTCGGCGATCCTACACATCATGAGGGCGGACTCTAGAAGATCAGGGTGATCCAAAGTAGGTAGCGTAGGAGCAAACGCAGCAATCTGCTCGTATCCTGAATAATCAGCACCACCCTGCGGCTCCACCCGAGGACCTCTCTCCGGCGCAGGACGACTGACGATGTACCATAGCCTTTTCCTCGCCCAAATGTAGTACATCGGGTCAGCACTCGGTCCACTACCACGGTACTCTGTGCTAAAAGGAGTGAACACGTGGCTTTCCCAATTCTGCCACAAGTGATCGTCCCACTTTAAGTCTGTGACCCACTTCTTCCCTACTTTTTTCGACTTAGGAGGGCGTATATCCTTAGGAATCAGCTGTACATACCCCATCTGTCGAATGACACGGTCTGGGTAGTACGCCGCAACCACGTCGAACGAAGCAAGGTTCAACTCAACATAAGTCACCTGCTGGAACGGAAAAGGGTCCCGTAAATGTATGAACGGGAGGAACAGGACCTGTAAATAGAATAATTTAGCCCATTTATATTAGTAAAAGTACTCATAATTAAAATAATTAAATTGAAAGAAAATGACTTACATCTGCCTCGGTGCAAGTCGCCAGTGCGTGTCTCATCTGCATGCGCACCTCATGGGAGACACCAATCTTCCGCGGCGCATGTCGGCACATATGGGGCATGGATACGTCGTAAACCGGAAAAAGTGGAGCTCGAAGCTGAACAAAGTGTGCAAAAATCCACGACTCGAGCAACGCTAGAAACCCGCAAATGCCTCCCGTACCATGGAGAGATCCCTGACTAAGGGCGTGGTACAGCTGCGCTAAAACCAACTGGCCCCAGTTGTACGCATGCAAACTCTGGTACTGGTTCACAAACTGGAGGTAATCTAATGGAATGCTGTTCCCGGTTTTGTTCGCGCAAATAGTGGTACCTAACAGATATAGTATGTAGGCACGGGTGGCATGATCTACCTGGTCATCAGTGATCCTCCTATCACTATACTGAGAACTACTAAAAGTAGTATGCAGCCACCCTAGCTTCACACTACCAGCATTCCTAAGGTTTTTACTCAGCTCCGATTGCCGCACACCTAGCATGGCAGCATAAGTAGCAAGCCTCTCAACATCATCGTCAAAGGGTATAGCTGTGAAGGACCTACCTACAACCTGTAGTCCAGTGATGACGTGGACATCGTCCAATGTGACTGTCATCTCCCCGAACGAGAAATGGAAAGAAGAAGTCTCCTCATGCCACCGCTCTAAGAATGCCTCCACCAAATGGAGGTTCGTATGCCAGCGGGTGAGTGCATCGACGAGTGGACCGAATATAGTCTCCATCACCCTGGCCCGTACCCTGCTTTGCTTTGTAATGTCCCATCTCCGGAGACTGTCATACATAGCGAAGCATCGGAGAGTGACCCTATCCTGCAATATGTATAAAATATGTAAATTCGTAAAACAATAATAATTAAAAACATGTGTACAGAACACGTAAGAAAATTATAAAACAGTATAAAGGTGTAACACTTACATCTCCGTGATAGACGCTATAAGCCTCGTGCAGGGTGTAATCCGGGAAAAGTCCCGGAACATGCGACAGCACGGAATAAAAATCAACATCCTCACCCTCAGATGAGTGGAATGCTGCCTCTGGCGCGTGAGGTGCATCGTCCTCCGTATAGTCCGGTACATGAGATGCATCAGCCTCCATATACTGCGGTGCATCTACATCGTCATCGTACTCCTCGTCAGGGGGATGCGACGTAGAAGCTGCCCCTGTGGTACCATCAGCAGGAGTAGGAATATATTCGCCGCCACGACGGAGACGTCGTCTACTACGTGTACCGGGAACATGTTCCCCGCTCGGAGCAGCCTCCTCGGCCTCGGCCTGCGCTCTAGCCGCTGCTGCTGCCTCCTCGGCCTCGGCATCGGCCCTAATTTTTTTAAACAGATTTTTTGCTTTAATCTTGAATCGAGGCATCCTGTAAATACGACGCAAAAAAATATGTATTAGCATGCAAAAAACAAAATGAATATAAAAAAAAACAATTTGGGCCTGGTCGCAGGCCCAAAATGAGACTGCTGTTGGGCCTCGTCGCATGCCGTTCGTGCGACGAAGACCCCTCTTCATCGCACGAACGGCATGCGACGAGGCCCAACAGCAATGTCGAAACCCTAATGGCTACAACCCCAAAACAGCCTCATTTCTAACAAAACCAAGCACCAAAACGTAGATCCTACCAGTACTAACAACAATATAACACTAATCTAACAAAACAACACCTAAAATCATACAAAAATCCAACTTTTGAAATCGAAACCACAAAAACTAAAAAACCTAGATTCGACAGTTTATACCGAATGAAATCAAAAACAAATTACACCATGATGTTCGTATCGTTTACCTTTACGTTTTCTTCGGTTTAGATTCTTCAAAAATCGAATTTCAGAAATGGGTCTTGAGAGGTTTCTAGAGAGAGAAGGAGAAAGAGAGGAAAAAAGTGGTGAGAGATCTATCAAACGCTTTTATAGCTAGGTTTTCTGAAAAGGGTAAAATGGTCAAAATTTAGGTGCGAGATCTATCAATTAGGTATAAGATCTAGCGGTTCTAAATCTATAAAAATGTGTATTATTTCTAGCCTGGCCCATACATATATTATATGTATCTCATTTAAATGGTATTTAGGATATTATTGGATTTTAAGTGGTAAATATCCGAGTAAAATGAATCTTTCTCGTAAATACATGAAAATACGATTCTTAAATAGATAATAATATTGTCTCTAGTAACTAATAAATATATTAAAAGAACTACGATAAATTATTTATACTATTTATACACATATTGATATCGTTGTATAGATCGGTACCAACAAAAGACCAAAACACAAAAAAAAATTTCTTTTGTTGAAATGACTTATAAAATTTAAAAAATGATTTAGCCAAAATCTATTTAAAATTTACACGGACAAACTGATGGAAATAGAGCTCCGATAAATCTGAAAAAAAAATTGTTTTAGAATGTTGTATAGATCGGTACCAACAAATTCACCGGACAAATTTTCGGTAAATATATATTCGTTTGAGTTTTGATTAATAAATACAAGTAGCACATATTAATTTGATTTTCACTATTGAGTTTTGATTAATAAATACAAGTAGCATATATTAGTTTGATTTTTACTGCATAACATATATTTGGTGTTTATAAAATTTATAGCTAATTTAGTAGTAACTACTACTTTGTAGTTTGTACATTGATCGATTTCATTTCGTCTTCTTTATGGTTCACGAAGCTTCACTCTCATTGTATATCATCTTTCGACTTTTAACCATAAAGAAGAACAAAATGAAATCGAACCGGGTTTTATTAAAACAATTAAATCGAACGGCTTTGTTATAGAGCTATCATCTTTAGCGTTGTCCTAAAGCTGGTTTCACTTTCACCTCCACTTCAACAAATTTTCATCGGATTCCCAAAACCCAAACCCTAATCGGCAAATCCTCTTCGATCTTGGTCTCGGATGCTGTAATTTTCAATTTCGCACGACACTACGTTAGTATCTCAAAGATTCTGTTCATTTCTGTGCTAAATTAGTCCAATCGGAGAATTTGAAGCGAAGGATGAGACCCTTTAACTCGAGCAGACCGATGGTGCATCCGGTAGATGTGCCGCCGCCGGCGACAGAGGCTACTCCCGGCGTGAGGATGAAGGACATGCAAGGGATGCCGGGAACAACCGGTGGTCTCGTTCTCCGAGCTCTGCAATTCGGATTTGCTGTTATATCCGTCACAGTCATGGTCACCACCAGCGATTTCGCTTCGGCGTCGACATTTATGTATGTGTTTATCTCAGTTGGCCTAGTTTTATCTCTATCTCTGCGACTATACATCAGCTTAGGTTATGTCAGCTTAGAACATCATTTTCTATATAGAATTACAGTACGAAGATGAAGAATTTATAGAGTCCTCGTATATTTTGTGGTACAATAAGGATTGCTGAAAGAAACAAGCATTGGTACTAGGTTTTTTAGTTAAAATTTATGATGTCCCACAAAAGGAGGATCAAACACTAGATGAATTTTTCTTCTCTTTTCTCATGGCCAGGCTTGTTTGGTACATGAAATTTGTGAGCAGAATTTACCTCACCCACTTTAATCTGTAGTTTTTTGGGTCTGTTTTTATCTTTCCGCAGCATACCTCAATATAGGTAACAGATTGTTATTTCTCCTTTATTGATTACCATTACATACTCCGATCGGATGTTACTACTGGCAATTTTAAAATGTTGTTCTTATAAGACTGCCATGGGGTTGGCTTCGAAACATCCTATGCTAGTGAAAGCATCGTCTCTACGACCTTTTCTATCTTAGGTTCATATGTTTCCGAAAACTGTCTTTTTATGCTTTTAAGCAGTAAGTAATTTCTTATGTTCTCGAGTATTGCTTCATATTTCCTGTTTACGTGATTGACGACAATGGTGGTATCTATAAGTAATTGTATGATTTTGGTTCTACAGATTTTAGCTAGTCTTAAATCTACTAAGGAAACTTCACTCATCTTTGTTCTTTAATGCTTCAAGGACAAATTTGATTATTTGGTGTAGTTATTCTCCCTGTGAGGTATATAAAATATTTCCTTTTTGGTTTGCACCAGCTACTTGGTGATTGCTGTTGGCCTGCAGTGTTTGTGGAGCCTTAGTTTGGGAATGATTGATATATATGCTATTCTGGTTAAAAGGACGCTGCGTAACTACAAAACACTCCGGTGGTTTGCGATTGGGGATGGGGTAAGATCATTATATTCTTTTCCAAACCGAATCCGAATCCTAATTGTGTCCCTGTTGTTATCATTCTATGTAGTATGTGTTGATGAACATCTTTCTTTGTAGAACCCCATTCAGTATGTTCTGCAACCTGTATGTTTTGGTTTTTAATCATACTAAATGTTATTCAATGATGCAGATCACATCGCAATTAACCCTAGCTGCTGCATGCGGAACTGCTGGTATAACGGTTCTCATTCGTACGGACCTTAATAAATGCTCTCTTAACCACTGTGCGAGGTTTGAGGCGGCTACAGCGATGGCCTTCATGAGCTGGTTTGCTGCATCACCTTCCTTCATAATCAATTACTGGAGTCTAGCATCCAATAAAGTATATGATGTTTAGATCATATTTTTTCTTGAACAATCTTATCGTAGAATTATGAGTTGTACGAGCTCTGTATAAAGAATGGATTTGTGATTTTCTGATTTATGGCTAATAAATAGCTACTACTCAAACCAAATGTAGAATATATGGTAATTTAAACTGTGTCACTTCTAGTATCTCTATATGTTTTTAGTGTACTCGTCTTGGTCCCTTCAAATTTGTTGAAACATCTGTTCGGGTCATATAAATTTAATAGTTCAACAATGACTAACCGTCTTATTTACTTGAAAAGGCTATAGTTTTTCGTCTTTCGTGAGAAAGCACCTTTAAAACAATGAAATAAAATTAGCATACTACTCTTCTAAATTTAAGCATAAAATTAAAACCATACTTTGCATGTATTTATTTGTTTTAAATCTTACATTTGTTTTTGAGTTTGATGTTAAAATAGTCAGAAATGATCAACAAAGACCCTCAAATTAGTCACTGAAATTTATGAACCAGGTTCTAAAATTTCAGTTAATACAAAAATCCCAGTTTTTAACACTTAGGAATTTAAATTAAGAAAATATTTATACAGCCCACAGTTAGATATTTAAAGTGGGACTTAAACCTAATAACTTTAGCTTACAGTTCTTTAAAGGTTTTGCAATGGGGTAATTTTAGACATTTTCACTTTGAAACTCTTTCAAATAAAGATTAGGGATGTAAGTGAAAGAAAGAGCAATAAATGAAAGCGATTCATTGGTTAGCCCAGAAATATCAAAATAGAGCTTTATGCATCTGCTAAAACATAGTCTAAAATGTCAACTTACATGTCGATTGAGCTGCACAGTGTTACTCAGAAAAAGAAATTCTAATAAGAGTGTAATGTAAAACATGTATGGTATAGTTAGGAGTTCCTCTTTACGGTTAAATAACACATCTAAAAGGGGGATATATCTGCTCAGTTCCTCGTTGTTGCTACAACTGAGTTCACAGCAAAAGGTAGATTAGTAGTCGGGATTTGAAATACCAAACTTCGGCAACAGGTTGGTCTATATCAGTGGCACCTTAACTTGGCAACTTCAAGTTCTTGAAATGTGGTTTCTAACTTCTTGAGCAAGGCTGCGTTTTCCTGGAAAGCAAAGGGAATATATAATCAAAGGTAGTTTATGGTTACAATTTTAATACTCTTAAGAAAACAAGATTGGTTCTGAAGATCGTAAACTATCTCATATCTATAATAGAATATCAAATGTCTAAAGTGAAGAAAAAGAAAATACTATGTAAAATGGATTGTGCTACAATTTAGCATATAGAATGAACGTGGAGTCACCTTTTGTAACATTTCCAATTTATGGTTAACTCTTGTAGAGCCCGGATCGCTAAATGAATCCTTCATCTGTTAAGAGATACATGCAAAATTAGTCATTCAATTATAGAGCTGTAATGTTATCCCCTGCATAATATTGGAGAATCAAGTGATAGCAAATGTGACAGTCTATAAGGCATGTGCTTGAATGTGCAATTCTAACAATTAGGGGAGAAATGTATATATTCCATTTTACTGACTATTTAGCTTCGGATGAAAACGCAGGAAAAGGTGCTTCCCAGAAATAATATATGCAAACCACCATTGTTGGAATAAACTTTATTTTTCAGTTTCGAATAGTAAAAGTGAACAGTTAAGGAAGACGCAAAACCAAATTCCCCAACTAGCCATATTCAAGATCAAGTTAGGCAAGAAATATGAGCATCCTTATACCCCTTGGACTATTGCATCACGTTACCTTCTAAATCATAATAAAAGTGAAAAATTGTGGTTGTTACCGTTTCTTACCCTGTCATCTACACTAAAACAATTGTTACTGTCTCTTACTGTGTCATCTACACTAAAACAATGGTTACGTTTCTTACCGAGTCATCTACACTATTGCATCCTAATAAATATTAAAACGACATCCGTTTCTTACCATGTCATCTACACTAAAACAATTGTTACTGTTTCCTCCCGTGTCATCTACACTATTGCATCCTAATAAACATTAAAACGACATCCGTTTCTTACCGTGTCATCTACACTAAAGCGGCCAGCTTTATCTTTAGTATCCATCAATACTAAAGATAACATCTTGTTAAAATCATTCAATTCAAATGACAATTTTCTCACACCAACTGACAATGTGGTGACTGAAACTCTATAGTCAACATTTGATATGTAAAAGAACTATAAACGAAGATCCGACGAAACAAAAATCATCGAATTGAGACTACAAGCATTCACTAACTTCTACAAAGAATCAAACCAAATCATTAACATGATGATATTGCCTACTAATACCCTCCTACTTAAAAATCAAACACAGCCATCTATAGAAGAAACCCAATGATCTATGTTACTACATTAAACAGGTACTCAAACGTTACAGTCACAATATATGATGATTAATCTTCAATCAAACCCAGTAGTACTAGCATATGATGCCAATACAAATTCATGCACACCCCCCAACAATTTAGCTTAAGGAAGAACATAACACCCAAAAGATAATTGATGAAGGAATGACCTGTATAAGTTCTTTAGTACATTTCGAAGCCTTCTCTGCCTCAATATCATATTTTAGTCTCCATTCTGCAGATTCATCCATGGCCTCTCGGTTTGCTAGATCAAACTGTCTCCTACAAAATCATTGACCCTTTTACAACTTTTCATCGATTTTCACTACGAACCCTTAATCGTAACATGTTTATGATCCATTCCACACTTAAAAATTTATGAGATATCAACACGATCGATTCAAAATTAAATCAAAACTATGATCTGAAAAAGGAAAGAAAGAGATGGAATCGAAAGAAAAACCTGAGCATCTCAGTGTCATCGGAAGAAATGGAGTAATCGATGGTCCAAAGCTTCAAGTAAACAATGAGGCCTAAAACCAAAACCGAGGCCAAACCCACCAACAGTACTTTTCTTCTTTCTCTACCTCCCATTCCTTTTTTTCTTCTTCTGTCTCTAGATTTTGTTTCGTTTGTGAACATTATGAAAAAGATGAAGATCGTTCAATAGAGATTCGAATGGGTTGGTGTTTCGGGTCAGCTTATGCGATGCAGTCACATTGGCCGAAACTTATATTGGGCTAGGAATCGAAAATTGAAAACTCTAAAATACCCCAATTAGTTACATTTTTAGCATCGTGTTACTCGGTTTTAAAATTTTCAAATACATCTAAAACGCCATACATTTATTATAACCTTTTATAGTAATTTAAAATCACAAAATCAAATTTTATAGCCACATTATATATATAAAAGATATAAGATATAAATTTTGTACATAATATGAACATGCTGAGTTGATATCGGGGAATAAAAAAATAACAATATTTTTATTTTTATTTTTATTTTTAAAATTTTAAATTATATTATCCTGCGGTAAAATTTTGATTTGATTTGTCGTATCGAATGTACAACTAAATAGATTTCTATCAAACGTATCGCGTAACTGAGATATATATCATCTAAATAAACACCATTTCTCGTAAAAACAAGATAGATATAAAAATTTGATTTGTACATCATATAATTACAAAATTAAATATCTATAAATAGGAGATCTAAATAAAAAATAAAATATATCACTCGGTTTAGAAAAAGTGCCTTAATCGTGTTGTGAAGTAATATTTTTTAAAAATACACTTTGGAGATCAGTATGTTTAAGAGTGATTGACTTCTTCTTGAAGATGATAGACAATTATATATATATATATATATATATATATATATATATATGTGGTATCTTAGTCTCAAAAAGTGAGAAATCCAATGAACGGTTATGAGATAAAACAAATTTGGTGTGAGATATATCTAGCCCGTTTATATTTAGTAGTCCAAGTTCAAAATTATTTGGGATAAAAGTTACATCTTAAAATGCTATGTCATATTTCATATTTTTTTGTTGGATCTCTAATTTAAATTTTTTAAAATTGTGTTGGACCATTTAAAAATCTACCTTTACCCCTAACTTTCAAAATTAATTAAAAAAAATATCGTTATCTAATACACTAACTTTTTATTTCTCTCTTCATCTAAATATGTAAGTATTTGGTTGTTGTGAAATGATGATACTCGTAATTATTTTAATAAAAGATAGTGTCTTACAATAAATCACAAACAGACTTCACAAAATGGTTCGTTTACTCTATATCTTGGCTCGACTGTACTAAGGATCAAATCTTCAGTTTCTCGGTGGTATCCTCTTTACTTTGGTTTGTATGTTTTAGTTTTGTTATGGTTTGAAGCGCTAATGAGGTTGCAATGGACATAGATGATAATAATAATAAAGCATACTTTACAATATTTTTTAATCCAAACCTGATCATAACTTTTACTTATGTGAGGAATATTTATCATACTTGTATTTTTTCCTTTGTTAAAACAAAATAAAAATCATCAAAGGAGGTTTTGGTCGGTGAAGGTTTTAATAAAGAAAGAATGAGGATAATAAAATTCAAAACTCATTGGAGTCCATCTATAACTGGCTATGTAGCTCATGTCAGCAAATAATATGTGGTTTGGCTTATCTTGGCTCGGTAAATAACGTGTTGTTCAACTTGGACATTTCCATTTACATCACAAGTTCAGATAGATAACCAAAACAAACATTGGTGTAAACATAAAGGCTTGGTAAACGATGCAAAACAAGGCTTGACAATTAGGTTAAGAATACGTTTTCACGACTTAGGCTTGATAATAGTTTGACCAACATATTAAAATCATTCCAGACAATAAATGAAAATAAAATGTGATCGTTGTTCATGAACAAAGTACTTCATACCATATATTTTACCTCGATTCTCTCGCAAGAACTAGGTTAGGGAGGATATTGATAAAGATACAAATCGTAATGATTTAGGTCATATATTTTTTAAGTTTTTAATAAGTTCTTTTTGGCACAAATAAATTATTATCGTGCATATATGTAATTAAGACTCAAAACCTATAAAGGTTTGATATTCATTTGTAATGCTTATAAATATAACTAGCTTCACTATTCACAAGGGTAGATATTTTTAAAACTGAGCATTTGTTCATACATACCACCCTTTATTACATTACACTTATTACAGAGTCCCAGTTCTTAAATATTGTTAGTATGATTTATCATTTTTTCCACTAATTTATTTTAAAAAAAAATACTTCCAACCACCATTTTTGAACACTTACTCTCAGTCGGAAGGATGAGACCATATTGATATTACACTATTTCCATTTTATGACAGAATTATTAACTTTTTATTTTTTATAATTCACATTTACATTTTCCATTATTAATAGGGTTGGAAAAAAAATATAAATTACATCTATACATGGAGATAGAAATGAGTACTTATAGTTTTTAAATGTTTTAAAAATCAAACATAAATTTTAAAATTTTAAAAAATTAAGAAAATTACATAAATTCAAAAAATATGAATTAACTATAATTTTATACTTACTAACTTAGTTAATAATATTGTTTGTTATATCATAAAATATTTATATCTTAAATTTCAGAAATTATAAAATAAGTTAGTTAGCTATTGATTCATAACATATTTATATCTTAAATTTCAAAAATTATAAAAAAAGTTAGTTAGCCATTGATTCTAACACTAACTAAATTGATATTTTATACTAATCTTAAAAAAAACTGTAATATCTATAAATTATTATATAACAAGATATTGTTATAAATAATATAATTTTCTTACGAATAATATATATATCATATGTAAAAAAAAAGAAATTATATAATTTAAATTATATAATTTAAATTTAAATTCAATTTTTAAAAACTCATTTAAGAAAATGTTACAGTTAGAAAATTTAATAACTGAAAATATATTAGATATATAATATACTATAGTAATTTTATCTCCCGTCTTTGAGTTTATAGCAGTATTATGTGAATCTCAAAATGAAATAAAAGATAACAAAATGGTTTGACATAAGATTCACTCAGAAATTTATGCAAATCAAAAGCACAAACAACCACAATCCTCAAACTATATAGTTGTTAACTTACGTATTAAACTTGGATTCGCTAGTGAAAATTTTTAAATACTCGTTCTGATCTTTGGTATGTGTTTAAAGTTGATATTCATAAATACTATCTTAATGTGTATATATTTATAACACTCTTGGTCGAAAAAAATAGCTCTGTAACCTAAGGAAATTCTTATAGTTTATAGCTATAATAGCATATTGGTGTGTTTCCATGTGTGAAGTCACATAAATATTTATAGAATCACTCGACTAAACTTTATTTTCATCAACAAAATTATAGTTTTTCAATAAAATAATTAGCTCTTCTCCCTAAGAATAAGACATGTCTTCTAAATAACCAACAAATTAAATGACTTAGTTGGTAAGAAATTGAGTAACTCAAAGATCAACGAAATTCAATTATATAAACAAAAAAAAAATTCCAAACATACACACTACAAACATTGCTCTTGCATGAACAAGAGTAATATAAACACACACAAAAAGATTTATTACGAACATACACCATATAAAACAATATTATATGTCTTGAAATACACTCTCATGTTACAGTTTTAGAGATTGAACCGAAAAATGCAAAGCGACTTTTCCACATTATGGTAGAAGTTACAATGTTTCATATAAACACAATTGCATAAATATTTGTAGAGATATAACTTTAAAACAAGATAGTTTATTATAAAATTTATAGTGTGATATAAAAGAGCGTCCTAGGGAAATCCTAGAACTGAACATCATCTGCCACCAATAAACGTCCACATGAATAAATAAATAGAATATAATTCTAAAAATAAAAATAATACAGATCATAAATCAATTAAAGTTTAGCAAATAAAAAAGTTTTACCAGCAGACCTCTCGATGCAAGCACTATGGTAATCTAACGTGTCCATACGACTCTGAATATCACACAATACGGCATTACAAATTGGGGTAATATTTCTAGATTATAATTCGTCGTCACTTACACCTATATTATACTTATCTATCATTTTTCTCAAAGTCTTCTTCGTTTTACCTCTAATGCAACCATATTTAATTTTACATGGTATTAGAGTCTTGGGTTTAGGTTCTTGTATCTTCCACTGTGCTGGTGGATATAAGTTTTAGTTGTCCGTGGGTAGAAAAAATATATTTTTTGTTATCTTCTGCTTTTTTGGTCGTCGAGCTTGCCGACATTCTTGGTCATGAAGCTAAAGCGCATGTATGGTATGTTAGTTTGATTTTCTGCTTGTTAAGTTAATTTATTAGTTTCATGGGAAGTATTGTTTGCAATTTTTTGATTGGGTAGTAGCAATTTCGTGCTTGGGTAGTATTCTCTGCAATTAGAATTGTTGTTAGTCTTTTTATTTTGGTTTTGTAGTTTTGATTGGACTTTGATCTAGGTTGGTATCTGGAATTTAACTTGGATTAATATCTCAATTTGAGATTTATTTATATTTTAATTGGTTTGATTAAATTTTGAGTTAAATTGGTATTTGGATTTGGTTTTGATTTAGTATATGGATTTGTTTTTTTGGTTTTTGGTTTGTTTTGAATTATATATGGATTTGGATTGATTTTTTGGATTTTTTTTTTGTTTTAAGATTTGGTTTTGGGCTTGGTTCTGGTTTCTGTTTTAATTTTAAATTTGAAACTAGACCTAGTATTGAATTTAGATTTTAAATATGGATTTTGCAAAAAAAAAAAGAATTTCAAAATAGGAATTATGCTTGAAGATTTGAGATTTGAATTGCAATTTAAAACTGGAAATTGGAAATCGAGAAATTTAAATTGAATATTTTATATTTGAGATTTTATATTTTAAATTTGATATTTTAGATTTTAGATTGAAGATATAGTTGAAGAAATGTGAAGATGTGAATAAGAATATGTTTGACAAACTCTTGATGATTCTCACCAAGTCATTATGAGTTTGAGAGTGGATGTTAGCGTATATAGTTTTTTTTATTATGTGTTTATCTCACATCATTATTCTCTTACCTTTTGTACTTATCCAATTCAATAATAAAATATATTTTGTTATAAAATACTATGCAATTATCACAAAATAGCTCAAGCACATAATATATGCGAATGAAAGATTTAAATGAAACACAAGATTTAACGTGGTTCGACAATTGTCTACGTCCACGGGCGCCGCCAGAGAAAAGAGTTTCACTATGATAGAAAAGGTTACAGATTTCAGATTGTATTTTGTGTCGCCCTAGTAATCTATTTATAGGGAATTAATAGACTTACTAGACTATGGGCCTAATGGGCTCATACCACAAGACTAACTCAAGTAGTTGGACAATATCATTATCACAACACAAAACTGTCCTGCCGGACACAGTACACTGTCAAGGCACTATTCGACTCATTCACAACAAATCTTCCCCTTGAGGCGAATATCCTTTCTTCACTATCAAGAAAGAATCTTCTCTTCTTCTGACTCACCAAATGCCCTTAAGGAATTCACTATATACTGCGAACACCGATCCAGTTTAGGCATTCCCTAAACTTTCGAACTGATACTGCCTTGGTCATTATATCTGCTGGATTATCGTGTGTAGACACTTTCTTCACATCAACAATTCCCTTTGATATTATATCACAAATAAAATGATACCTGACATCTATGTGCTTTGTACGCTCATGGTACATCTGGTTCCCTGTAAGGTGTATGGCGTTTTGACTGTCACAAAACACTTTTGTAGTAGTCCTATCCAAGCCCAAATCTGCCACCAAACCTTGCAACCATATTGCTTCTTTAACTGCTTCTGGTACCGCCATGTACTCTACCTCTGTTGTAGACAAAGCTACAGTAGCTTGCAACTGTGCTTTCCAACTGATCGCACTCCCAGCTAGAGTAAATACATATCCTGTCAGAGATCTTCTTTTATCCATATCACATGCAAAATCAGAATCAACAAAACCAACCAATGATCCTGCAACATCATTCAGCGATTCACCAATATCAGTTTTGTTAATAGTTAAGCCAACGTTCACAGTATTCTTCAGATACCGAAGTATCCATTTCACTGCCTGCCAGTGTTCTTTCCCAGGACATCCCATGTACCTGCTAACTACACTAACCGCATGTGAAATATCAGGACGTGTGCATACCATAGCATACATGATACTACCAACTGCACTTGCATATGGAACCTTCGACATTTGTTCCAACTCAGCATCGTCCTTGGCCGCTTCTACTGCAGACAACTTGAAATGAGTAGCAAAATGAATGTTAACTGCTTTAGCATCAAACATGTTGAATCGTTTTAACACTTTCTCAATATAGCTTCGTTGAGACAAGTGTAATGTTCCTAAATTTCTGTTCCTGATAATCTCCTAAGCTGCTTCTTTAACTGCACAATGTGTGACATACTATAAGAGCAATAAGCATATCATCCATATACAACAACAAGTAAACATAAGAATCATCTGACATCTTTTGATGATACACACAACTATCATATGGACTCCTCGTGAACCCTTTTGACACCATGAATGTATCAAAACGTTTGTACCATTTCCTAGGTGACTGTTTCAAACCATACATTGACTTTTTCAGCAGACAAACTTTGTCCTCCATATTAGGTTCGATAAATCCCTCTGGTTGTCTCATGTAGATTTGCTCCTCCAATTCACCATGTAGAAACACAGTCTTCACTTCCAACTGCTCAAGCTCTAAATCTTGCAAACTACTATGGCTAACAAAACTCGAATCGAACTATGCTTCACCACTGGAGAAAACACTTCATTGACGTCGATTCCTTCCCTTTGAGTAAAACCCTTAGCGACCAGTCTTGCTTTGAATCGAGATGCCTCAACCTCTGGATTACCTTTCTTTTTCTTGAACACCCATTTACTGCCTACTATATTCTGTCCTTTAGGCAAGTCAACAAGCTTCCATGTTTGATTCTTATGAAGAGATTCAATCTCTTCTCCCATAGCACCAATCCATCGATCTGCCTCTGAACTTGCTATAGCTTCTTTGTAGCTACTAGGTTCCTGCATCTCAACTTCTTCTGCAACTGACAGAGCATATGCAACTAGATTCACATACCTTTTTGGAAGTCTAATATCTCTTCTTTCTCTACCCAATGCTATGCTATAAGGTTGTTGTTCTGGTTCAGGCGCATCATCGTCACTATTATCTGATGCTGACGCTTCACCTCCTGATTCTGGATCCACCTCAGAACCATTTGAATTATTGGACCTGCTAGGAACTGATTCTACTTCAAGCTCCACCTGTTCACTCACAACCGATCCTGATTCGACCATTTCTCCTACTTCCTTCTGACTGTCTATCGAAGCAAACTCATTAAAAGTAACGTCCCTACTGATGAGAAAACCTGGAGACTTTGGAGAGGTACACCATAACCTATATCCCTTCACTCCAGTAGCATATCCTAGAAATATGCATCTCTTTGCCCTCGGCTCAAGCTTACCATCTCTCACATGAGCATACGCAGGACAACCGAACACCCTCAAATGTTCATAATCAGCCGACGATCCAGACCAAATCTCAAAAGGAGTTTTACAATCAATAGCTGTTGATGGAGACCGATTCACCAAGTAACACGCTGTATTGATAGCTTCAGCCCAAAAATCCTTTCCCCCACCGGAATGTGAGAGCATACTTCGTGCCTTGTCACAAAGCGTTATGTTCATTCTTTCTGCGACTCTATTCTGTTGTGGTGTTCTAGAACAAGTGCGATGGCGCACTATTCCCTCAACTTCGCAGAACTCGTTGAACTCACGACTGTAATATTCTAACCCATTATCTGTCCTAAGACGTTTGATTTTTCTTCCTGTTTGCTTCTCAATCATCGTCTTCCATTTGACAAAGGTTGAATATGCATCATCTTTCATTTTCAGAAAGTAAACCCACACCATCCTTGAATAATCATCAATCAAACTCATGTAGTATCTGGCTCCGCTCTTGGATGGAATTCTGTTTGGACCCTAAAGATCTGAGTGAATGTAGTCCACTGTGCCTTTAGTTTTTTTTACAGCCGATTTGCTGAATTTGACTCTAGTTTGTTTACCAAACACACAGTGTTCACAAAATCCCAATGATTCTGCTTTATACCCTTTCAACAAATCTCTCTTTCCCAAAACAGCTAATCCTCTGTCACTCTTGTGACCAAGACGCCAATGCCACAACTTATTTTGATCCTGCCTACTTTGGCTATTACTCCCTGATGATGCTACTGCAGCATCGCCCATAACAACACTCCCCTGGAGAATGTAAAAACCCTTATGAAAACTACCTTTCATGCATACCATTGAGCCTTTTGTCACTTTGATTACACCATTTTATGCATGGTACTTGTAACCCCGACAGTCTAGAGTCCCAAGAGAAATCAGGTTTCTTTTTAACCCAGGAACATGCCAGCACGTCAAGATTCTAACAACCCTGTCAAACATTCTGATTCTGACGTTACTAATACCACCAACAGTCAACGAATGATTGTTCCCTAAATAGACAGTTCCCTGCATTGGCTTGTACGTATCAAACCACTGCTTGAACTGACTTATGTGATATATAGCGCCGGTATCAAGTACCCAAGAGTTTTTCCCAAAGTCTGAACTCACGGACAATACATCTCGGAATCGTTCACACCTTTAACAATGTTTGCTGCATTTTCCTTTTGATTTCCCTTCTTACCATTAAGTTTCGGACAATATCTCCTATAATGACCCTGCTCACCGCATTCATAACAGTTTGAGTGCTTCACCCTTGACTTGGACCTCAAGTTCTTCCTTCTTAAAGAACTCGCTTTGCTTTTAGATCTTCCCCTAGTCATGAGACCTTCCCCTTCAGCTTGATTGTCTGGCTGCAACTGTCTCATCTCTTTTGATTCCAGTGCCCCTTTGACATCTGCTAGCGATAACTTATCCTTACCATACATAATGGTATCTACGAAGTTTTCATAGGGAGCTGGTAACGATCTCAATACAAACAAAGCTTGATCCTCATCCTCAATATTGATATCTATGTTCTCCAAGTCCATTATAATTGATTTAAAATTATATAAGTGCTCTGTTATGGACATACCTTCTTTCAATCTGAAATCATACAAACGTTTCTTTAAATATAATCGGTTTACTACTGATTTCTCTAAGTAAAGATCTCCTAGCTTTCTCCATGCGCAGGCAGCAGTCTTCTCACCACTAATCTCGCGAAGCACATTGTCTTTCACACTTATTAAAATCCAGCACAAAGCCCTTTCTTGAAGATCTTGTTTCTCCTCTTCTTTCATCTCTTCTGGTAACTTATTCTCCACAGCCTTCCACACCCCTTGCAGTACCAATGAAGATTTCAGTTTAATCTTCCGCAACGCAAAGCTGGATCCCCCATCAAATTTTTCAATCATGTATTTTGTTGCTGTAGACGCCATTGTGAAACCCTAATTGCAAAAGCCCTAATTTCACCACGTGGCTCTGATACCAATTTTGTTATAAAATACTATGCAATTATCACAAAATAGCTCAAGCACAGAATATATGCGAATGAAAGATTAAAATGAAACACAGAATTTAACGTGGTTCGACAATTGTCTACGTCCACGGGCTCCGCCAGAGAAAAGAGTTTCACTATGATAGAAAAGGTTACAGATTTCGGATTGTGTTTCGTGTCGCCCTAGTAATCTATTTATAGGGAATTAATAGACTTACTAGACTATGGGCCTAATGGGCTCATACCACAAGACTAACTCAAGTAGTTGGACAATATCATTATCACAACACAAAACTGTCCTGCCGGACACAGTACACTGTCAAGGCACTATTCGACTCATTCACAACATATTTAATTTCTACATTGAAGAAATCAAATGTGTTTAATTATTAGATTGAATCGTAAGATAGTATGTAGAAGTATCTCTATATATAGATAAAGACAGTAACAATAAATACAAGAATATCGATGTAGGATGAACACATAAAGTAAAAAAGACTATATATGCTAACATGTCCTCTCAAGATGACTTAGTGAGAGTTTATTAATCTAAAAACGAGATTTGTCTTTATGAATAAATTCACAAGTTGCTTTCAATCTTTAAAGTACATTCAAACGATATTTTTCATATGAATTTCAAACGACCTTCAAAGGGCATCTTCTTCATATTCATCACTCATCTTCCTCTTCACATTTATTCAACCATATCTCAAATCTCAAATCTTAAATCTTCACCTCAAAAATCCTGATTTCCAATTTCTAATTCCAAATCTCAAATCTTCAATTCTAATTTCAAATTTAAAAAATCCGCAAAATCCAAAATTTAAGATCTAATTTTACCAAAACCAAAAAACTAAATCTTAATCTACAAAAAAACAAATCCAAATAAATAAATAAAAATGTAAAACAAATCAAAATATTATATCAAAACCAAATACCAAAAGACTAAAACAAAAACCAAATCTAAATCTAAATCTACAACAAAATCAAAATCAAAATCCAAATACCCAAAGCCAAAATCAAATCCAAATATATATATCTAAATCTATATCCAAATCTAAATCTAAATCCAATTACCAAATACCAAATCAAAACTCAAATCCAATTACAAACGCAAACGCCAATGCCAAATACAAATCTAATCCAATCAAATCAAAACTAGAAAACCCCAATCCAAATCGAACAACAATTCTAATTGCAAACAATACTACCTAATTGAAAAACAATACAAAGTCCAATAAAAAAACACCAAAACAATCATAAATTGTAAACAATTCTACCCAAATAACTAATAATACTAATTTAATAAACATAAATCAAACTAACATATTATAGCTCCGCCTTAGCTATATAACCAATAATGCTTGCAATAGCTCGGCAACTAAAAAAGTGGAGACAACCAAAGTATCAAATAAATCCAAAGATCCAATAACGTTGTGAGACCATAAATAAATTAAATATATTTTATAATTAGATTAAATTGAAAAAAATATGTAAAAAGATCTATATATATATATATATATATATACACCAACAATAAGGGCCCAAGCCCATTAGCCATTTATTTTATCTATAAATATAAGCATATGGTCTGTGTAACTTTATACATGATACAAAAACCTTACCCGTATAGAGGCTTCTCTCCTTTGTTCTTTATTTTACACGGTATCAGAGCCTGATCGGAAAAGCATAATGATCCCTTATTTCATAGATCTATCACGTGAAGGAATTAGAATTGCAAAGGAATATTGTGTGGTGAAATTGCAGTACTCTTAAATTTGCGTTATTGAATTATTATTAAAATTGCTCAAGGATATTGTTTGGTACAATTGTTTAAAATTGCACTATCAAATTATTGGTAAAATTGCAGAAGAGTACTTTGGTGAAATTTTACTTTAATGTACATAAGGTGGAATAGCTTGGAAATTATACAGAGGTTCGGTAAAATTGCATTATCAAATTATTGGTAAAATTGTATTATTGAATTAATTTGTGAAATCGCGAACAGACCAGAAGATGCGTACTCGTGATTTAAGTTGCTAATGATTGGTAAAAATTGCAGTCGGCATATCAATCGGTAAAATTACTGAATATATAAAATTGTATTATTGAATTATTGGTAAAATTGCACGAGAGACAATTTATTGGTGAATTTGGACTGGTTTTGGATTTGATTGAGTATTTGATTTGATTTTGCTGGACCATTGAGATTTTGAATTTGGACTGGGTTTGATTTTGGATTTGGGATTTGATTAAGATTTTAATTTTGATTTGATTAGAGATTGTGGATCACATTGCGAATATGGTAGGAAAATGTGATTTTTTACTGTCTACTAATAACAAATTGAATAGGAAGAACTTTGTTATGTTTACATTTTCATACCAGGTATTGATTCATCATTGTGGATTTTGGATTCAAGTGTGTCTCATCATATGTCACCTCACATGTTGAACTTTGTTTCGGTGTCTCATGTTTCACCCATATCTGGTTTGTCTGCTAGTGCTACACCAATGCCAATAGAGGGCATTGGATCTATTTGTACCACTCATATATTGATATCCGATGTTAACTACGTTCTCACCCTTGCTTTGAATCTTGTTTCAGTGAGCCAATTGTGTAAAGCTAGTTATTCCGTCTTGTTTTTTGATTCTGTTTGTGCTATACAAAATCAACAGAGTCATAGAGTGATTGGGACAAGTCGTAAAATAGGAGAACTCTATGTTTTAAAGAAACTCGAAGTAACATATGTGGATGTATATGATGTTGAAACATACTTGACTGATATTGATGCATATGTTGTTGATTTGTCTTCGTTTCGTTTGAGTCCTTCACCGTCTATGTTTTATCTTTGGCATTCTCGTCTCGGACATGTATCTGCATCATGTTTAAATTCTTTAGTCTCTACAGGTGCTTTAGGTCAGTTAAACACTTATAATATCTCGGATTGTAGTGGTTGTAAACTTGCAAAAAATTTGGCGTTACTGTTTAATGAAAGTATTACTTCTTCTATTGCTCTGTTTGATATTATTCATTCTGATGTCTGGGGTCCATCTTATGTCTTCATAAAGGGTGGTTTGTCCTACTATGTTTCTTTTATCGATAATTATACTAGATATACTTTGGTTTACCTTATGAAACGAAGATCAGATTTCTTTGGAATTTATAGAGAATTTCAGGCACTTGTTAAGACTCAACATTCCGCTGTAATAAAATGCTTCAGGTGTGACTTAGGGGGTCAATACCAAATGATTTTACTCAGTACTTGCATCTGATGGTACCATACATCAGTTTTCTTGCACTGACACCCTCAACAAAATGGTGTTGCAGAAAAAAAACATTGTCACCTTATTGAGACTACTTGGTCTTTGCTTTTATCTGCTGAGGTTCCCACTGCTCATAATGCAGGGATGTCTCCATTTCAGAAGTTATACAGACAACTTCCAGATTATTCTCACTTACGAGTTTTTGGATGTATATGTTTTGTCATTCGTCCTCATGTCGAACGCAACAAATTGGGCCATAAATCCGCAATATATGTTTTCTTGGGTTATGATGTTAGATAGAAAGGTTATCATTGTCTTGATCCCACTAGTAAAAAACTTTATGTCTCTCGGCATGTTAGATTTCTTGAGCATATCCTGTTTTATATGATTCCAGCTAAATCACAAGATATAACTGGTGAGGATTAATTTCAACTGAGGGTAATTTTGTCTGAAGTTTAAGGTATTTCAAGGGTATTTAATCTTTGTTAGATTGTAGTGAGAGATTTGAGCTGCCTGGTTGTATTTAATTTTCATTACCCTCATTAAATGAAAGTGGTTGGGTATTTGTACCCTTAACCTTGGGCCATATGGGCTTTCGGGTCATGATTATGAATTCGGGTCGAGTTCAAAGACCCATTAGTTTTTAAGTAGGTAGGTAATTAGCTTAGTCATGAAGTGATTAAGTTTTTAATACATTAGTTCGGTTTGGATATTTTAGTGGGTGGATCTTGTCCAAATTACCCCTGTCCGGTCCTCATAATGAGTGGTGAAAAAATTCGGACTCATCAGTAGCCCCTTTTTTAGGTTGCGTTCGAAGGCCTTTGGCAAGACCTAAAAAATAGTACATATGCACTCATAACTATGTCCGGACAGATTTCAAATTGTGTAACAATTTTATCCTGATGGATAAAACTCTCAGAAACTGAACGATTTTGTCAGATATCGTGGGATACGTGTCCTTCTCCGATTCGCCACACCAACCGTTTTTCTCCTAGAACGGAGCTCCCACTTACTCCAAAAAGTAACCTCTTCAATTAATGTGGGTGACATCAGCACCGTCTTTAATCATTACATCTATTCTTTTGTATTCTCCTAGGTATCGAAGCATCTTTTGTTCATTTCCTATAAATTAGTCCACTTTTCACTGTTTTACCATCTCCATTATCTATACTCTTGTTAAATTTCAAAGCTTTCACTTCTCAAAAAACCCTTCTATTGGTGTGAGTTTATGTTCACAACAAAAAACGCCTTAGTAAAATGTGGCTGGCTCAACTTGTCAGAGTTAGAAAAATCTCAAAAGGTCGAACGAGAAAGGCGCATTGCTGCAGGCCTTCCCGTTTCCCCTATTGAAAAATCTGAAACACCAAGTTCAGAGCCTGACCGAGGTTCTTCTTCAACTAAGAGTGCTAAACCCAGGAGGTTGTTCCAGTCCAACCTTTCACCAATCGTTTTGGGCTCATCGGTCCAGGAATTAGAGCTTGTTGTTGAACCAGGGCAGGCAGTCACAAGCTTTAAGAGACCTTCCCCATTCATTTCCATGGAATCAGACACTGACGCCTCTCCAGAGAAGCTAGTAGATCGGCGAAGAGGTCGTTTTGTGAAAGGGCAGGCTCCAAAAACTACGCCTTCCAAGTCTGGGGCTAGAAATAAAAATATAGGGTCAGAATCACCCATTAAGATTCACAAGGACAAGTTATCCGGTCCGGAGGCAACCAATTCAAGTCTCTGGAAAGAAACCTCCGGATATGAGCCCCAGCCGGAGTCCAGACCACAAAAAGATAGTAATGCCCAACCATCCGGAGGGCCTGCTGAGCCAACCACCAGTTCCTCTCATCCAAAAACAACTGATAATCCTTCTATTATAATGGAGGAAGTGCTGGAAGACTCTATTGAAGAAGCCCTTTTTGAGTCGGACGTCTCCGGGCAAACAAGTGAGACTGCTGCTGCCAAGAAGGACAAAGGCAAGGAGAAGCTATGTTTAAAACAATCGGATCTGCCGGAGAGCCTTGTGGGAAAGGTGGGACCTTGCTTCCACAAGGTAAGTGTCAAATACCTGCTAGCTTTGCAAAAACTTAATTACGCTTTCATTCACACAGCCGAACTGGGTCGGATGCGAACAAAATGGAGGATCCCAGAGAATGTCAAGGTGATGATTCCGGTGGACCCGGAGACACCGATGGATTGCAAGCTCAGTGAGATAGTTTTCTTCACTGAGCTATTCAACTGGGGACTAAGGTTTCCCCTAGACCCAGAGATAGTCAAATACTTTCACCTCATCAAACTCTGTCCAAGCCAATTGAGCCCCAATGCTTGGTATACCCTCATGGCATGTATTATGGCCTCCAGGATCTCCGGAACCCCTCTTCCAATGGAGCAGTTCACAGCTGTGGCCAGCCTCTTCAGAAACCACATTATCCCCTTCTACAATTTCAACATGGGTGATGATTACAAGGCCGTGGACGACCTGCTTGAGTCATAAAGGAACTGGAAGACTCAATTCTTGTTTATTAGTGCCGCCTGGGAGAATGGGAGGAAGATTAAAACCGGTGTCAACCCAAGCCTGCTTACCAGCAGATGGCGAAGTGATGGTAAGCATCTCATCTCATATTTCCAACTTTACTTATCACAAATTTGTTTGTCAAACTCGTCTTCTTTCGTTTTTTGATAGTGCTGCCTAAGGACTTTAGTGATTACTTAAAGGCTGGGCAGACCACTTGCTCCAAGCTAAATGCTTGGGCTGCTGAGAAGTGGGGAAACCGCTTCCACAACGCTTTTACCGGAGGCAATCTAACAAGATCATACCTTTGGAACACAACTGACCGAAGGGACTTATCTTGGGAGGAATTAACCACTCCACCCCCTCCGGAAGTAATCCTCAGGAGGACAGATGCACAGGACGGATCGATGTATCTTCCAGGTAGAGCTAAAGCCCCAAGCAAGATGAAGGGCATAAAGGGAAAAGGTAAGCAAGGTATGGTCGAAGCCAATCCTACCGAAGTGGAGGAAGCTGTTCCAACAAACCCAGAGGGGCCAGACCAAGGATAGATTGATGTTGCTCTTCTACAAGTAGTGGAGCATAAAAGTACTAGAGAAGTAGTTGGATCCCCAAAACCCTCAAAGGCTCCTAAGAAAGACAGGAAACAGGGAGCAGAAGGCAAAGATAGGGAAGACAAGAAAAAGAAAACCTCCAAAGGTGATGAAGTTTCTCTCCGACCTCCTGAGCCGCTTCCTCCTATTGACCCTACTGAACTCACTCAAGTAGAAGAGATCCCCGTTGACTTTCAAACCGAAGGGGGTACAGGAGGGGATATCATCATTGATGGTTTCGATATCAACGGGCTTGAGGGGATCGGTCTTTACTTCGAAAACCTCCCCAAAGACGATTTTGTTGGGCCCTACCTCCCCCCAAGTTCTTCGAACCTCGTCACATTCAATGTAAGGTCTTTTTCTATCTCAAGTGAGAGAGACGTCATCGCTCACTCTTTACTGAGCAATGTCCAGCCAATGCTTACTTTGGAGAAGCAAGTACGAAATCAGTCAGCCATCATCAATACCCTCAATTCTGACAAAGAGAAATTATCTAGCGACCTCCTCACTGCCAATCAAAATATTGATGCATTGAAGAGGGAAAATGAGGAGTTGAAGAAAAGCCAGGATGATTGGGCCACAAAGCTAGCCACTTTGGAAGAAACTATCAAAGAACTCCAATCAAAGCAATCCGACTTGGAGAAAATCTTTCTTCTTCAAAAGAAGAGGTGAAGGCTAAGGACAGGGTCATTCAGACATTAACTAATGACAAGATCTCGCTCAAGGACTCTGTGTCTAAGGATGCACAAGAAAAAGCTGATTTGCTAAAGGAGCAAGAGAGAACAATCCAAGCTAGGATTGATGCTTATACTAACAGAGTGATAGACACCCACGAGGAAAGTTATGCCAAAGTGAAGTCGGACATGGTCTTGCTCTTTCATGAGAAATTCCCGAAATGGACGCTGGGAGATTTATGGAATTTTGTAGAGTATGAAGACCTCCCCTTCCATACGATGGCTGATGGTGACAAGAATGATTACTCCAGTGGCTGGGATGACACAACCGATGAAGAAGAAAAAACCGGGGAGAGTCCGGATGAGGAAGATAATGACCCCAAGAAGAAGAAACCAAGTGAGGCTGGGTCATCTAAGAAAGCTCAGTCTTAAAGTATCAACTATCTTTTATTTTTTATTTTTTGTGATTGGACCAAAGTCCTTGGATGGCCAAGGCATTTTTTGTAATCATGTCCGGCTCCTGTCCGGATAAACCTTTTGTTTGAAAACTCAAAGTCCTTGGATGGCCAAGGCACTTTGTATATCTTAATGAGCAATTTTACTTTGCACAAACTTGCATTGTTTCATAGTTTTTGGTGGCTAATGTTTAAACATCCCTTAGTTAGTTTACAAGTATTTCAAGTGAGAGTGTTTAAATTCTCCGATGACAAATGGTTAAGTAGTCATCACTCTATCAATCCGATCTGACATTGATAGAAAATTTCAAAGAAAGCACTAACTGAAATACTCCGAATATTTTAAAAAGGCATAGAATTTTATTGAAAAGCCCGGACACCTCATTAAAACCTCACCGTGCCACCAGGGTAGGAAAGAGTATGCCCCTAAATATTTATATAAACTTTAAAACAAGTAAATATTTACATAGTCTTCATTCCAAGTACAACAGGAGGTGTTCAATGTTCCAGGGGTGATTCAAAACCCTTCTATCCTTATCTTGAAGCCGGTATGTCCCAGGCTTAAGCTTTTCACTGACCATATAGGGCCCTTCCCAAGTTGGAGCTAGCTTGCCGAACTGCTTTTCTTTAGTGTGTAGGAAGACTTTCCTCAATACTTTATCTCCTGGCTGAAAATCCCTTCTTTTAACTTTGGAAGCAAACCTGCTTCTCATTAGTCCTTGATAGTGTGTGGCTCTGAGGTGAGCCTTAACTCTTCTTTCCTTCATCAAGTCAAGTTGACCTCTTACTGCCACTTCGTTAGCGTGTTCGGAGAAATTATGAACTCGAAAAGAAGGAAGAGTAGCCTCTATTGGACCTATGGCGTCCATCCCATATACTAAACCAAATGGAGATTCTTGTGTTGCAACCCCATGAGTGGTTCGGTAGGCCCATAATACATCTTTTAGATAACTTGGCCATTTTCCAGCAGCTCCCTCTAAATTCTTTTTAAGTCCGGACAAGATGGTCCTGTTAGCCACTTCGACCTGACCATTTGCTTTTAGGTGGAAAAGATAAGAGAAGCAATGTTGTATGCCTCTAGAGGCGTAAAAATTCTCCATTTCCTTGTTGTCGAACTATGGTCCATTGTCCGTGGTTATCTTTTGTAGAATTCCAAATCTGCAACAAATATTGGATAAGATTAATTTTATAACAGCTTTCGATGTTGTACCTGCCAATGGAGCTATTTCTATCCACTTCGAAAAGTAATCAATGGCAACAATTGTAGTTATGCACCCTCCGGACGCCATGGGTAGAGGTCCCACTAAATTCAGACCTCAACGAGCAAAAGGTATTGGTTCAGAAATTGACTCTAAAGGGATAGCTGGAGTATGAATTTCATTGCTGTATCTTTGACATGGGTCACACTTTTTTACCAACTCCTTGGCATCTTGCATTATGGAGGGCCAGTAGTACCCTGCTAACAAAACTCTTCTTGTCAGAGCCCTGAATCCACAGTGAGCTGATCCCTCACCATCATGCAATTCAGAGAGAACTATATGGGACTCCTTGACTCCCAGACATCGTAAGAGGGGTTTACTATAGGAGTTTTTTTATAAAGAACATCCCTTAGGATGACAAAACCACGAGCCTTGTATTTTATTTTTCTTGCCACTACTTTCTCCGGAGGCAAGATGCCATCTGAGAGATATTGAAGGATTAGAAACCTCCAATTTTGGGGCTGTTTGATCTGTATATTCAAACTTTCTTCCTCCTTATTTGGATTGATTTGAATAGATGGGCACTCTTGCATATGTATCCAACGGGTAGGACTCAGAGTAGGCTACGGTTGCCAAAGAGTCTGCCAGCATATTTTCTGTTCGGGTATGTGCTCATAGGTGATGCTTTTGAAATTAAGCGCCACTTCTTTAAGGATGAACAAGTATTTAATCAGTTGTTCTTTCTTGGCTTCGGACTGACCTTGTGCATGATGGATAAGAAGTTGAGAATCACTCATTAACCTGACTCTCTTAGCTCCACAGATGATAGCTAATTTTAAACCAACTATAG
The DNA here is from genome assembly GCA_036936605.1 of Limnanthes douglasii subsp. nivea. NCBI lineage: Eukaryota > Viridiplantae > Streptophyta > Magnoliopsida > Brassicales > Limnanthaceae > Limnanthes > Limnanthes douglasii. The sequence continues at coordinate 28,197,958 of JAUPFV010000003.1, read as the reverse complement.
CAGCCTCATATTCAGACTCATTATTGGAAGCCCTGAAGGCAAAGCATATAGCTTGGTACATTCTGTCACCACAGGTTAAACATATCCCATCACCACATCCCATGGTATTTGATCCACCATCAGTCCAGACGACCCAGAATTTTTTATCTTTTATACCGGTTGCTTGCTTAGTATCCCTATCTGAATGGAATTCAACTAACAAATCAACCACAGTTTGGGCTTTGACTGCTGTTCGAGGAGCAAAATCAATATCGTAGTCTCCCAACTCTACTGACCTCTTGGTAATTTTACTTGAAATGTCAGATTTTTGGAGAACGTTTTTCAAAGGAAAAGAGGTCCGGGCGATGATAGAATGAGCCTGAAAATAGGGCCTCATTTTTCTTGCTGCAATCACCAGGGCCAATGCCAATTTTTCCAGCTTCAAATATCGTTTTTCTGTATCTATCAAGATTTTGCTGATATAGTACACCGGACGAGGATAATTTTCCACCTCTCTTACCAATACTGCACTTATTGCACAATCAGAAACGGCTAAATACACATAAAGGATTTCTCCATCAACAGGTTTAAACAGAGTCTTGGGAGAAGACATATGCTTCTTAATTTCATCGAAGGCCTCATCACACTGTGGGGACCAATTGAAGTCCTTTTCACTTTTTAAAGTTTGAAAAAACGGGGCACACCTGTCCGAAGACCTTGAAATGAAACGGTTTAGTGCAGCCAGCCTCCCAGTCAATCGTTGTACCTCTTTAATATTCCGAGGAGGCTCCATTTGTAGTAAAGCATTAAGCTGGTCTGGATCAGGTTGTATCCCTTTCTCACTTATCACATACCCTAAAAAAATTTCGGACTGCACTCCAAAAATGCACTTTTCTTGGTTTAACTTTAAATTTACTTTCACCAAGTTCTTGGAGATCTGCCAAGTGTAGCTCTTCGTCCATACTTTTCACCATCATGTCATTGATATAAACTTCCATGTTTCTTCCAATTTGATCACCAAAGGCCTTGTTTACCAATCTCTGGTAAGTAGCTCCAACATTTTTTAACCCAAATGGTATTACTTTGTAACAATGGAGGCCCCTATCAGTAACAAATGTGGTATGTTCTTGATCCTTTGGATCTACTTGAATCTGACTATATCCGGAGAAGACATCCATAAAGGACAACAACTTGTTTCCAGAAGTGGAGTCCACCAACTGATCAATTCAGGGGACCGGTTATAAATCTTTTGGGCAAGCCCTATTGAGATCTATGAAATCGATGCACATACGCCACTTGCCATTTTTCTTTTTTACCAACACCGGATCGACTGTCCATAAAGGGTATTGAGATTCCTTTATGTGCCCCATTTTAGTGAGCCGGTCAACCTCTTGAACTATGACGTCAGCATTCTCCTTAGAAAAGGCTCTCCTCCTTTTTACAACAGGTGTTATGTCTATTTGGATGGATAATTGGTGTGATATAATGTTTGCTGGTATTCCGGTTACATCAGCATTGCACCAAGCAAAGACATGCTGATGGTCTCTCAAAAACTCTAATATTTTACCCTTTAATTCCGAAGTCATTTTGGATCATATCTTGACACTTTTTCCTTCAGCCAGAGAGTGAGTTTCAACTTCTTCTATCGATATTAAAACACCAGGCGTCTCTTTGGGGTCATCAATTTCACCCTCTCCCCCAGAGGGCCCTCAAACTGTTACTCCTCATTGAGCCGGACTGCCCCCAATGTTCGAGGGGCTAGTGCTGTCGCATAACACTCCATTGCTACCTTTTGGCTGCTGCGAACAACTCCCACTTGTCCTTGCACAGCATACTTCAAGCACGGGTGGAATGTTGAAGCCACTGCATGCATCCTGGAGAGCCAAGATCTCCCCAGAATAGCATTATAACAAGTGGGACAATCTACCACAATAAATAGTACTTTAACCATCTTTTTAAAAGGGTCTTTGCTCAATAAAACCTCTTCCTCGAACTCCCCGATCACATCTGCTGAGCTTCCAGCTAGATTCTTCATTTTTTGTAGGAAGTTAAAAATAGAATATTGGCTGAACTTCCAGTATCCACCAAAATTCGTCTTATATCATTGCCTACAATGGATGATCCTATGACAACATCATCTTTATGTGGACCAACAATATCCCTCAAGTCATCCTCGTCAAAAATAATAAAAGGAAAAGGAACTTGCGATTGATAGGAAGTCATGCCTCCTTCAAGCTGGGTAGCTAAAGTATGAACGTGCCTCTTTCTTGAAGAAGTAGTCGGTGCAGTCATGGTGTCCCCTCCGAATATTGTAAGTGACTCAAAAAAGTTAATAAGGTCGGACACCGTTTTGCAATGCTCCATGATAACACCCACTTTATTCCGGGTCGGATCAGGGTCCAAGTATTCCCACTCTACATCGAACCTTTCGATTATCACCATAGCCTCATCCGGAGCCGATGTGCCTGCATTGTTCGGACCAGCCCGATGAGCGCTATCAGGCCTATTTCCACCTCTTCTTTTAACATACGCCCCCAACTTCCCTCTTTCAATTAAATTCTGCACTTCTTGTTTCAACACAATACATTCCTCAGTGGTATGACCAGTATCATGGTGATACTGGCAGAAACAATTATTACGGATATCCCTAGGATACTGTAATGCAGTCGGCCTTCTGTAGTGTACTTCGTCTTTTGTTTTGTCATAAATTGTGGCTACATTCTCTTTCAATTCAGCAAACCACTCCGGTTGAACCCAAGCCCCTCGTTTATTTCTAGATTGCTGACTCTGGGCTGGTGCAGCTGGTTGAGACTGAGCTTTGGCTCTGTTATGACCCTGCCCGACTTCTTTAGCCTTGTTCCCGGACTAGGTTTGGTTTGGATTTGGTGCAGCCGGAGCAGACCTCACCTGCCTGTGCACCCTAGTTTTCTTTGTTTCATCTACATTAATCTAATTTCCGACCTGATTCAGCAGACCTCCCCATGTCATGGCCTTTTTTCTGGTTACTGAATCAACCAAGTTCCCAGGGTTTAAACCCTGCCTCAGAGAAGCTATTACTACTTGTTCGAAGCAATCAGCCAATCCATTTTTGGTATTTACAAAACGACTTATGTATTCTTTTAAAGATTAGTTTGGTTCTTGGGCACAATAGATAATCGTGTCTCCATTGCCCTTCACTTCTTTACTTCCAACAAACTGCCTCCAAAAGGCCACCCAAAAAGTGTCAAAATTCCTGATACAGCCCTGTGGTAAGCTATTATACCACTTCAGAGCACTCCCCGTAAACGATTGGCAGAATTCCCTACAAAGTAACTTGTTGTCATCATCAAAATTCATCATAAATTTTTTGAATTGTTCTAAGTGGTTATCCGCGTCTTTACTACCATTATATTTTTCCATTTTCATACTGTCAAACCTCTTAGGAAGGTTTCCGGACAGTATTTTGGAGGACAATTGAGATTGTCTCCAATTTTGGCCACGACTGAAAATCGTATCTTTGTTAGAAGTTCCAAAGATACATGGTTCATCATGGAAGGCAAAATGATCCATTAATAATCGATTTACATGTCTCCGGCTATGACTATGAGACGATTATTTGCCCAGATGCCTCTTTAACCTTCCATGCCTATCCCTTTTTCTTGAGTACTTCTTGACCAACTTTTGTTTCTTATTAGAACGGCCTTCATCACTGCTGGATGACAAGGACTCTTCGACTCCATCTTCACCTGAGGAGCTACTGGAAGACTCTGAGTCTGAATCAGAGCTCTCCACCGGTTTAGACCGGTGAGACTTTTTTGAGCTAGCATGAGTCTTTTTTGCACTCACATGGGTTTTCGAAGGCTCATGCTCTCTAGGATTATCAGTATGATGAGCTACTGATGCTTTAGACTTCTCTTTTGGGCCCATCTCTGCCCTCTTGGCAGCCCTCAGAGCTTTTATTTCAACTTTTAACTCGTTCCTCAATCGTATATTCATCATTTTCACCCACCACTTCTACCAAAGCTGGTGGTACTTCTTGCTCGTCCGGATTCATCCGAACTGGTTTTTTTAATGGTTTTGAATTCTAGATTCATGCACCTTCTCCTCCCACTGTGGTCGCCAATTTATGGTGAGGATTAATTTCAACTGAGGGTAATTTTGTCTGAAGTTTGAGGTATTTCAAGGGTATTTAATGTTTGGTAGATTGTAGTGAGAGATTTGAGCTGCATGGTTGTATTTAATTTTCATTACCCTTATTAAATGAAAGTGGTTGGGTATTTATACCCTTAACCTTATGCCATATGGGCTTTCGGGTCATGATTATGAATTCGGGTCGAGTTCAAAGACCCATTAGTTTTTAAGTAGGTAGGTAATTAGCTTAGTCATGAAGTGATTAAGTTTTTAATACATTAGTTCGTTTCGGATGTTTTAGTGGGTGGATCTTGTCTGAATTGCCCCTGTCCGGTCCTCATAATGAGCGGTGACAAAATCCGGACTCATCAATAACAAATACCAAACTTCATACTATTGATCCTTTTGAAAATAATAGTGACGTAACCATTGATATTGATGTGCCAGTTCATTAGGCATCGACTACAGCCTATACTACTTCTGCTTCATTAAGGTCTGGGTTAGCTCATTCTTTTGGTGAACCACCAGCTTCACCGCTCAGAAGATCTACTCGTACAAGTAAGTCTACCAAACAACCATATTTTACGTATTCTTCTTACTCATCTCCTTTTGTCTCTTTCATTAAAAATATACATGATTTATATGAACCTCAGTCGTTTAAAGAAGTTGTTACTGATCCTCGTTGGAAAAATTCAATAGTAAAAGAGCTTACCGCTCTTTATCAGACTCATACACGGGATATAGTTAAACCTCCATCCGGTAAGCATATGATCGGTTCTAAATGGGTTTTTAAAATTAAAACAAAGTCTGATGAATTTGTTGAAAGATATAAGGCACGTCTCGTAGCAAAAGGGTATTCACAGATGTATGGTATGGATTATGATGAGACATTTTCCCCAGTGGCAAAAATGACGCCAATTCGTACTCTTATTGCGGTTGCATCCGTTCGCGAGTGAAAGATATTCCAAGTAGATGTTAAAAATTCATTTTTGAATGGTGATCTTCATGAGAAGGTTTGCATGACTCATCTTCCATGAGTTGCTCACAAAACATGTGAAGCTTGTCGACCTAGGAAAGCTTTATATGATCTCAAACAATCTCCTCGTGTTTGGCTTGAAAAATTATCTACGGTTATTATTTCACTTGGTTTTATTGCTAGCAATGATTCAGCCTTGTTTATCAGATGTACGAATACAGGAAAAATTATTTTATCCCTATGTGTAGATGATATGATCATTACAAGTGATGATATTGATGGTATTGAGGCACTAAAACGTGATATGGCTCAACATTTTGTGATGAAGAAATTGGGACTATTGCGTTATTTTTTAGGTATTGAGGTGGCTCACTCTCTAAAAGTTTATATTCTCTTTCAGACAAAATATATATCTGATTTATTCAATCGAGCGCGACTTTCTGATAACAGGACGGTATATAAATCTCTTGAAACCAATGCTCGGTATTCTTCGACTGATGGTGTTCCTTTGTCAGACCCAACTCTCTATCGAACTCTCGTAGGGAGCTTGGTCTATGTTACAGTTACTCGACTAGATATAGTTTATTTTGTTCATATGGTTAATCAGTTTGTTAACATCCGCCCATTGGGGAGTTGTTCTTAGAATATTGAGATATCTTCGTGGCACTTAGTTCCAGAGCATTTTATTTCCTTCGACCTCTTCACTTGAACTGCGTGCCTATAGCGATGCTGATCGGGATCTCATAACCGAAAATCTACTACTAGTTTCAGTATTTTCCTTGGAGATTCATTAATCTCATGGAAATGTAAGAAACAAGATATTGTCTCTAGATCGTCTACTGAAGCTGAGTACCATGCTATGGCTGTGAGCACATGTGAGATTGTTTGATTATGATGGCTTCTTGCAGATATAGGGTTAATGTTACTAAACCTACTTCCTTACATTGTGATAACAGAAGCCTCATGCATATAACAAAGAATTCTGTTTTTCATGAGAGGACGAAGCACATTGAAATAGATTGTCGCTTCATTCGGCATCATCCTCAGATTGGCACTATCTCGCTTCCATATGTTCCATCGGCTTTGCAGGTTGTTGATATTTTCACAAAGGCTCAGTTAACAGCGCGGTTTCGTTTTCTTTGTGACAAACTCTCAATGCTTATTATTGTTGCATTGTGAGTTTGAGAGAGGATGTTAAAGATATCAGGGCCCAAACCCATTAACTCTTTATTTTATCTATAAATATAAACCTATGTCCTAATGTAATAGGTACACTTTATGCATAATACAAAATCCATTATCGTATAGTGGCTTCTCTTCTTTGTTATTTATTTTACACTAACATAGACCACATAACCAAACATCATCACCATCCTAATAAATAAGAGTCATTAGAGAAAATTAAATCCAATATATAAGTCAAATTTATTTGATCTTACAATAACCCATAAAATTTATTTACATTAAAACATGCTTATAGAGGAGTCTTAAATGAGTTAGAAAAATAAACCTCTATAAACCAAATACAACCACAAGATAAAGAATTTTTTAATAACCAAAATTCGATTTTTGGTTAAAAGAAAAATTGAGTGATAATTACATAACTTATTTTTTTCCAATGACAAATAGAATGAAACTGCAAGCCCCACAATAAATAAGAAACTTCCAACCATATATACAAAAAACTAATAAAAAATACAATACACCATCGGCATGTACATTTGTTGTAACTTCGAACATTACTAGATTGAATTCTCATCGATCCCATCACTAATCAAATAGTGCCAAAAACATATCATAAATATGAACATACTTTAAATTCATTATGGAAACAACCCAAAAATGAAGCATATCAATATAGTAAATGTACTTTTAGCATCCCATAATATCTCGAGCTTCAACTGATATTTCACAAATTTAAAATTCGACACCAAATACATTGGAGGATCGGATAATAAAATCGTCAATTTGGATTTCTAAAAATATATCGATAATAAATAATATACCACATTATTTGATTTGTTACCAATACTCTTAACATACAAATTTATAAGTTTTTATTTATTATATATAAAAGCAACATAACGGAGGTACAACAATAAAATTCTATACTAAATAATGGAGTTACGATCAAATTTTAAATAATAACCAAATTATTACTTTTTAATATTTTTGTTATATCAAAATAAGAAGTGACTTTAATATTTTGAAACATGTAAGCTTCCTAGTGGTCCAATTCCATTGCAATACAGAAATATGACACTATCTGGCCCTAATTTGAAATGTTCTGAATACGAACCACCAATATATTATAGGGAAATGTCACACTAAGTATCTTCTCACCAATTTTATTATCATCCAGTACTCCAACTATTTTCTATACCTACTAAACACCCATCTCACCAAACTAATTCATTTTCAATATCCATTATTTAGATTATCCCTCAATTACCCTCAAAATTTGGCTCAATGTCTTTTCCACCCAAAATTCAAAATTTGAATTCGTATTAGTAGCAACTACTCTACTATTTTAGAATATCTTAAAAGAAGTCATAAACCTCTTTAACATTTCATACAACCCATAAAACCAGTTAAAAATGGTTCTCTCGAAGCCATTCTTTGTCTAATATTATGTTGTCAAACTAATTTTAATACCTCCTTTCAACCTTGAAGCCATCAAACTACTTATCATCCACAACTAGTAATATTTTGTATATGGTTTTTCTTGTTTCTCTTGGTGAAGGTTTTTGTAACTACGTTTTTATCCACGAGTTTCAACGTTTGGACATCTATTTATGTTTTAGAAGTTTTGATTATCTTAACAAGTATGTTATTCAGCTTATTCTTAGTTGTATAAATTCTAACTAAGTTTTTATCCAAGTTTAACGGTTTCTGCATTATTTTGATCTTTGTTGAACTTGTTTATACTGTCATAACATATATGGTTAAGCATGTTTTTCTGTTGGAGACGATGCGATTGTGAATGCAGGTGCTGCCATTTATATTCATTGGTTACGTAACCATGATTACATGACTCGTATTAAAATCATATGTTACATGACCCATTAACCATGACGTGAGGCATTCGTCGTCCATTTAACGCATGAATTCTTTCGCGTGTTAGTGAATTCATTATACACTATTATGCACGTGACGCTAGTATTGTATTAATGTTACACATGACGCAAGGTACATGTAGATGTTATAGGTCAGAACAAACACGCGATTTACAACGTCAATCACATCACGCGAATCGTTGCTTCATAATTTTATACGTCCCCTGCGATTCGTACTGTGGTTTTAAACTTTTCTCTCACCTTATCGAATTTTGTTTAACTATGCAGTGCACTAGATATGTAAGTCAAAAGTTTGTATTTTCAAATATTGCAAGCAGACCTCAATCGTTCATTTGAGCGAGTTTGAAAACTTTCAGACACTTCAACACTATGTTGAAGGTAGATGGGATGATCTGGATAGGGGTAACTACACTATTACCTACTCATATGGTGATCAAAACTACTGTTTATTTAATAATGAGACTGATTTCATGGATTTAGTTGTTTATCTTGATGTGGAGCGTCTCAAAAGCGTTAGCTTCTTTATTGAACAACAAGTAGTTGAAAATGAGGCGGATGACATTTTAAACAGCCTAGCATAAACCATGACACCCTATGATGATCAACTATTAAGTGGGGAGAGTAGTAATGGTTTATTAAGTTCGCAACATAAAAAAAAAAGACATCTTCCTACTAACGATTGGGTTGATGCTATCACAGGGGTTGGTCAGACATTTGCTGATGGTGCCGCAGGTCTAAGGTTATCGTTATGCCGATATGCTTTAGAGCGTGGTTCTGCTTTCAAGCATATGTATAATACGTATACTAAGATCACTGCTTACTATGTCAACAAAGAGTCAGGTGGTTGTAAATGACGAATTTATGTATCAACAAATTCTAGCACTGGTTTACTGATGATCAAACGATTTGTCCAAACCCATGCATGTAGCACGGTATTTTCCAAATAAAAGTAGGCATTAGAGATCTTATTTGATTATGAATGAAATACACGAATCAGTTAGGACATGTCATTCTGTAACACTAAAAATTATTCAGTCTCTATCAGACAAGACTATGGTTTAGACATTTTCTACCTCTCTCGTGGAATGCTTTAGAATAGGCGATGAGGGAAGTTTTTGGAGATAGTATTACTTCGTTTGGCTTGCTGAATGCTTACTTTAGAAGATTAAAAATTCGAGACATTACTACTGATTGCCATATGGAGGTTAGTTTTGGGAATGTCTTCACGAGGTGCTTTGTACAATTTGGATCATGCATTCAAGGCTTTCACTCATGTCGACCATTGTTGTATGCGGATGGTACCTATTTAACGACAAACATAGTGGTGTATTGTTATATGTAGTGGCAAATGATGGAAATAACGGCCAATTTTAAACCTTTATTGCATATCTTTATTTACGTTTTTCATTAAAGGTAACATTAGACGCTAGTTACAATGATTTAGTCACGCGTTTTCCATCATCTAAGTACCCCCACCATTTTGACCAAACGATTCTTAACTAGTATATGATGTAAGTCATTAACTACAAAATTAGCAATCGCGCGATGTTGCTTAACAAATTTAGCAATCGCGCGATGTTGCTTAACAAATTTAGCAATCGCGTGTTGTGTACTCCGAACATAGCAATCACGCGATTCTACCAATGTTGTTGTATTTAAGATCAACTTCATGAATGTATGTAGCCTTATAGACAGACCTATCAAGCAATTATATTTTGAACAACTCATTTGGATTCCAACAAACTATTTACATATGCAGGTATTTTTCCAGTTGCTTTTGGTATTTTCGATAGTGAAGATTCCAAAAACTGGCTATGGTTTATGGAACGTCTTAAACCTCATTTATTAAACCGTAAAAAAATTATTTTTGACCGACACTCTAGTATTATTAATGTTGTTTATGTTATTTATCCAAAATTCTTTCATGCTTATTTTATATATCATCTCCTTAATAATTTGAGGTCTTCTCTTAAATGCACTAACCGAGAGTTTGAAAAGAAGATGTTGAAGCGATTTAAAAGTTGTGCTTATGCTCCCACAGTTGAACTTTTTAATCAGAGACTTAAGTACAAGTGGTAAAAAGATTAAGAAAGTTTTTGGCTAAAATAGGGCCCAAAAAATGTTAACCATTCCCAAAATTTGAGCGTTTTTGGACTTTTACCATTTTGTTGAACCCGTTTGTTCACCCGCCGATTGAGACCTTCTCAACCGGTGGGGGAACTCCCCGGCGGGTGAAACCTTCTCATCCGTCGGGTGAGACCCTTTCACCTGTCGGGCCACCTATGTTCACCCGGTGGGGGAGCTTCCCCGCTTGCTCGGAATTAAAAGGTATTTTCTGTAAACCCTAAAATTGGTCAAAATTTTGGGGCTGGTTATCCCTCTTGGCCCTAATTTATCCAAAACCATTAAGAAATTCGTTAAGCATTTACCTCTCGATAAGTACGCCCATCCATTCGTCATTGGGATACGTTATGGGGTAATGGCATCATCTGGCGTCGAATCCTTTAAAAATCTGATTAAAAAGCTTTGCAATCTACCAATTGTTAAAATGATAGACAAATTTAGAGTAATGCTAATGATTCAGATTTTTAGACGTTATTCGGAGGGGCTCAGCTGGAACGGTTATTTATGCCCCGAATATGACAAGCCATTAAAAGAGAATGTTCTAATCGGTCGAACGTGGGTGGTATCTAAGTCTTCTGCAGGTTCATTTGAAGTTTATTCTGAACCCGTTATGGTTGTCAACATGCTTGAATTTAAGTGTTCATGTGGTTCATGGCAGCAAGAGTGTTTTCCATGTCCGCACTCATTGGTGGCAATAACATTGGTTCGCGAAGATCCTATGACATTGATAGAACCATTCTACACTATTGGTAATTATAGGTCTACTTATTCTTTTAGCATACCTACAATAAGCGACTTCGGTGAAACGGCATCTTCTAACGATTTGAAGGAACGGTTGTTCTACCATATAACGTTAAAAGGTGAGCTGGAAGGCTAAGGAAAATGAGGATTCCATCTAGAGGAGAAGCATCATCGAGTCAGTTGTGTTGTGGCCGTTGTTTTAAAATTGGACACAACCGAATGACATGTGATATCCCGCTATGACTTAGCATTTGCTATCACAACTATTTGCGTATGACGCGATTAATTCAGTATGTATTAACGGGATTCCTTTTGTCCTGTATCTCCCTCCCTATAAAATATTTTTTACTTTAATTTAGTTTAAAATGACATTGCAATTTTTGGCCTCCCTGAGGTCACACTTCCTTACTCATTTACTTAAACATAAATTTTGATTGTTAATTTATTTCACACACGCGAGTTGTATGTACCTATATGATTACAAGCGATTTGTTTGACACTACTTACTTAATAATACTCGTTGTGTTTGGATGTCATGTTTCAACGATGCGATTGCCATCACGCGATTTCCAGTTGCTACCCTCCACAATGACGCGATTGTGTAGAAATTTTTCTTCAACCCCCCTTTCTCCAGTTCTTTATTTTTCATATCGGTACGAACATAGCAGACGCGATTTATGTCAAAATCGATTAGTTCATCATTGCGATTGGTTAAGTCTGTTTTAACGCGATTGCTACCAAATTCTTTACAAGCATCACTAGAACTAACACAATTTGTTAGACTTGACTTACACTACTTAATCAGACCCTTTCACACAATTGGAACATGAATCGAATAAGCATAACACACTTCAAAGCACTACAACTGGAACTAGTTAGATAACGATAGCATAATAATTCTAACAAACAAGAGACCCATTTTTACAATGGACCTACTACTTCCTAGATAGTAAACCCTAACCAAAAACCACTACATATTATAGAGTTCATCAATTCTAATTTCAAATAACGAAAACAGTGCACAAACAACTACATACTGATAGTTATCAGAAGAGTTCTCCTCCTTTTTGTCCTCAGACTCTTCATCCGACTCTTCCTCGTGTTTTTCGTCGTCAGTCTCCATACCCCAGTATTCATCATCCATTTCCCAAGACTCCTCTTGGGAACCTTTTGATTCCTTCGAATTCTTCTTGCTTCTCCGTTTCCTCATAGTCGTCTTCCTCATGTTCTTCCTGGTCCTTCTCCGTTTTGAATATTACTCGTAGTTTGAATCCTGCTCGGGAAACGACAACGAGTCGCCTGAGTCATAATCATCCTCAAGTGAAAGTGATGATGAATAAGCATCTTTCGATTCGTCGGACGAGTACACGGATGTAATGGAGTGCTTGTAGTTTGAGTGCTTATCACCATCATCAGAGTACTTACATCAGAGGATGGGTAACCATAGGAGACAGGTGATGAACCGTTCATTTTCTTTGCAGAGCTTTTGTTTAGAATACAAACAGACGTTTGAATTCAAATAGGTACGTGAATAACTCTGCATGAGATACACTTATTTATATTTACAAACCTACCACTACTCTAGTTATCAATTAATGCACATGTAATGAGTAATTTATCTACCCATCTCAAATCATGCATTGAATTACCCTTCAAACCCAATGCCAATTAGTGAAAAGACAATCCATTGTCTAATCAGGTGGCAGTAATTATGACGCGAGTTTAATATTTATCGCAATAACAAACGCCTACTAGTAACTATTGATGCGATTGTTTTACTCTACCATCATATTTGATATCGACTTACACAAATTCAACGACCTTTAATTTTCGCATAACTATTCAGTATTATGTCCATGCAATTCATTAATTTTAATTATATTTTCGGTAGTGTTTATTATAAGGAGAATGGTAGAGGTGGGTTTGAATTTGTACCAATTATATAATTATATATAATGATGGGCTTGACACCTTACTCAGTAATCCACCTGGGTTAACAAATGTTATAGAATGTTTAATTGGCACATAGCTAAACAAATGTTAATAAAATGTAAATAATGCATGCGACTGTTCAATTATTTCGAACAAGCGAGTTATGTGAAACATTAAGATATGGTATCGCACGATTTGTGTGAAACTCAATTATTCTATACGACGCGAGTTGGGCGACATACATTTTTAAATTATTAAATAACTCCTTGTTTACTTCATGCGAGTTAGCTCTATTTGAACTAAACAACGATGTGATTTGGAAAGCCATTCATTCAGCTCACTATTTAAAGTATTACGCGGTTCATTAGTGAAATCACAGTATTCTATAACGCGATTTAGACGAAAATATATCGCTGCTATTACATCCATTTTAAAAAAAATTACACAACCATTTTTCTTGAGTGACCATTACATTATTAGATTCAAGAATATTCTAGACTAAAAATCAACAACCCCGGTGATCATCAACCGGTGAGAAATTGGCAAACACATCTTCTCTCTCAGCAATCGCTTCCTTCAAGTACACAATCATATCTCTTGATATCCAATCATTAAGTTCTCACTTCCATAAGTTTGTTGCCTCTTTGCGCAACGCGAGACACATGTCAGACACACGTAACAAAGGTTCAGATTTTAGTTCGTTGTACCTTGAAGCGATTTCTTCTCGGCTGCGAACATGAGGTCCGAAAAATCCAAGCCTTCCATAGTCAAAGTACATCCTGCATAACACTTCATCTAAAAAACATTGGTTGTATCATCGTTACTTGTTGTCTTAACTTACTTCACCGCTTGAAGCAAGTGTTAGTCTTCATCTATGCACCAACTCATACTCGAAACTATTTCAAATGTGTAAAAGGTTTTCATTTGGAGTAAAAGTAGAAGTCTTGAGGTTTATATAAGGGGTTCAAATTAGGTGGATAACTTTGGTGGGTCATAATTATTTGGTGTAAGTTTTGGCGGGCTAATATCAATCAGTCCCAAAAAATAGACGGGACTTTAATTAGACATATGAAACCAGATTTACCATGCGATTTGCATGATTGGAAGACGCGTGATACACACATAACCTAATGATGCGATTTATGTCGTCCAATACCCAAATAGCGCGCGATTTAGTTTTGCACATTACAATCCTATGCTTAGTCTTATATTAATGTGTTTTACGTTATCAATATCCATATAGCATGCGATTTAGTCATTTGATTATGGTTAGTGTTATACAAGGGTCTAAATGGATACAATTGTTGGATACAATGGTCACATTAAGTTACCTTAAAAAACGGCATTGTCCTGACAATAAAATGACACCCCGTAACCCATCAGAAATTCAATTACATACGAAGATGTCCCTCAATTAGTGTACTAAATTTAAAAAAAAACAATCACGCATCCAACACCATCAGATTAGTATTTTTATCATTTAGAAAGTGATAAAACATTTATGCACGCGCTTGAGCGGGCTTTTGTATGCTATATTCCTTGGGTATAACCCGTGTTGGATAATGTCTTTAACATACTGACAAACGAAGACCCCGCAGTCAAGTGGATGTTTTTCTTGCTGCATAATATCTCTAGCAGCTTTAACTTTATATCCATTCTTCACACGTGGTATGTATTTTTTCTTCATACAATACTTCAGCTGATCAGATAGAAAAAATATGAGGTTAATATTTTTTAAATCACATGTAAACCCTTCTGCTAGTTGTAATTTAAATAACTTCACGCGATTTTTGCACGTAATGAACCATTACCAGTTTATACCAGAAACACATTATGTATACATCTCATGAAATGTAATGTTGCGAATCACATTATATCTGCACGCGAGTTCCATGCATAAAACATGCGATTCTCAAACACTACTAACGCGATTCGCGAACAATGACCCAAAGAATATCGCGACAACGAAAACGCGATTCTTTCATGCACCTGCAAAACAAGAACATCCAACATCATGCAATACGATTTCATACTACTTACCAATGCTTCGCCTATTTTCTACTGTCATCTAGAGTGAATTTTCTAAGAGGGAACATGGGATTGTAGTTTTTGGCCAACCCATTCTCCATGTATATTACCAACAACGTCCGATGGTTTTTTCCATTCCCATTTATGTGGAATATCGGAATGAATACAATAAACGTGTCATCCCTCATGTTTTCAAAAACCCCGTCAACACCGTGTGAAATATCTTCTTTCAATGCTAGTAATTTCTGTAATAAAACCCACGTATAAAAAATCAACTTTAGGGTCACTTTTAATGGTTATTTAATAATTATATACTAACCGTTGCGATCCCGGAAATCTAAATAGCGCTATATTTACAACTGTACTTGTTATCAAACCCTTTTAAAGGTATTTTCAAGTTTGATTCTTTAAGTAACTTATATATCTAGGCATCAATGATCTACAACACGACGAATTCAGAGCTATATCAAATTAGTTGTCAATTCTTTGTGAGTTATATCAACAATATAAAATTTAACTTGAAATATAACTCCTCTTCGTATGGTAGTGCCATTACCTCAATCACACTAACACTTAGCCGGTATGTAAACTCTTTTTCTGGTAAATACCATACTTCTGAGTCGCTTTGATCTTTGTCTCTTTGTATTTTAAGCACCTTGTGGTATTGAGTAACGGCTATTAACTTTGTTGTTGCTGTTTGAATTTCCCAAGGTTGGTAAATGGCTTCCCCCTATTGTGTTTGTGTAAGTAAATCCCAATTTGGATAAACGTTATCTAGTAACTATAAAAGGTCAAAAATTGTGTTACATAACAATCAAAATGTGGCAATTAGGTATATGTTTATTAGTATAATTACCCACTTACCATTATAGGTACCTCTTATAATACACTTTTAGATGAAGTGCTGCCAACAAAAAGTTCCTCCACTCGAGTGAATAGTCGCCGCCTTATCAACTTCGTCGAAAAATGATTGGGTACATAGTACAAATCCATCATCTAGGGTTGGAAGATCAAAACATTCAGCTTCCCCTTCCCCTGCTGGTTGTACTTCTTCTATTTTTTTGGTGTGTTAGTACTTCAACCTTTGTTTTGTGTTGCCCGTCCAACTTGGGTTGTAACTTTTTTGGTGATTTGAGAACAACTTTGAAATCCATTACTTGCTCAGTCTTTGGTTGTTGTTTATTATGTCCTTGTGTACATAGATGTATTCCTTCGTCTAATCTTGCTTTTTCGACATTACATACCTGTCTTAATTTAACATATATATTTTCAGTGTAGTGGTCTTCCCAATTATAGTTTTAATCAATTATAGTTACCACACCATAAAATTGTTTATCAATTTAAAAGTGGTGTAACTTAATTCCACAATGATGCGTGTTTGGTTTTCTTTCACTAATCTCGTGTTGTGTATAATAATTATAACACCCCAGCCAGTTTATGTATTTTATAATAGATGCGCAATTTGTGTTTAACGTTTCACGCGAAACACCCTATTTTAAGTATATTTTGAATATGCGTTTGGTATAATAATAACATGCGATATTAGTGAAAAAACAACACAATAAAAAAAGTTATATATATGAGATTTGGTTGAATAAACATAACACGATTTACGACTAACAGAATCACCTAATCTGTAATATGAATATCATATCTTGAACTTCCAACCTCATAACAATGTAGTTATAACATAAACTTTGATATAGTTATAAGTAAAAAAAACATCCCCTACTGTAATAAAACAACCAACAAAACACATATTCAAAATCCAAAATATGCCAAAAATAAACTTCCCCAAATTAAATTAACCCACCCTAAAGACAAAGCATATCACATAAAATAATCATATAAAGTTGAATCTTAATATTTTAAGATCTACTTACATCTTCATGTCCTTGCTCCACGCGCTTGGGTACGATGTTGCTACTATCATCTGCCCCAACTATATTCAGTTCTGTCCCACTTGTTACCTCCCCAACAGGTGGAATGGGCAAACCAACCTTCGCATTTTTGCAAGCAACGTTACGACATTTTACATCATCTCCACCCTCTACGTAATTTTATGTTCTATCAAATTATTTTCTTCTTCCACAACCACTTTATTACTCCCCTTTTCTATTTCTTTGTTTAATGTTGCGTCTACTTGGTTTTGCATTACTAACTCTCCTGCTGTCTCAGCAACCACAACAGCTGGTTCTTGTTGTAGGGGTGTTTCTTCAACAACTACTGCCATAATTTCATTCTCCCCCCCCCCCCCGCTACGTTAATAGGATTTTCTACCTCAGCCTCTTCTGCTATTCCACCCACACCCACATCTTCCCCATGTGCGGTTACTTCATCCTCCTTTTCCACATTTATGCTCCCTGTTTCAGCTGGTACACTACTTCTAAAATTGGTCGGGACAAGCATACAATTGTCAACACCTAAAACATACAAACATTTTTTTATTTTCCTTCCCCTCACCAGATGTCTCAATTACATTGTTTGGTCCATCAGCAGCTTCATCATCATTCTTCTCATAAACTGTTTCATCTCTATTTTCGGCCCCATCGTTTGTATCTTCTTTATTTTCCTCAGCATTTCCTTCTTTCTCATCTTTTTTCCCTTCATCCTCTACCATTTGGAAACCATGTTTTCCTGAAACATAAACTATGGTTCTAGGAACCTCATCCACTTTTATAGGAACCTCTGCTGCTTTCTCTGGTGACTCTTCTTCTACCGAACAGAAAGGCATTCCACAAACCTTCTCAAGTGCTTCACTAACCCCCTAATCTTGATCAGCTTGATAAGATTGTTCTTGAAGCTTTAAAGTCAAAGATGAAAATTCCCTTTGGAGTTCTTTAATCTGTGGAAAAAAAAAACAAGTACAATATTAGAAACCGAGTTCATGTTTGCTATAATGACAACCTTTTAAGTAACTTACTTGTTTATTCTTTCGTGCCAAAGAAATCTTGAGCCGTTTGTTTTCTGCCGGGTATCTGTACTTGCCACTTCTTCTCTTCTTAATATATTTCATCCTCTTGAATAAAATATTACAAGCGATTGGCTTGTAAACTTTCGTCTTCTTCATCCAAACGCTGGAACTTCCTTCTCTACAGTATTCCCCAATAAAAGTGTTTCGTTGTTTTAACTGACCTTCATCTGGTGTATGTTTATGTTGATCCAACCACCCCCGCAGTGGTTTCCCGTATTCCTCATTTACGCCCCCGTAATCCATTGTTTGAGATGTCTCCCTAATTTCCATTTCATTTTTTCACCCTATGTACAAAACTTCAACCGCTTCCTAATTATTATGTTAATTGTTTTTTTTCCATTTTTTTGGCAACTTTCTACGCCTCTGCTGTAAACTAGCATAGCCTCTACCAATCTCACCCGACCCGGAGGATATTTCTTCAGCCTCACATAGTTTTATCTCTCCTTCCAAGATCTACAACAGGAGGCGCGATTTGAAAACAAACAGTCAATAGTTACCTAGGTAATTATCATCATGGGTTTCATTTATAGATTAAGTAATTCACAACGTGAGTCAACTATAATAAAATTATGATGGTGCGATTCATTTACTAACAACTTACTCGTTGTGCGATTGATTTATATTTCAGCATGCGATTCATTAATTACCTCATTAAATACCGAATACAAAACGTGATTCTCATCATTTACACACTTAACTAAAGCAATGTACTAATGACGTATCACGCATATTTACGTATTTCTGACCATATAGCCCCATAAAGGTATGAGTACGCGAGTCGTCTGCAAACTATTACACAAGATTATATGGGAAGTATAAACATACTTGAAACAGTGTCATTCTAACAATCCATCAACGCAATCCCTTAAATCTAAACACAAATATTTATTACCTCATAATCAGGGAGCTTCCCCAACCTTTTAATCATCGCCAGATTTGATTCCTTGCACTTCACCCCCACCATTTGTAGAAACCTAGGAATCATGTTGGGCCTTACAAAATCTTCCCCTAAAGTAGTGTGCTCCATTATGAAGAACTGCAAAAAAAATCCTAGTCGCATCACTTTTAATCCAAAACAAAATGCTACACACCAACCTCATACTCACAAATAAAACTGTTACGCAGCCGATGACGTAATCGAGTGCCTCTTTCTCCAAACAATTGACCATCGACTTGGTAAACTTCTCAACAATTGACCCAGACCAATCATAGTCATTAATTTTAAGCATGTTTTCTATGTAGAAGACCATTACCCAGCCCATGATATATCCGGATATAGAGTAGAAGAG
The DNA here is from genome assembly GCA_036936605.1 of Limnanthes douglasii subsp. nivea. Taxonomy (NCBI): domain Eukaryota; kingdom Viridiplantae; phylum Streptophyta; class Magnoliopsida; order Brassicales; family Limnanthaceae; genus Limnanthes; species Limnanthes douglasii. The sequence goes on along the minus strand of JAUPFV010000003.1, from coordinate 28,178,728 downwards.
GGTAGAGGAAATGAAGAGTATCAAAAGCTTCGTAATGTCAATTACTGATTCCTTCCCCCTATCTTTTACTGATTTTTCTATGGCTTCCTGTAACAAAACAGATAGTGGTTAGTTGATTGGATATTGTCAAACAACCAATATTTCATAATTTTTTATTTCTACCTTGATCATAGCATTTCAAATAGATTTTTGGTTTGTCGGTCCACTTTTTCTAGCCCTTGGCCTCAAGAAATATTTTTGCATGAGTGGAGACTCGTTCTTTGCATCATCAGTAAATCTTCCAGTGAATGCTCCTGCTTTGTTCATAGGAATTTCCTCCGTTCCGTGTTTAAGACCAAAAATGGCTTTGACATCTTTCGTTGTCAGTTTAACCCTCTTCGACCTTATTCTAAAACACTATTTATTCACAAAATATCTCTTCGCAATCTTATCTATAACCTTGTTAAACTTCTTCTTCGGAAAATCTTCGTTTCGTAGCATGAAGAAGCTTTCAGCAAGGTATAGAATGGTGTGTTATTCGTAGCCTGAATATGTTCCTCAGTCACTATGTTTTTCTGCAGCGAATTTAATACGCTGACTAAACCATATCTGTCGAAAGTACCTTTGCCCATAGTTGATACTGAAAGAATAAAAGGACATTAATTGGCTAGATCTTTTTTATACGAATCAAAATTTTAGTTCTACAATTATAGTACGCAGACGCGATTTACGTTACATGCTACTTGACAATGCGATTCACAGCATACTTCGTACCCGAGATACAATTTACACTACAGTTTAAACTATATTTCTTACAACATACTTCTTACGCGAGATACAGTATACACTTCTTACGCATAACCTAACTTAATCCACATTTTCTTTGCTTACCAAATAGCAATTAACATATAGTTTAAACTATAAAAGACGAGCGATGTACAACCCAATAGACACGCGAGATATATATTCACACTACTAAAAAATAACTCTTCAAACACATTGTCGCACTAAACAAGACGCGATATACCATATACAGACGTTGCAATTCCCAGATTTCAATTTCAGGCAGACATGCACGTAAAAGAAACACCACTACCTTGTCTGAAAATCAGGAAAACACAAAACCAAATAATGCATTCAACAACAACTGGAGCCTATTATAAACAACCCACAAACTAAATTGAAATTTTATCTGGTGTAAAAACACCAACAAACCAACCATACACAAGTCTGATCCTTGTAAGAACAACTAAACCGTTTACCGGTAGGTCGATGGTCCTACCTGAGTTTCATTTTAAACACAAACGGAGACAAATCAGTTGGTAATTCAAACAACCAGTAAAAATATATTCCTAAGCAACATATGTAACCAATATCGACGTACCTTCAAACTACTTTATACTGATAACTAGTATTCAGGCGTTCACGGGCAACGGTGGTTCTGCGTTAAAACAGGAGATGAAGTTTTCCTCAAAACTGGATTACAATCCCTAGACTCCTACCCTCGCTGGAGTTTGAACAACAACAACCACACCTGACTTTTTTTAGGGTTTCTAAAAAATTTGTGACTGTCTCTTTCTTTCGTCTTTTGGCTTTCTCAAGGCTTATTGGGAGTTGGGGGCAAAATTAAAATTAAAATAATAAACGTAACTCTGAATCTATTTTCTCTTTTATATAGCTTTAGGGTTATTTTGGTCACAAATAGGGTCTTAGATACTAATGGATAGTATCTAATATTTGGATACTAAAACGGGATATCATACTTGAAAAGGTATTTTCGGATACTTTTCTTTATATTATAACCATTTTAATTACAACTTTTTTTCTTCTATATGGGTTAAAATAGTATTACTAAAAAAACACTATACAAATATAGCACACATTTATTAGCAAAACAATTTATCTTCTGCAATGTGGGATACCTTTAGTAGATTATACCTGGGCTCTTGCCTAGTGGTTCTAGAATCCAGTAGCATTACTTAGTCTCGTTTAATTTTTTATATTCACATACAAAATCATATAATTGCAGTGGCTTGCCAATTAAGTAGGTCGATTATCATGTTATGAAAAACATACAATTCTATAGCTATGTTTGTGAGTTTGAATCTCTTTTTGTGAGTCGGTGGAATATAGTATGTTTGTGAGTTCGAATCTCTTTGCGGGTTCTCTTCCAAAGAAGAAAAATAGAATTTATATGTAAAATTAAACCATATAACTGCCTGTTGGGAATATGGGGTCCCGGTCCGCATATTTTGTCTCCGTATATAAGTAAGAACATAACCGATCTCAACCCTAGTATGATATTGTCCGCTTTGGCACCTGAAGGCCCTCACGATTTTGCATTTGGTCCACTACCAAAAGGTCTCACACTAATGGAGATGTATTTTTAACTTATGTACTGATCTTTCTTTCTATGTTTAATCGATGTGGGATGTGGAAATTTGGTCGCAGCTAACAATCCTCCTCTCGAACAAAGTACCACTTTAGCCTCCTCTCAATTGACTTCCATCCGCATACTCTAGTCAGGTGGAGAGAAAACTGAACTCTGTAGCTTTAGAGCGGATCTATATGCTCACATTGTGCCGCTCCTTGATCAAGCCACCTGGTTGATGAGCTATCAGGCACTCCATCTTTAGATGAATCTGTGTCACTCCTTGATCAAGCCACCTGCTTGATGAGCCATCTGGCGCTCCATCTATCCAACAGATCATTCACCTTAAGTATGGCTCCTAGCTTATGGTATGATGTTCGCATCTAAGAATTTCACCCACATCACAACCCACCACATCGCGTTCCGTCTGGGCTTGGTGCTCTGATACCATTTGTAGGGAATATGGGGTCCGCATATTCCACCTTAGTATATAAGTAAGAATACTCCGATCTCCACACTAGTGTGATATTTTCCGTTTTGGGCCCACTGGCCCGCACGGCTTTGCTTTTGGTCCACTCTCAAAAAAGCCTTTGCTTTTGGTCCACTCTCAAAAGGCATCATTGGTTGAGGTATGTTCTTACTTATATACCACTGATCATTCACATGTTTAACCGATGTAGGATGTGGAACTTTGGTCGTCACTCTAACACTGCCGTGATTAAAATGAGCCACTCAAATGATTAAATTAAATATATGACTCCGTTTAAAATGTTTATGTTACAACGTCATTATTTAAGTTACTCAGATAATTGTATTTGAGTTAATCATATAACTACATTGATCAAATCAACCACTCAAATCCTCTAATATTGGACCCTTTTTATGTAGCTCGAACCAAATCTGAACCTTAGTTCGTGAATGTGAATGGTTCGATAAGATTATCGCACTGGTTTTAGACGCCTTTTATTGGATAGAAATCCAACATTTTATTATACAAATCAACTGCATCCATCGAAGTTTGCTTACCTTTTTTCTTCCAAACGGCTCTCTAAAAGATCTAGAGTCATGTAACTCTCTTTGGTCCAAACATTTTCATATGATTGAATCAAAAGATAAAAAATAACAGTAATACAAGACTCTTTTTACCGATATGGTCTTTTTGTTACAATTTACTCAGACTTCTTCAAATATTTCAACTGTAGCTCAACGCTCGAAGATGTTTTTTATTTTTATCAGTCCAAATGGAAGTTAAAACCGAGTTGATCGGGATCCGACACGGGTTCTTACCTAATTCAGTCTGATTTTATAATTTGGAATCAATTTTTTATTAGTTTGGTTCGAATAGCTAATTTATTAGTTCGGTTTGATTTGATTTTATCCGATGTCGTCTCAAACCAGACTCTAATATATCTTTAGATGAAACTTTATATATTAAATATATTTAAAAGTAGGTCATCACTTTATATTGCAAGTTTCAGAATTTGGAAGAAGTTGGAGGTTAGGATTTTTAGACCATCAAACCCATTTTGATTAAGATATATGAAATAAATAAAAGGTTATTACCATATAATTACGGATATAAGATTCGAATGTCTTTTTAATCCATGCACACATGCCTAATTCCAACCAGGTATCACAATATATTAATTATTTTTTTAAGTATCAATTATTTTTGGAAACCCCAAAATAACTTTGATATCACATAGCTCTCGCATTGATATTGATTTTGATTTACAGGACAAAGTAGTCAATCAAAAGGCTATATCATCGAGATCATCATCGACGAATGAAATGCTATTTAGAACGACTTTTGATTTTTTCAATCCGTTAAGTTTAGTATAGAAGGTGTTCGATATCATCGGAAGAGAGAGTGATTTTCTTGAGAAAAAGACGATAGAAAATAAGGTCGTGGCGACTTTGACTACGGCGAAAGAGAAGAAAATAAAAGAGATAGCAGATGAGGCTGTGAAGGCTTAGAAGAAGAAGGTGAAGGAAGATAAGGCAATACCAGTTGCGAAGAATGCGACGGAGGTGGACAAAAAGGAGGACACTGATACTGTGCGTAAAGTTCCAAACATTGGTAATGACAGAATTTCATTTTTTTATACCGGAATCGATTTTAGGGTTTTAATTGAAATATGTGCTACTTATTAATTCTTATTTCTATTATTCATTGAGAAAGAAAAATTGAATATTTTTTATTATTGGGTTGCGAATCAGAATCGGACCAAGGTTGTGGGTGAAAACCCATTTGTTAAGGCATTTTGGCATTTTTTTTCCTATAGTGCCTTCTGTTTTAGCCTATTTAATGGGTTTCAGATATATATGAGTTTAATGTTAATCTGCATTATGAGATTTCCATGAACCAAATCACCATTAAAACTAGATTTTTTTTATGCTTCAAAAATATTTGGCTATGATTAGGTTTATTTAGAAAACCTTTATGATTGATTTGATCTGAGTGCAATCTGGATTTTGGTTTACTTTGGAATCCATAACATGTGAGAATAAATTTGGGTCTGATGTTGTTTGTTAATTTACTTATTCAGGTATAGCTAAAGAGGAGCATTTTACCAAATTAAATTGAAGAAATTGAAGAGGATGTAACCCGAAACATGAGAGGTAATTTTGTGGATGGGTTGGTGGAAATTACAGACGAATACAAACTTCTCCCGTAAACATTGTTTCTCGCCGTTTATTACCTCGACAAATTTTTGTCTCTTAATTTTCTTAACAAGGAAAAGCTTCAGCTTTTGAGTTTTTCTTCAATGTTTATCGCATCAAAATATGAAGAGATCACTCCTCAAGAAGTGGATAATTTTGTTTACATTACTGATAACACATTTTTTGTTAAGGCATGGCCAAGATGGAATCAGATATACTATATAAAATATATAATTAATTTTTTATACAAAAACCAAATTGCATAGTTAAAAACCACATCCAATTATTTGAATCTTCTGAATCAACAACAACATATGCAGTTGAAAACAGCCTTGCAAATGAAATAAGAAATAAATAATTTTAACAGTAATATAAAACTGTTATTAAGGTTTAACAGTAATATAAAACTGCTATGAACCTGTTTAACACTAATATAGGCTATAATAATCAAGTTTCTCGAGCTCCAAACTTGGTATTATATGCGGAAATATTTCGATTATTATTTGGCTAGCATTATTATCTTATACTTAGTTCCTTATATAGCTACCAATCCAGATTGCATTAACAAATGGAGTTATTTCGTATCAGCTTAAACTTTTTTGAAACTCAATTGTTCATCTGTTACTTTGGGTATATTATGGATATTCAGCCAATCTAAGAATATACATATACACTATCTTAACATTTTGATGTTGGTAAGGAAGGATTGGTGGTGCTAAACTGTATATTTTGACAGTTTTATATAGTTTAATTTTAATTTTTAAAAGTTCTAAAACTGCTAAACGGTATATTTTAACAGTTTTTAAAAAATTCTTAAAACATATGATTTGCACAACTTGTTTAATACGTCTCCAAAAAAGAAACACAATGGTTGTTTCAAAATTATTTTTAAAATTATATTTAAAAAAATACTGATTTTAAAAAAAAATCTATTTATTTATTTAAAAGTTACTTTAGAATATTAGAAACTAAGAGTATCATAGTATTTTGTTTAGAGTATGGTACTAAATATTGATAAGGATTTTTATTTAGTATTAAATACTAGTTTTAATAGATGTGGGTAATATGGAAGTCTCCAATAAATAAAATATTAAACTATCTAGATCTCAAGGGTTTATATAAACCTTTTTCAAATAAAAAAATAAATATATTTTTATTCTTATAAAAGCTACTACGTCTTGACTATATGTATAAACCTGCAAAACAAAACTTATATAATATAATTGTAAAATAAAATAAAATAATTATTATTTATAAAGAAAACAATTATATTTATTTATTATATATATATATATATAATTGGATTTTGTTAAAGGGTGTCGTGACAATGGTTAAACAATGATGTTAAGCGAGGATTAAGCTTTTTTCCGTTAAAAAATATTTTATATTTTTTGAAATAAATTTAATTAAATTTGATTATTTTAATTATAAAATATTGTTAGCCATAGAATTAATCGTTGCATAGCTAGTGTTCATCGGTATGGGTAGAGCTGTTATCGATTCGGTTTGATCAGAGCTTGACTGAATCGATTCGGAGCGGATCAAACTGTTAATCTTTCGGTTTTAATTTTTTAACCGAACGGAACTGTTAAGTTTTCGGTTTGGTTCTGAATCTAATCCAGTCATCTTGATTTGGTCTGAATTCGATTTGATATCGTTTCGATACAGTTCAATTTTGGTCTGGTTCAGTTCATTTATAAAAAATATAATTTGATTTTTAAATTTTTCTAAAATGGTATAAAAATTAAACTTTAAACGGTAATTTTTATTATTTTTAAATGCTCGTTATCTAATTATAATGTATAAAAATAAACTTTCCTTTAGTTTTATTGGTTCGATCTTTTTTGTCGGTTTATCTGTTCAGTATCATTTTTATTAGTGGCTTATAAATCAATTTTATTGGTTTACCAATTTTATTAGTTCGATTCCTTATCAATTTTATCATTTCGAGTGCGAACCGAAATCGTTAAAGTTCGATCCGTTTCCGAAAAGTATTTACATTTCTATTAGTTCGGTATTTTTTATCAATTTTATTGTTTCACGATCATGTTTTCTTTTCGCTATACACATACATACGGCAAATTTTAAAATACAGATTTCGTAGGACATATAACTTTCGTGATTTGATGACTAATTTTTGAAAAGTTATAGCATGTCTCGTGACAAAGTCGTACAAAAAAGTCTTTCTTATAAGTTATAACAGCTTATTCTTCAATAATAAGACAAGGAAGTTTAAACCCACAACACAAGACTTTTACTTACTATCTTTCTCTGCCAACCACTCAACCTATTCATTTTCTCTCAGGCTTTCAACTACTTCCCGTAACTAATCCTCTACCTAATTTATTATAAACATTACCCTAATATATAAAATAGTGTTATTATAGATATGACAGAATCAAATTTATAATACAACAATGCCACATTTCATATATCATTGAAAAATTAAAGTACAACACTTTATTAAATTACAAGATCATAAACATAAATAAATAAACAAAAACATCTGGATCAAATCACAAAATTACCAGAAGAACAGAGGATTATAATTAAATCCAAATCTAAATTCCACTCTTTACTTGTTAAGCTTCTACAATCATCATTATTTTTTCTTATTTTCTCTAATTAAAAAAAGAGATTATAATTAATTAATTAATATTAAAACTAAAATTCAATCTTGAAATCCAGTTTTGGCCCAAATCGCATTCCTCACGCACCTCAGGTCTCTTCCTTTCAAAGTCCGTCCGATTCCTTCGTGCACTGAAAACGAAGCTCCTCGTCTCCTCGCCAAATACTCATGAGGAGGAGTCCGATCACCGTCACCGGCTTCATCATCCGTATCGTGATCGTAACCGTATCCATTTCCATTGTACTCCTGTTTCAAAATCTTCGACCAGTCAGGTACGTTAACCGGCAAAGAAGCAGCTGTAGCTATGTTTCGTCGATCACTAACCGAATCGGTTCTCCGTCCGACTTTCTTCGGGTTGGGGATTTTTGATTCGGTGGTAGTTGGGAGGTGGTGATCGGTGTTATGGCTCCAGACCTCCGATTCGTCGAATTCGAAGAGATTAATGTCGTTTTCCATGATTTGAGTATCGGTTTTGAAGGGATAGAAATAATTTGGGCTGGATCCGATGATTTTCCTTGACGCCATTGATGGGAAGTTGAAGAGAAATGTATAAAGAAAGTTTGTTTCAGAAGAGTTGGTATGGGTTTGGGTGGCTTGTTCTTCATCTTTTGTGTGTGCGCTGTATTGTATTTATAGGTTGGAAGTTGATAAGTCTTTATATTTTCACGGACGCGGTAGTAAAAATGAGTAAGGATGTTTACTAGTCTATGGGTTGTCTAAATGGGACTATATTTGAATTGTTTCTTAATATTAAACTATTTAAAATAAAAGTTTTCTCTCCATTTTGCTGCCTATGTTAGTTTAAATAATAAAGTATAATATATAAAAATTTGTATCTTAATTAAATATACAAATGAATGATAACCTAACCTAATTTTTTTAAATTATCAACTTAAACATTACACCACTATATAGAAAAACAAGTAGAAAAATATGGTCGTATACAACAACACAAAATATATATTATAAATATAGCGCCGAGTATTTGATCGCAATAATGCCCTCTATATATATTATTGTGATATTGGAAGTTTTCGCGGGAATAAAATTTTTGTCGCGATAATTGAATTAATTATTATTTTTAACTACAAATTTAAATGTTCAATCATGTGTTGTTTTAACATATTTGATCTTAAAATCAATCGTGTTGTATATTAAAGTTCAGAATACTAATACAATTAAAACAAATTAAGACATAAAATGCATGGGAGATTAGGGTTCAAAACACTAGTACAATTAAAACATAAAATGAATCGTATATGATAGAAAAATCATAACGTCAAGGTAACAATTTGCATGCTATTTGTATTCATCTTAGCATCTCTTAGATTTGTAGGATTTAATTGAGTTCCAGATATTCTCTAGATATACAAGTAGTTGGTTTTTGCTGACTACTTAAATGAGTAACATATAATAATTTTAACGGATCCTTCCACTTGAGTTTATAAATGTTTGTACTTGGAGATGAGAAATAAGACAAAAAAGAATAATTATTCTTTTTGTTTTCTTATCTAAAATCTCAAATCAAGTTTGAAGATAAATTTAGATTAAATGGAATATTAAACTAAAATCGACGTTTTCTCTTAAAAATATAACTTTCATATATCTTTTATACTTCACTTTATCCTTGAGTTCCAAATAACATCTGGTAAGCTCGTACCATCAATAAACTTAAATCTTATTGGACGTGTAGCTCTCAATAACTATGGTGTTGAACTAAAGAGCTCTTCTTAGTCTCATCGATATTCATATATTTAATTCCATGGTTCTATTATGTTATCATTTGTAAACTAATTAATTTAATATAATTAATCGGTGATTACTTTTTTATTAATTATATCGTGTGTTAAAATATCTTAGTTATTTGATATATATATATATATATGAACGAGATATTCCAATTTCAAATATAGTTACAATCTCTCAATTGGATCATCTCATGCACCAGTATATTTTCTAAATTGTAAACCAAAATTATGTTATTTTATTACCACATAATCCAAAATACCTTATTACTTTATACAACTATGAACTAAATACTAAGAAAGTATAACCACATTGTGCACGATTGTCCTTTCATAAACTATAATACCAACTATTGCCTAAAATAAACTTGGATTCTTTGTGATACGTAACATGAAAATCATGTGACTATGTTAACTTAGCAAGTCAACTATCAATTGTACCACATTAAATGAATATAAGATTATATAATTAAATATAAATTTTTAATAAAATTGATCAAAACATTCATTGTATTACTCATCCAAAAATATGCATTAAAACTAAAACAATAGTATAGTCTAAAACTAAACTAAACTAAACAAATAAAGATGAAGACACAACTCATAATGAATTTAAATATCCTCAAAACTAAGGACATTTAATTGAATGATGTGTTTATGAAAGACTCTAGGTGGTAATACCGTAGTGATATAATCTACAATTAAAAAGATGGTGTCGGTGTGATATTTACTGATCTGATTATTTTGAATTCTCTCTTTTACAAAAAGAAACTTGTTTTCTATGTGTTTAAATTTATTCGAACTATTTTTATTTTTAATGAGCATGACAACTAAATTATTGTCACAATAGATTAAAAAATGGATTTTTAGTTTTTTGACATTACAAAATCATATGACAAGGTCTTTAATCACACTGCACAATTTGATGTTCTAATATATTATACCACTATCTCTCAAGAGTATGTTTCGCACTAGTTTACAAAACTGTACCTCAGTCTAAAATGAATATCTATCTAGTTGTGGATCTCTGAGTGCCCACAAAACCGACAAATCAATATCAAAATAGGCAATCATCTCAAATTTATTCGATCTTCTATAAATAAATTTGTAGGATTTGGTTTTCTTTAAGTATCGGAGAAACCGTTTCACTGATTTTCAGTGATTAACACACTTAAGTGTCTACCTAACATCATTATAATGGAAAATATGTTCGACCCATTGCAAACTTAAGCATACATTAGACTTATATCATTTAAAGCATATATACATTTTTAAATGAACTGAATATCTGATTTTATCTTAGAACACTAATTCAATGAGAACTTATCACCTCTAAATACATATGTATCTACAATTTGATATTGTTCAAGTGGTTACAATTTAACATACTCTCATTTATATACCTTTTGTGATAAACCTATAGTAGCATGATGTTTCTTCCTAACGATCTTGATTCATAATAAAAAAGACGTTTCACCAATATATTTTATATTAAAATTATTTGATAAAATTTATACCATTCACGGTAAAGACTATGCCATCGATATACAACACTAAATAAATTATTTTATTTATAATTAATTTATCATATACGCAACCTTTTATATGGTTCATCTCAAACCTAAATAAAGTGATGGTTTTCAGGAAAATATTGTACTATTAACAAGATGCATGTTTTAGCCTATGAAATAGATTTATGTAGCTTATATACCATCTACTTTCAATCAATAAAAGTTCTCAGGTGTATTTATGTAAATATTTTTATCAATGTATGTATTAAAAATATAGTTTTAATATCAATCTAATAATTTTTTAAATCAAAATGTGCAACAAGAGCTATGATTGTCGTAAATGAGTCATTTGATAAAATTGGAAAATAATTAATGGAATAGTATCTTAGTATAACATTTTTCTATAAGACAAACTTTATATATTTATTTATTGCATGAAACCCCATGTTGGGTTTGAAATATCCATTTTCAGTTAATCAATTTCTTTCGTTTAGGTAACAGATAATATTCGATAATGTATTATCATGTATTGATTTATACTTAATATTTATTGCTTTGATCAATAATATAAAGTTTGAACTCTTCATTGCGTTATAAAAGTTGACCGAATAACCTTTTAGGATATTAGAAGATTATTCATGTTCATTTAAAACTTCCACAAAATCTGAAAGCGTGTTACTTCTTTTATACCTTTATCTTTTGGATTACATAATGTAGACTCGTCGGTTACTTCGATTGTTATCCATAATTCATTTTAAAGCACAAACGAAAAACATATTCCTTAAGTACTAAACTCGTTGACATATTAGATACAGTTAGCAAACCAACTGTAATTGGCTCGTCACGATTAGAAACTGAATAAATTTGTGCCAATTATTTCTAAAAATAAATTTGTTATCGAAATCATTCTCATAAACTATATATTTTAAAAAAACTTTGTAATTTATATTTAAAAAAAATATTCTTGCTGAGAGAGTGAAACATATAACCTTATGAGTGGTATACATAACTTATAAAGTAAAGACATTATTTTAGATTCCTCTTGTGTTTTAGTTGGGCATTCGTAAATGTACAAGTTTTTTAAACTGAGATTTTACCTAATAAACAACTCGTAGGGTGACTTAATTTATACTTTTTTAAGTATTTTATAAAAAAATGTGATATACACTTAATGGAATATCTACATAGTGAAACTAGTAAAAACGTATGAGCAACGATACTCGTATTCATTTCATGTAATATTTCTTCGCTCAGATATACCATTCATCATGGACGAACCTACCATGGTGCATCGAGGTATAAATTCACACTTTTCTAAAAAATAAAAAAAGGGTTATAACGTTGTTTATAAATTCATCATACCGATTATAATATTCACCAACATGGTCAGGTCCGACAGGTTTAACCCTTTTACCAATATGTAACTTAGCCTCAGTCTTAAAATACTTCCAGTTGTCAATGGCTTCATAACTTTCACAAAATATCTAGGGATGCCCATAAATGATATATATTTTACTTTTCTATAACCATGTAGAAGCGGGACTTAGATTTGTATATAAATCATGTCTAAGAATTATTTAACGCGATATTCATCAAAAAATTTTTGTTGTTTTTCCATTGGATACACCCAAAATATCTCTTAAATTTTTGTAATAAAGTGGATCTTTAAAACCATAAAGAACTAGCTTGTCAATTTTCTTTTTAAAAGTTATGACTAAAACTTATGTACCAAAGATATATTAAATTTCCAAACGTTACTTTATGAGATACATACACAACAATATTATAATTGATAAAAACATTTAACATATATAGATTATAATAAAGATCCAGAGCAATTATACCAATGCATCGGTTGTCATAAAATTAATAAACTTATATATATATATATATTAAAAAGAACAACGAAAAACACATTTACCTAATAAAACAAATTCTTTTTTAAAAAAGTCACATATAAACCATTATCCAAATATGACATATATCACGTAGACAAAATCAAATGGAAATATAAATTGTCTCCATATAACATGCATATCCCTTAGTGGTAAATATCAAAATATCATAATAGTTGAGACTTTGACTTTAAAGTGTATCATGCAAAAAAGACATAAACATAAGTTGAGATTTTTGTGACAATTATATTTTGATACAAAATATTTAACTTTTGAACATATAATGGATTAGAACTTACCACACTTGGTCATTTACGATTTTTATGTCACACAATTCTTAGCCATATATTTTGTACTCGTGCATTGGTAACATGTTTTGCCTTTTCTATTACCAATACCTAAGCTTAGGTCACGACCCTAGCCCTAGAACCTGTACTTGTGCACCATGTACTTAAATTGTGGTTCTCATTTTTATTGTTATGTAAAATTAATCTCATCATTAACCAGATGTATTTGTTGGATCCCTTACAATCGTTTTCCTCCTGGTTTATGAGGTTATAAATTATGGCACGCGTGTCCCATTTCACATGAAAGATGAAACATATAGGGAAAGACGTTAAAATATAGGTAATAATAACCTTTGTAGAGAAATAAACTCTAAACATGTTCAATCTACTGTCATAAAAACCATCTCAATAATGTGATTGTAGGGTAATCTTTGTTTTGAAAACTTAATGATAGAGAATTTCTGAGTCATGCATTTTATTTCTGCCTGAAATGAGTTGACAAAACATTCATCTAGATGAGTAATGAATTCCTTAGAAAAATTCATTATAGTGGGTAAAGACCTTTAGAACATTTATAAATCCTTATTATATAATATATTAATACTAATTTGGTTAGAATGCTCCCATATTTGAGATCGTTTTCTTTAATCATAAGTGCTCTTATGTGTAAGAGAGATGGTTTGTCTTTTTTTTGGTTCATTTATTTATATAATTGAGTCTTAGTATAAGCATCATATCATAATTTTACTGTTTAAAGTTGTTATCTAACATAAACAGAAAATAAATAGTGTTTTTTAACTTGTTATTTAAAAGTAAATAAAAATTCACAAACAAAATAAAACACTTAATCAAGCCAAACAATATTTTTACATATAATTTTTTTTAAGTTTTAAGTTTAAATAAACATTAATATGAACTGATTTATTGTAATATTTAATGGAGATTTTTGTTCATCATGCTATGAATTACTTATATAGAAAAAATCTTTAAGGAAAATAATTATGGTTCAATGGCGTATATGAAATTAAGTAAAAAATATTTATGCTAATTTGACTATTTCATGTCGTACTTGATTTAAACCGTTTAACATTGATTTCTAATTGTGTATGATTATCCATTATTTAAACAAAAAAACGACATCATGCAACAATGTTCTCACTCTCATATATATATATATATATATATATATGTGCACAATCTTCATTTGGGTTGATTTGTGCACAAGTATGATTTCTGGCATGAGTTCTCAAACTATTTTCATGTATGAATTACAAGTAGAGATCACTTTGGCGATATATCTGGGTTTTCAATATAGTTACATATAATAAATATATAAAGTGTCCATGTGTGACTCATATATAACACCAATTTCCCATTAAAAACAAATGTGTTTTATTTCATCGCATCATGAACAGATAAAGAAATCATTTTGATGTGCTCTAATAGGGATTGACTTAGATCGATATTTCAACGATTGAAACATCCCTCCATGAAGATTAAGATACCTAAAAATAGATAAATGATATTCAAACTCCAAACTTGAAATAAGTAATCTTTATATTACAAAACATCACCTAATGCATCTTAAGGTTTTTATTTCGCAATGGTAACAAGTTGTTACTCCCGCATATTAAAAGTCAAGCATTATATTCAACACTAATATTCTTCAAAAAATACATAATATAACTATATTATCTTTGAAGAACAAATAACATAAATACATATACAACACAACTAACCATGTAAATCTATATGTGCATGAAACATGTATACTCAAAAAATAACCATATATTAATAAATTTGATTGTTTTAAATTATAATACTCGAATTGAAATCGTATTGAGAAATCATCATAATTAGTTTTAAACGAATTATAATTCATAAAGATTTGGCTCTCATAACAATTAATAATTATTAAATTTCAAACCCATAATAAAACTAAAAGATAATATATATATATAATACATAATGATTAAAAATTATAACACTATATAAGAGACTTGCAAAATACTTGCATTCATCTTAGGGTATGTAAATTTTTTAGACTCAATTTGGATGTTAAGGCCTTCTTGAGAGGTACGAATATCCATCATTGTTTTCTGCTTAAAAATGTATCTAGATAACGAGTATTAAAAAATTGTATAGAAATAGAGATGAAGAATAACACGAAAAAAAGAATGATATTTTTTTGTGTGTTCAAGATTATAAAAAAAATATTGAATAATAATTATTGACTTAAGAATATTATTCAATTAGGAAAAATATTAAATAATAATCCTTGATTTTTGAATATTATTCAATTATTAAAATATTATTATGATAGAAATTTATTATATTAGGCAAAAAATATTATTCTGTAATTAAAATAAAATAATATACTAATATAAATATAGGAGATGTACAAGAGAACATAACATAAAAAAAATCAATGATAAATTTCTTTTCTTTTTTCTGACATGGTATCAGAGTAGCGTTCTTCTGGGATTCAAAAAAACATTGTATCTTTCTAGCAGAAACACAAATTAGTTAACACGTATTTTGTGTCCACGACCAAAATTTTAGAATAAAATTCAAACATTATTGGAGATAACAACCCAAATGCTCATGATAAATTGACGTTTCAAATAGCAAATATGCTCATAAAAGGATTTGACAATAAGAAATTAACTAAAATCAGTTCTCATTACCTCTTAATTCGCTTCAACTCAAGAATGAAAATTACCCTTTATATACTTATCTTATAAAAAAGAAAATTGGATGAATATGAAAGGCGTAACATCTCACTGGTACAACACCGGAGGCGACATATCCAACATATGCAAGATGAGAGCAATCTTGACCAAGCAGTGTTTACTTATATCGTTCAAAATATTGAGCCATCTTTGATTAATCATGTTGCACAGTATGTGATGGCTAGAACCATGCGGAATGAATTAAATCTAACATACGGTAGCGGCGTAGACTCATTCCAAATATGTGAACTACACAAAATAGCGAGTACAATACATCATGGAAGTGATATTCTTGAAACTTTGTCGAATTATATTCAAAATATTTGGATAAACATTTATAGGAGATCACCAAGTCCCATGAAGGATCCTGAGGATATAACTTTATATAGAAAAGTTTTTTTTGAACAAAAACTTCACCAATTTTCGACAGCTATTGATGACAGATACGAAGTAGTTTAGAGAGATATCTTAAAACAAGATCCCCTTCCATCAGTTGAATCAAATTATGCAATGGTGAGAAATTCAAATAGTGAGACTACAAATTTTAAAACCAACAACCAAGAATGAGGTTATTCCATCATCAGGCGAAATCAAAGTGTGATTAACATCAAAATCATTAGGCTTTTAAAATAAACTAGAATAAGGAGAAAAATGATGAATCGTCATTCAGAATCTACTCGAAGTCGATGGAAATCCTTATCATGGGAGGATAAATCCAAGTTAAAGTGTACACATTGTGAAAACTAATTTTGAAAACTAATTTACAGATTATTATTTAATTTGATCTAAAATCTTAATTTAATATTGGAGATTAAATTAGAAAAAATATATATAATATAAATTAAAAATGTGTTTTAAACAAAAAACTCTTATATAACAATCAGATCGTCACTTTTTCTAATATTTTTTCGAAGCCAACCTAAATAATTCAAATATTTTAAACATATATAAATACATTTTAATTTTAAATCATTTGTATGAATTGGCTATATAAATTAAATCTAAATTTTAAAAACTTCATATTAAAATCAAACTAAAATAAAATAACAGTTATCGACCGAATGTGAAAAAAATACAATTTTAACTTTTGTATCGATTGTTATGTATGAAAAACGATGTTTTGGTAGTATTTTTTATTAAATAAATATTATATTTTTTATAATATGTAAATTGAATAAAATTATCAAAAAAATCTTATTTTTATTATTTATAAGTTATTGTATTTTAGTTCGTCCAAAAAAAAAATATATAATGTCTTATTATTTGATAAATTTTGACGAAACTCAGCCAACTTTTTTATCATATAGTAATAATGTAAACATAAGTTCGAAAAATTAAAAATAACATTGTGAAACTTATGATAAACAAATTTTAAACATTATTTCACAAAATAAATACAAATAATAAAAACCTATATAACAATATTTTCTTTTATAATTAATTTTAAATTTCATTTATTATTAAATTAAGAATCATTTGTATCAATTGTAATTGTTTAGTATATATACTCTAATAGTTTCGGTTCTTTTTTCAAATGGGGCTACTCAAATATAAGATAGTCAAACTCAAAAGTCATATAAAAACTTAATCCGCGTGAGGAGTCTGTCTAGTTGAATAAGTTCACTTTATTACGTAACTCAAAACGGATGGCTACCAAGTTTATCTAAGTTAGAGATAATTACTAATTCACCCGACTCATCAATGCAGACACGTGAACCAATCAATATCGTTGTCAACCTATTCAATAAAACTTTCTTGTTAATAATAACAAGACTCCAAACGGATATCTTCTAGATAAACGGATATCTTCTAGATAAGGTTAGTGTAAGATTAAGTCATTATTTTGTTAAAAAATAACATATATATATGATAAGGAAGAATAAAAGACAAGGGCCAAAATGTATAGAAATAAATGCATAAGGGCCAAAATGCATAGAAATAAGTGTATAAGGGCTGAAATGCATGAATTGTAAAGATATAGTTAAAATAAGAAGGAACCTAAAAGCGGGGACCAAAAGATGTAATTAAACCAAATTAAAGCGTGTGGGGTCCGCAATTGTACTATAAAAGGACCACACACGCTTCACGAATCTCGAAATGAATAGTATGACTTTCTCTCTCTACTCTGTTTAGCATTTTCTCTCTCTAGATCTAACACTCAAATATTCTTCTACCTCCTAATCCTCTATCAACAAATCTTCTCATAACAAAATCACCCTCGGACCATCTTTTAACTCTTCAGTGGCGCCGTCTGTGGGAAGCGAAAATCGCTCCGACGATAATCACTTCCTAGAAATAATTCCCGTTTCGAG
This sequence comes from Limnanthes douglasii subsp. nivea, assembly GCA_036936605.1. Classification (NCBI taxonomy): domain Eukaryota; kingdom Viridiplantae; phylum Streptophyta; class Magnoliopsida; order Brassicales; family Limnanthaceae; genus Limnanthes; species Limnanthes douglasii. The sequence goes on along the minus strand of JAUPFV010000003.1, from coordinate 28,160,603 downwards.
GAGAACCATGGAAGGCCCAGGGGACGATTTGATTGATCACTGCGAGGAAAACATGGAGGCGGATGACTTTCAGGACGACTTGGAATCCGAAGGAGAAAGAGGTCGGCGAGTCGAGAACGCTTTCGATGACTCCGCCCTCTTGGCTCAGAGGAATGAACTGCTGTTGGAAATCGAAAGGTTGAAGGCGGAGAAAGAAGCCGCCCATAAAAATGTTCGATTTGAGAGAAGAAGAGAACCCGTCAAACAAAGGGAGGAGCGGGACGTCGAAATTCGTCCCAAGAAAATAGATGATAAATATCGGAGGCGTGAGCGACGGTCTCCGAGGAGGAGAGAAAAGTACCGTTCGGACTCGGCTACTTCAAGTGACTACTCTCGGTATAGTACTTCTGAGTCATCTCCCCGAAGATACCACATGAGGAAAAAGTGTGACCAGAGGCGAACTGGTGCCCGAAGGGGAAGGAGTTCGGAGAGGAAATCCTCGCGGGAGAAGAGTCGTCACGACCGAGTTGGTGATCGTTCTCATGAGCAGGCAGAGTGCCATGGGAAGGATGATATGGGCCCTCGAAATTCAGAATGGCAGCAACAATACACTTTGCCCTCCGAGGAGGGTCTGTACTTTTCAAACAACGATAATTTGAGGTCCAACGTTTATCGTACAGGGCATAATTGGAGAGCCTCTCCTCTATCATCGGAGATCTTAGTGAGGAACCTCCCAAAGCACTTTGACATTTCGAAGCTTGAAAAGTTCGATGGGACTCAGGATCCGGATAATCACATCGAGCAGTTTAAGAACTTTATGATAAACTTCGACGACGATGATAAGCTTTTGTGCAGAGCGTTCTCTCAAACTTTCAAGGGAGTGGCATCTAAATGGTACAACAGGCTACCTCAGGGATCCATTAAGAACTTTGACATGTTCTGGAACATCTTTAGACAACACTTCGTCGGAAGCAAGAAGTTTCGGGCCAACGGAGACACCATAATCTACTGTCGACAAAAAGTGGGGGAGAGGCTCAAAAACTATACCAATCGCTTTGTCAAAACCAAAACAGATATGGAGTACTGTAAGGATTCGGTGGCGCTTGCAGCGTTCAGGATGGGCTTGCTCCCCGGGTTGTTGAAAGACACAGTGGCAGAAAGTCAGGCGATGACCTTCGGAGCATTGCTAGATCAATTCGAGAAGAGAATCTTGGTGGAAGAAACCCAAGCATCAGAGAAAGGTTCCGGAGAGCAATTGGATCATAATCAATTTCAAAGGACTGAGCCAAGCTCTCAGGTCCCTCGATCAAATGTTCAAGCTAAAAGCACGGGTCAGTATCCTCCGAGGCAAAAATCAAACCCGTAGTACTATGGCAATCAGTCAAACCATAATCAATGGGGAAGATACATGTCAAACAAATGGACTCGACCCGACTACTATGCGGAGTTGACAGAAAATGTTGCTACGATCTTTGATAAGGCTAAGTCTTCGGTCACGTTCAGAAAGCCTTTTCCCATACAAACACCAAGGGAAAGCAGAAGTGTCAACAAATATTGCAAATATCACGATGATATGGGCCATGACACTAAGGATTGCATAGCCTTGAAGAAGAAGGTGCATGCTCTCATTGAGAATGGAATGCTGTTGGAGTATGTCAAGAAACACTCCCAGAAAAATGTCATGGTAAAAGCTGTCTCGAAGAATACTGACACAGCCATGGTAATTTCCGAAGGGCTTGACGATTTTGACATCGAACAAGAGTATTTGGACCCCAAAGTCGGGAGGAACAATGTAAACCTGGTCGAGGAAGAAATTCCAAGGGGAAAGGTGGACAGTCTTTGTGCATTTTTCGATTCCTTAGCAATTTTCGGCGGAGACACAATCGCAGGAAACTCCAACAGCTCTCGCAAAAGGCACATGGTGAATTTGACCACCCAAATCGAAGCTGGAGTCTCCGCACAAATGCATCGATCGCCTTCTCCTATTATTTGTTTTGATGATGATGATATGCGTAATGTTGCAGGCCCTCATGAGGACGCTGTAGTGATCGCGGCGGGCATTGCTGGGGATCAGATTCAAAAAATACTCATCGATACGGGAAGCTCTGCGAACATCTTGTTTATGAGTACTTACCGCTGCATTTCTGACCCACCGGTCATCCGAAGATCCGACAGGACAATAGTGGGTTTCACTGGTGCCACAGCGGTTGTTGTAGGGGAGTTTCAATGTATGGTAGAGTTGGGTCGTGGACCATTCAAAAAAGAGGTGGAGGTACTCTTCATTGTGGTTGACGCACCAACATCTTATAATGCCATCCTGGGTCGCTCTTGGTTATCTCGGATGCATGGTGTCATCTCCATGGTGCATCAATGTCTAAAGTATGTGATCGGGAACAACATTGGAACAGCCAGAAGTAGCCAGAAGATGGCACGAGAATGTTACCAGATAGCCTTGTCTTCCAAAGGGGTTCGAGGGGGGCCCTCTGACCCAGCATAGCAATTAAAGGGGCCACCCCCCGAGGTTATCCCTTGCGATGATCCGAGGGAGGCCCCCGGATTTCAAGTCCCAGAGGAAGATTCTGCAACACACGAGTTCGCGGCTGGCAAAGTTCTGAAAATAGGGATCCACCTCTCCCCCGAATTTAAAGGGAAGTTAATTGCTTTTTTGTCTGATAAGCTCGATATGTTTGCTTGGTGTGCACATGATGTCACTGGTGTGCCGGCGGAAATTATATGTCACAAGCTCGCGATACGATCGGATGTCCGACCCATAGTCCAAAAAAGAAGGCCTGTCTCCCCGGAAAAAGCCTCAGCAATTTTGTCGGAGGTCGAACGGCTGCTAAGCATAGGTCATATTCGCGAGTCACATTATCCAATATGGGCGTCGAATCCGGTGTTGGTGAGAAAGAAAAATGGCAAGTGGAGAATGTGTATCGACTTCACGGACTTGAACCGAGCTTGTCCTAAAGATCATTTTCCTGTCCCTCGCATTGATCAATTAGTGGACTCGACCTCCGGAAATCGATTGCTATCTTTTATGGACGCTTACTCGGGATACAATCAAATCCGACTGGCTGCTAATGATGAAGAGAGCACTTCTTTCATTACTGGTTGAGGTTTGTATTGTTACAAGGTCATGCCGTTCGGGTTAAAAAACGCGGGGGCAACTTATCAGCGCCTGGTTAATAAAACTTTCGAGGAGCAAATTGGGCGGAATATGGAATCTTATATCGACGATATGTTGGTTAAGAGTGAGCACGACGAAGACCATTTTGCTGACCTTGCGGAGACATTCCACAACTTGAGTAGAGTCAATCTCAAACTCAACCCGGAAAAGTGCATTTTTGGTGTGCGGTCCGGTAAATTCCTGGGTTATATGATCAGCGAGAAAGGTATTGAGGCAGATCCTGAGCAGCTAAGAGCTTTGATCGCTATGACCCCTCCTCGAAACATTAAAGAGGTGCAAATCTTGACAGGGCAATTGGCTGCTTTGAATAGATTTATTTCTCGCTCGTCGGATAAGTGTGCTCCGTTCTTTAAAATATTGCGGAATGCGAAGCAATTTTGTTGGACCGATGAATGTTCGACGGTTTTTCGTCAAATTCAGGAGTATTTAACCTCTCCGGAAGTTCTATCTAAACCTTTGGTGGGGGAGACGTTAATCGTCTATGTAGCAGTATCCGAGTGTGCTGTCAGTGCCGTTCTCCTCCGAGAAGATGACTCTCTCCTAAGGCCAATTTATTATGTCAGTAAGAGTTTGCTGGACGCCGATAAGCGGTATCTTACTTTGGAGAAGGTGGCTTTGGCGTTGGTGACAGCGGCACGAAAGATGAGGCCTTACTTTCAAGCCCATCCAATTGTGGTTCGAACGACATTTCCCCTGAAAAGTCTATTACAAAGACCAGACATCTCTGGCAGGATGACTAAGTGGTCCATAGAGCTAGGAGACTTCGACATAACATTTGAGCCTCGAACGGCGATAAAGGCACAAGTTTTAGCAGACTTTTTGGTTGAGTTCCACTCAGACAGGGAAGAGCAGGAGGTACCTGGTATAGTCGAGGAGGAAGAATGGGTGATACGAACGGATTGTGGATCGAACATCTCAGGCAGCGGAGCAGGTGTCCAATTAATATCCCCGCAAGGGGTAGCTATGTTCCAAGCCATTCGTTTCGGTTTCAAAGCTACTAATAATGAGGCTGAGTATGAAGCAGCGTTAGCCGGCCTACGTTTGGCTCAAATATGTGGGGCTCGGCGGATAAAATTGATCAGTGATTCTCAGCTGGTGATAAATCAGGCTTCGGGGGAGTCCGAGGCAAGGAAGGAAACACTGATACAGTATTTGAAGCTGATGAAAGATTTGGCGTCGGGTTTTGAGGGCGTCAAGTTCGAGCATGTCCGACGAGAGTTAAATGCCGTCCCGGATTCTCTCGCCTCTACTTCACGGACAGAGGGTTATCCCTGGGTTCTGGTCCAGACATGCCCATCGATCTCAATTAGTAAAGACAATATGATGAACATCTCGGAGGAAAGCCACGCGATCACGCCTGACTGGAGAACAGTCCTCATTGATTTTTTTAGCTCATGACGTTTTGCCCGTCGACAAATATGAAGCCAGAAGAGTTAGATTCAAGTCTCATGGTTATATTTTGCTGGGAGGATTGCTGTATAAAAAATCTTTGAGTCGACAATTGCTCAGGTGCTTGAATGGGCCCGAGTCACAAATTATCCTTTCCGAGTTACATGACGGTGAAGGATCCGCTCACTGTGGATATAAGGCTTTGATACGCAGGGTATTTTTGGCAGGCTATTATTGGCCAACCATCTCGGCTGATGCAAAAGATTTGGTCAAATGCTGTGACACGTGCCAGCGCTATGCTAATGTAATTCACAAACCGGGAGTATTGATGGAAAGCATCTCAGAGGCAGTTCCTTTTGACAGGTGGGGCATTGATTTGGTTGGACCTCTACCAATGGCCTTTGGGGGCAGACAGACGATAATTGTGGCCGTCGATTATTTTTCTAAGTGGGTGGAAGCTGAGCCGCTCGCAGGAACAAAAGCAAAAGACGTGATCAAATTTGTGTTATCTAATATTTGTTGTCGTTTTGGTGTACCGTTGCAGATTACCACGGACAATGGACCACAATTTGATAACAAAGAATTCCAAAGTTTTTGTGTGTCAAGGGGAATACGACAATGTTTTTTGGCACCATTTCACCCTCAAGCAAATGGGCAGGTGGAAGTAACTAATCGCACCATCCTCGACGGTTTGAGAAAGAACTTGGAAGGTAAGGCGGGGAAATGGCCTGACTATTTATAGGAGGTATTGTGGGCATATCGAACCCCCCGGACAGCCACCGTTGTATCCCCATTTGCCTTAGTTTATGGGATGGATGCCGGGGTCCCTCCGGAGATCCTTTTTCCTTCACATCGAATAGCATCTTATGACTCAGATACAAATCACCATCATAGATCATTGGCTTTAGATTTGGTGGAGGAAAAGAGACAGCGGGCGCAGCTGACTTCCCTTCACTATCAAACTCTTATGAGGAGCCGATATGCGTCCAAAGTCAACCATAGAGACTTCCAGGTGGGGGACAAGGTCCTACGCAAAGTTTTCTTGCACACTAAGGATAAAAGTTTGGGGAAGTTGGGACCTAACTGGGAAGGCCCTTATGAGGTCACCGAAAGGATAAAACCAGGCACATCTCGGTTGAAAGATAAAGACAGACGATATCTTCGCTTACCTTGGAATATTGAGCATTTAAAGTTGTACCTCGATTAGCAGAACTTGGAGATGACATTGTATTTCTTTTCACTTTCTATGTATCCTTTGGAAAAAATTTGGTGAGGATACACTCTTTCCTATCCTGTTAGGCACAGGAAGGTTTTAATGAGGTGTTTCCGTGATCCCCTTAAATACAAAGTTTCTTTGCCTTTAAACTTTTTTTTGAGTCACAGTAACATGTGCCTCGAATTGTTGTCCCTCACACGATTTTTTGAGTCACAGTGACATGTGCCTCGAATTGTTGTCCCTTACATGATTTTTTGAGTCACAGTAACATGTGCCTCGAAATGCTGTCCTTCGAATTATTTTTTGAGCCACAGTAACATGTGCCTCGAATTATTGTCCCTCGTGCTATTTTTTAGTATCATTATAAACTATTCATCGGGTCATATTAAGGTGTGCCACGATGTTTTGGGACCTTCGAACTATTCATCATGTCACATTAAGGTGTGCCGCGATGTTTTGGGACCTTCGAACTATTCTTCGGGCCACATTAAGGTGTGCCTCGAAGCAACTCTCAGTTGTGAATCAGAACATTTTTTCCCTGAAATTGTTTTCAGAGACCCTAAACATTATTCGAAGGCCAAGTAGGTTAGAATTCGAAGGCCTTCTTGCAAGTATAACCCTTGCTGAATCTATCAGAGTAAACATTGTTCGAAGGCCAAGTAAATTGCATAATTTGCTAATAATTCGAAGACCTTATTAAAAACATCACTTATAAATTTATCTAGATAATAATTATTCGAAGGCTAATAAATGTGGAGTTCGTTGGCAAATCAATTTGCAGTTCGATGGCCTTATTACAAACCTATCCAATAAATTTTGTGAATTTATCCAAGTACTAATTATTCGAAGAGCCAATGAAATAATAATTCGAAGAACAATTTATCAACCTGAAAATCATTATGAACTTGTTCCAAATACAGTACATTGACAAGTCAAACATTCAGTGCCCTTACAAAGTTAAAGCAGCACAGCAAGTTCCAATCATTACAAAAAGAGGCCCTTTAGGCCATATTAAAAAAAACATCACTTTTACTCAATCGACATTTTTCGAGCTATCACTCCCCTCACCTTCTGAGTCTTCACTCTCACTTACAACTATTTGGGGAGGGCGAAGTTCTGGGGGGACAAGCTTCCAGAAAGGCCCCAGGTCATAGTCAGGGTGATCGGTGTATATTTGGGTCAATAAGCCGGCTCGAGTGGCAGCATCCCGAGCTTGTAAAGTCTTCGAACATGTTGCAGCATAAGCATCTGCAGCCTTCTCCTTTGCCTCTTCGATTTCTACTGGGAAACCTTTGATCTTTTTCTCCAATTTATCGCGCTCTCCAACTACTTTTCGAAGAGCCTCAGTGCATTGCTCAAATCCATCGCAAGCCTTGCGATGCCCTTTCTTGTATTCAGATATCATCAGCTCCTGGGCATCAGTCTTCTCCTTGTACAAATCCCTTTCTTGTTGGCAACACCTCTCTAGCATTGTCACATAGTTCTCATAGGCAGAAAGACGCTCGTACAAGGCATCAGCTTGGCCCTTGATCACTGCATACTCCTTCTTGGCCTCCTCGAGCTGAGAGGCAGTTAGTGCTGCCTTGAACTTGTAATAATTTTTGCGCTTTTCCAGATGGCGCATCTTCTTTCCTCGGTTCACTGAAGTATGTAGCAGTCTCCGGAGACTCATCGAGAACTCATCATCCAAGGGGACTTCGAAGGAGCTCGAAGGAGACCCTAACGCTGCAGAATCAAATTCGGAAAAATTACCACAAGCAACGTCTGGGTGAACGAGTAGTGGAGGGTTTGTTCGAGGAGCAGGGATAGGAGCCAGCCTTGGACTGTCTTCGAGGGAAGCTGGGTGAGAAGCCTCAGTCAGAGGAGAGTGCAAGGATTGGTAGGAAGTTTCCTTGGGTGATTGGCCACCCCTGTTTTCAGCATCAATTGCATTATCATGGACTTCTCTTTCAAAGTTAGTCCCTTCATTGTTGTCAGGAGTTTCTCCTCCCTCAGACTGTTCTTCGATGGGCTCAAGAAGAATACCCTTCCCCTTCAAGTCTTTTTTCTTGCCATTTTTCTTTGGTGGAAGGATGGGAGCAGGGGGAGGAGGAGTGGGATCTGTTGAAGCAATAACACTTGTTCGAGGGGCTTCACTTGTTCGAGGGGCTTCAGTTGTTCGAGGGTCATTAGAGTTCGAGGCCCCTACATTCTTCGAGGAGTGTGGCTTTTGATTGTTAGTAGCAGTTTTGGGATTTATTGGTTGGGTTGGTGCTACTTCATCTTCTGGAGGTTCATCCAGGTGACTTTGCGAGCGAGAGCGCTTGGGCAGATAGATTGTGACATCCTGTTGGCTACATCGCTCTAACACTTCTCGTTCCGAAGGCGGAGTCATCAGTCCCCTCATACTTATACGATCTTGGGGATTAAGCCTCCAGAGTCGACTCCTAGCCAAGTTGTCATCAACAAAACAACGGCGAAAACGATTGTCCCACTGCTCCTTTGCCCACAAGCGAAGGTTAGTAAAAATACTGGTAGCTCCATCGACATAGTCGGTGTAGGGTTTGGACACTCCAGTCATAGTTGAAGCAAGAAAGTAAATATCAAACACAACATACAATTTCGAGGGAACATATTACTTCGAAGACATACAAGTATTCGAGGAGGCTTAAGAGAAAGCATAAATTTCGAAGGCTTAAGTTCGAAGAGTAAAAGTTGGTGGAATACTTACATTTCATTGTCCATTTTAGCGAAAGTTTGTGAGGATTCGAAGGAGTGGCTTCTGATCCAGTCTCCCAGCAGCCAGAGAAAAAGAGGAGCTGTTGCCTCCATTTTTTATCGGCCTCCAATAGATCCTTCAATATTTTTTGCCCCCGATTGAATGTCAATGAATAGAAGGGGAAGTAAGGATTTCGGGCAAGACCAGCAAGACCAATGGTTTGCTCCAGAGAAAATTCTTGGCCTGAGAGCCTTGAGGCCATTATGCAAGCCATTAACGTGAACCACATATTGGGCCCAACTTGGGATGGGCAAAGATCTATCTTCGAGAGATATTCAATAAAAAAGGGGTCTAAGGGATACCTTAGCCCCCAATTCATGATTTCTGTGTAGACCACCACCTCGTGATCCCTCACAGATAAGGGTGTCTCTCCCTCAGCAGGAAATCTGATATTGATATAAGTGGGGATGCCCCATCGAGCCCTCAGCATCGTCTCCTCCTCCCTTGAAAAGTATTTATATTTGATGTTGGCAAGGGCTACCATGTGTTTATTCTCAATGCCCCGAATATTGTTGCCGGCGATGTTGTCCAACTTCCAGGGCAGCATAATATCCCCCTTCAATTTTGGAGCAATCCGGCGAGCTTGCTCCTCGGATATTGTCGAAGAAGATGTTGCACCGTTCGCAGGGCCTGAGGAAGGAATAATGGGCAATTTCTGTCTGAGGGACTTATTGAGAGGTTTTGTAACTTTGGGGGTCTAAAGTTTGTTCATGTAAAATACGCATGTCTTCATCGGTAATAAGCGTCCTTGAGGGGGAGAATTGAGTTCCATGAATGGTCATGGATGGCGTGGAGGGCAGACTAGACACATCTGTTCCTTGTCTTCGAGGAGGACTTCCAGCATCACGATGAAGGTCTTGTCTTCGAGGAGAACTACCAGCATCACGGTGACGGTCTTGATTTCGAGGAGGACTTCCAGAATTATGTTGTCGGTCTTGATTTCGATGAGGGCTTCCAGAATTATGTTGTTGATCTTGGTTTCGAGGAGGACTTACAGAATTATGTTGAAGGTCTTGGTTTCGAGGAGGACTAGCTGGCTTTCGAGGAGGAGTCCTCGAAGTCCTTCGAGGACTTGAAGATCTTTGGGGAAGGTTTTCAACGTTAGTTGGGGCAGTTGGTTCTCAAATTGTTAGGGGAGCTTCCCTGGCCCGTTTTCGCTCATGAGAACCTTTTCTATCTCTATGGGATTTCTTCATCTTCGAACCTGATGAATGCTTGTGTGATCTCTCTTTACCCATTTCCCTAGGAGGGTTTGTTTCGTTGAGCAAGCTTTGACGAGCTACTTCACTAGGAATAATAGCGGTCGAGTTGTTCGAAGGAGGTCAGGCACCGAAAAAGGTTGTAGTCAATGGTGGGGGATGAGGCCTTACGTCTTCACCAGCAGCAACCCTCTCTTCGAACCGTTTACTAATCAACAACCACTCAGGAATTCGACGGGGCTTGTTCGCCAGCTTTATCTCTCTAGAAATAATTGAACAGAAGTTGCATTAATGAAGAAAAAGGTTGGTATTTATAGAAGACTAGTGGGCTTTCTTGACAAATGAAGCCCGGGGACATTTTCGTGTTGTTTGCCTAGGGGTACGATGGTCCACATAGGTGGACATTGTTCGGTCGCCTAGCTATAGCAGAAGGTGAAGAGTTTTGTGTCAGAGATTGTCAGGGGAAGGCGAAGAGTTTTCTGACAATAATGTCAGAAGAATTGGTACCGTTTTTTACTGACATCAGTGTGTGTAATGACATCATCAATCCTAGCACCCTTTTTTCGCCTAAGTATATACTTATCCGAAGACCATTTTGCTTAAAAGGTTGCAAGGATTGAGGGGGCTACTCGGTATAACAGAAGCTCGAAGAGGCCGTTTTAGATATTCGAGGAGGCTTGCAAATCATTCGAAGAGGTTTTATGTCGAAGAGATTTTGTGGAACGACTTTTCGCCTAAGTAGTTCATGGCCTCGACAATACGAAGGGACTCGTGGAGCAATTTTTCGAGGGACGAAGAAGGAGTAATTTTGGCCTGTCAGGAGAATTATTCAGTCTTAGCAAAACGATTTTTACTAAGATTGGGGGGCTACTGATAAGGAAGAATAAAAGACAAGGGCCAAAATGCATAGAAATAAATGTATAAGGGCCAAAATGCATAGAAATAAATGTATAAGGGCCAAAATGCATAGAAATAAGTGTATAAGGGCTGAAATGCATGAATTGTAAAGATATAGCTAAAATAGGAAGGAACCTAAAAGCGGGGACCAAAAGATGTAATTAAACCAAATTAAAGCGTGTGGGGTCCGCAATTGTACTATAAAAGGACCACACGCGCTTCACGAATCTCGAAATGAATAGTACAACTTTCTCTCTCTACTCTGTTTAGCATTTTCTCTCTCTAGATCTAACACTCAAATATTCTTCTACCTCCTAATCCTCTATCAACAAATCTTCTCATAACAAAATCACCCTCGGACCATCTTTTAACTCTTCAATATACAATGTACATATTTTAAAATATTAGTTAAGTTGAACTGCATTTGTATCTTTGTCCTCGTAGTTTTATTTATTTATTTAGATCGTATATAATTTTATTCGACAATAAGTTATTAAAAGGTACATTTTAAAATTTATTCTTCGATTTCATATTTCATTAACGAATTATATATTTTTTTATACGGGGAAACCCGCTGTCCGACAATCGAATGACAGTCAAAATATAAATCATTCAAGATAGCCAGGTGAGACAAACCAACTACAACCAAAAGATAAACTACACAAAACAATTTGTTATTTCAGCTAAACCATCAACCGCCAAAAAATAAATCATACCAAAAAATAAACTACTAATAAACCATATAATATGACAAATTCAATAAAAAAAATGCGTGCAAAAAAAATCGAATTCATAATCTTTGATGCCAGCTTCACCAATTTGCTACCTGTTTCAAATCCTTTTTTTTTTCTTGTCTTAGTTTTAGTGGATAAAAAACCATCCCTATTATTTTAGATTTTCAGGTGATATTTGCATTCATATGCATAGTTGATAATGTAGCACCATTTAATACACATTCATAAAAAAATAGCAGAGATAAATATTTTCTAAATATTTATTGAAAGCTTTGAAGTAATAAACCATGTACTAAGTCAATGATAAATATAAAACAAATCTATAATACACGTAATATTGGGTTTATAAAACATAATTATTTAGTAATAATATTATTTTCCTAAAACTATCGAGGGAGAGACATATATAATTATAAAAAACATTAAAAAGAAATTCCAAAAAAATAAATATAAAATTTTAGTTTTAAGATAAAACTGGTACTACTATATACTTAAATCCAGCCTGTGGTATTTATCTAGATGAACCAAAATTAGGGGATTAGCTTAGCTCTTAGGAGTACTTTTAGATCTAGAGAGGTGAGCAAAAAGGAAATAACTGAATTTAAACGCATTGCACTAATCGAGTAAGAAAACAATTTATGATTGGTCCACGTGTCGTACTCTTGATTCATCATTTATTTATTCACCCTATCCGCTTTCAATTATTTGATACATTGATCCTAGCTGTCGTTTCGTATCATACTCTCCCGGGTCCTGCCAACAATAATCAGATTCAGAATAGATGAAGATAAATTCTTAACAGATTCGTATGTTAAACTTGATTGACTTGGTATGATTTGTTCCAACACTATGGTTTTGTATGTGTTGAGATTAAATATGAAATAATAAAATAAAAAATATTTATCTTGATAATTATGGTACGAATGATGAAATAAATATTATAACGATTGTGAGGGTATTATTACTCCAATTAATATTGGATTTAGTTGTAAAAGTAATGTTAAAATGTAATGTAATATAGGCTTTAGTAGAAGTTCAACCGTAATTATTTGAACATTCAAAAATAATTTATCAAGTTTTTTTTCTGAGGGAACCCGCACAGGGTAAACCATCAGTCTGACGCGATAGCAGCGTATATAGAGGGACTCAAACTCATGATTTTTTAGTTATAAAAATATCATACTCAACCAACTCGGCTACCCCTTGGGGGCAATAATTTATCAAATCATGTTTGCTTTAATATTTTATTTATAAGTTGACTTACGGTTTTACTGTTCGAATTTAAATTTTATAATTAGTTCAATTACAGAACTCAGCGAGATCAAAAGTAAAAATGAGTTTCTCTACTTAAAACCTATTAATATATTAAAAATTTAAATATGATTGTAGTTCTACCAGATAATAACAAAAAGGTTCAAATGAAGTAATCCACTATTTTTTTGTTAGAAGTAGAACTATGTTGAAGTAGGTACATCAATGAAATATTCTAATTTGGATACTTTAATCGTGCATCGTACGATGATAAGCTTTATATACGCCCGTATGGATTAACAAAAAGCTGGAACTTCTAAAATTTTAGTCTTTGGCGGTGTAACTTCTCCAAGCTAACCGCGTACTATTACTACATTGGCAACGACTTCAATTATATTTCTAATTCTAATATTTTAGACACCGGTGGTGTAATGTATTTGCGTTGGCAAAAACTTCACTTATAATAGAATTTGGCATATGTTGTTTGTCACCGGCAGTGTAAATTACACAAGTAATACATAGTACACTATTTATACGCTTCCGGTATTATTTTACGTTTGTGGTTTATAATTTTTACATCGGCAGTTTATGCATGTAGACGTCAGCAGTGCTTCCCAATTGTTTTTTATTTTACAGTTTTTATTTTTAATAATTTGTGATTATCTGAGGTTAAGGATCCCAGATTTACGGGAGTGAATTCTGATGTTAAGGATACTAGTTTAGCGGAAGAGGATTTCAGTTTGTAATGATACCAGTTTAGCATGAGAGGATTTTGATGTTAAAGATACCGACAAAATACTTCAAGGCTTTACATATCGATTATAGTGATGTGTTTACCACTAAAGACAAATATACGCAACAACAGTTGGTTAATTGGGCAAGGGATATCGTAAATGACAACATGCTAGTAGTTGTAGTACGATGTCACAATGGTGCAAAAAAAAAGAGGAAAACTCCTAGGATAGTATTCGACTACAAGAGATCCGACATGTACACAAAATTGATAGAATCGAAGGATCTTAAGAGACGAACTACCATAACCAAGAAATAGAGATGTCTTTTTAAGCTTAAATGAGAAATTATAAAAGATGACGAATAATCGTTAAAGATCGTGTGCAGGGTTCACAATCATGACAACACAAAATATAATGAAGGTCATTCTTATTTGGGACGTTGTAAAAAAAATTGGAAATTCATAATTAGTTCTACCGACATGGGATTCATTCCTCGGGTAATTTTGGGCATAATGAAAAAGATTAATCCTAAGAATTTATTTGCTTGTGTACTATATATGATGCTCAACTAAAAAAATGCAAGGTTGAGAAAGGCGGTCGCTCGCATATACAATATTTGTTACATGAACTGAAATGGTTAGAATACTTTGAATGGCATAGACCGGACGCAGACGGGACTGGTATCATAAGTAAAATTTTCTTCGCACACCCAATTTGTTTAGATTTGCTACGAACATTTTCAAATGTGCTGAAAATGGACAACACCTACAAGAAAATAAAGTAGAAGATATTGTTATATGAGGTTGCTGAAGCCACTTATACCGGTAAGACTTTTGACATCGGAGTTTCGTTTGTGTATGAGGAGAAAGTTGATAACTACAAGTATGCATTAGAATGCTTGTGATCGTTAATGATAACTCACTCCATCGAACAACTCTCCATTATTTTGACTGATAGATACTTAGTGTTGGTTAAAACGGTCGATCAAAATGTTCCCCAAAGCAAACCATTTGTTATGCTAATGACACATTAACATGAACGTCCTAAGGAAAATAAAAAAATCATCAATGATAAAAAAGTCTCAAATGCATTTATGAAGGTATGAAATTACATGATGTTCTTAGACACATAAATCTCGTTCAATAGTTATCAGATCGAAATGCTCCATGTCTTTAAAGATTATCCGAAAGCAATTGAATACACCGAAAGTTGGTAATTGCCTTACGTTGATATGTTTATCACGTGGAAAACTAACAATTTCTAGTATTTCGGTACCAAACCACTAAGCGCATCGAGAGCACTCATTCGACCCTTAAGTGGACCCTTGGTACGAGCTAAAGTAACTTCAATTCATTTTGGTTGAAGATGCATATTTTGCTTGGTTTACAACATTGAATAATTAGAGGGTCGTTCGCAAAGAGTTGAGTTTTAGCTATACATAATTTTTTGCACAAGGTGTATGAACACTTAAGATGTAATATTCTCACACAACTTTAAAATTGTTTTCTATGGAGGTTGAATGTTTCTAAAATATGGTAGTTAATGACGGTTCAAATTTCTAGTGTCATATATGAACTACGCACGATATACCTTGTTCGCATGAGATCTTTGATTTTGTAAGTAAAGAGATTTCGGTACCTTTACATCATTTTTACGATCATTGGAAGATATAGGATATATTTGTACGTACTAATCTAACGACGAAAGAGCTATTGAAAGAGAAAATGGATAAGCTACTTAATGTTTTCATGCAAAATGAAAACGAAGCAGACATAGAGCATATGTATAATAAATGGTTTGATATAGTCTATCCAGGAACATCTTCTATTTAGAGCATGCAGATAAACTAAAGCACATGCCTGTCTAACTACGAAATGTAAAATATCTATTTGTGCATCGAATTCATCCACTAGAGGAGACAAATTATAACACGAACATATGCTAGATGTGAAAAAGTGAGTGAACCATCGTTATGTAAAACTTTCAATACTCCATTGACCATTATGTGATGGAACAAAACTTCACCAATCAAACTACAAAAAGATAGCGTATTTCTTACATAATCAAGTGGTCATATTGCTCCACTTAACAAACCTCTTAAGTTTAATTATAATTTGGAACTCGTACGATGCATTCACTATCAAGTGGAACAGTTGGTTGTAGGTCAATCGACACAATGCCTTTTAATGTACAATATAATTATCATATGTATGGTTACTTAAATAATTTACTATCTCGTATAGACCTTTCATAATTTTCATCAACGACGTAAAATCAGACGAGCATTACGGATATCGGTCGATATCGTTTGGCTTATACGATAAACAAGATGGATAGAAGTTAATTAGGAATTCCTCTACCACGAGCTTATGGATTATATAACCGATTAGATAAAGATATATGGTAGTATGAAGGAGTTATCTAAAATAGCGGAACGTGTAAAGTGCGATAATGGCATCGTAACTTTTGAGTATTGGATGACAATGCCCGAGATGGAAATCACGATCGCATCAAAGTTTAACTATATCCTATAATTTTTAACATAATCGGGGAGGAATGATCTTAGTTCAAATTATTTACCTTTACGAGGACGACCCCTCCATCGTCAAAGAGGAAATAAATTGAGTTGGGTGAATGGTAACCACTTTGTCAATGTAAGTGTTTAATTTCAACTAAAATATTTAGTTGAATTGATAATAGTTCTTAGATATTTACATTGTAATATTTTTCTTATACAACTTATCATTGCGACTGATGGTCCGTGTAACAAAATACATCATTCTTGTATAAAATTAGGGAAATAAAATAACAAATCTTGGGCTTGGGAATTATCGATTATTCCTCGTTGTAAAAGATATGTAGCAATTCAAAAAAAGAGTTTTGAAGTCACCGATTTAGCCACTTTCGTTTATTTACGTGAAATATTTTCATCATAATATGTCTCATTATAATTTATGTACTATTTTTCATATATAAAACTTGAATGTTATGTGCGAGTTTAGTAGTTTATGAATTTTATCAAACTCGATCTCTATATACTCTGATCTATATGGAATATAGTAGTATATTTCAATATACTTATCAAGTAAAATTTAGGACAATGCTTCATCTCAACCCATATATGTTTGATCTAAACCCCTCTAATTTAACTGAAACTTATTATGTGGGTTTATCTTCACACCCCCCAAATGTACACTAGTCTTATCTGATATGTGTCCCAAGCAGATTGGTTAAAATGATTATGCTATCCACAACTTACATGTGTCTAATTTTAATCAGTATATTTGGATTACACTATTCTCGACTAAAAGCTCAATAAATAGATGCTTGCCTCTTGTAAGAACTTAACTTTGAAAACTTAAAAATATGGTTGATGTGAATATGAACGTACACGAAGATGCACATATACTAAAATTATTTGATTGCATCAAATGCACGTTGTCCGAATAAAATTCTATTTTTATCGATGTAGTTTTATGTCGAATGTACTTCATACACGGTAGAGAAACAATATGTTCTGGTTGTATGATTCCTTGAGCACACAGATATGAAAAATTCGCTAGTTAGATTATTTGAAAATGGTTCAGAGTATACCAATTGCGTCACTCTTCTATAAAAGTGAATGCGAAACCTGCGATATGTTTAGTATGATATTTCAAAGCTTTATTACGAAAGATATGATGTATCATGTGGTGCAATAACTCAAAAATATAACGAATGTGGAAGCCAATTGCATTGAAGCCGCTTACTCAAAACCCGATGGAATTATAAAAGATGAGGAAAACCTGGTCGAAAATGGTTCGAGCGTAGATGAAATTATCTATCACTATAAACACAGCTGTAACAAATCAACTATCTATCTATTTTGTGTGCTTGTGTTTGTATTTCGATGACATATTACGTAAGAATTATGTAATCCTTGTAACTATGTCAACTAATTTATGTATAACGTTATATTTTCAAATTTATTATTATCATAATCTTCATAACATACAAGGTTTTTGCGTTTGTACACCCTCAGTGCATAATTTTTACACCAGCAATGAGAAATGCCATTGATGGTGTACATATGATACAATGTCGGTATACACCTAAAACTCAATTATAAATCAATATATTTAGGAGTTCACTAGTATTATGCGAGTTATATGCGTCGTAGGTTGTAATGACAACGTTATGGTCGGTGCATAATTTATGCATCGGCAACGAAATATCCAATTGGCAGCACAAAATAGTTAAACTACCGATTTTAAAAACAAAAAATAAATGCATTCGAATACGTTTCTTATAGGGCCACCGGTGGTGCGTGATTTATACACCATCAACATTACTACTACGTCACCTATGTGCAATTTTTACACTGTGAGCTTTATAATCCACGGCGAGCGGTACTAGTACACTAGTGGCATTCAAATTCTACTCCACTTTCGATTTATTACACTGGCAGTGTATGATTTATACACTGCCAACTTCATAGTATGTTACCAGTGTGTAGTTTATACACCGAAAATGGAAAATTTCACTGACGATGTATACATGCTGACATTGACAGTGCATACCAGATAATTTAAAAAATTGAACATAATACTCATCCAACTTAAACCAACGTCTATTTAAAACATCGGAAAAAACTAAATCAAACATCTATGTAACAAACTTTAACCGAATTCGAATTCAATAAAAATATCCACTGCAAAAAAACATCATAAAACATTCATAGTCTAAAAAAAACAGTTACACGGTGCATACAAGGTAGAAAATGAATAATATGAGGAGGATCCAGAGGTTGGCGATTGTACGGGCTCGATTCCTGAAGTTGAGAAGTTCCTCGTGGCTATCATCAATATGTATAATATCGTTTATGGTTTGAAGTGCTTCTAACATGTTCTATTCTTATAGAACATGAGGAGTGATATGGAAGCAACCAAACTTCGCCAAGTAAGCTTCGTACTGAGTCTTACAATTTTTTATAAGGGGATGGGTGTACGTATTAGGGAAAAAAAGATGAGTTTGTCAATCATCCCAGTGTGATTTGTTACCGGTTAGCTCCAATAGTCACCCTTCTTCAGATCTATTCGAGCTGAAAAATAATATTTAGGGGCTTCTCCTGGACCCAAAGAAACTATCACATCACTCGATCTGGTAGATACACTTCGGTCACATGCATAATCCGGATAAGATTACATTATAACTCCACCAATTTTTCTGGAACGCTATCTATCGAATCCGGATACGACTAGAATATCACCTGCGAATAAACACATATAAGTTAAGAAACAATCAGGAACCTTGGTGAAAAAAAAAACAATACTTATGTCATTCTCATCAAGACCAGTAAGGAGGTCGCGGTAATACTTTTTTTTTCACTAACATTTCCCAAGATCTATTTTTTCGACAACCAACTAAGTAGCTTGGGGCATAGATGACCTATATCTACTGTTAACTCATGGGCACAAACACAAGAAATAGTTGTATATCAAACAATCTAACAAGGCTTCCAATTCGATTAGACTCTTCATCAATAAATTTGACACTCCTCTCATCCACTTGTATAGTTATGCTAACGCGTAAGTACCCCAAGCTATACCACCGATCTGATACATGTTCTCTAATAAAGCGAGAAAATTTGATTGTACGTTCTTATGGCTGGTGTTGGTGAAAATGGTACAACCGAATATATACATGACGTATGCACGTGTATTGTGTAAGACCATTTGATCGATATGTTCCAAATTTGCATCACAATACTGGGTCACTAAATATGTATTCTTACTTTCTCACGAGATATCTAACAGACAAATTTGGTTGTGACACTGACGCTTATGTCATCCTTCATTTAGTTATCTTCTTATTTTGTTTCTTGTATTTTTTTAGAATAACGATGCCTAAAATAATGCTCATTTGTCATGTGAAACTTGTTTATTGGCAAAAAACCATCAAACTTGTTTTAGTTCAAGTAATACTCGCGTTAAGTCTATGTTTTATTTTGTACACTCATATGTGTGGGGGCCTGTACCATACTCGAATAATAATAGTTTTTAATATTTTGTATTATTTGTTTATGAATTCTCTCGCATGAATTGGGTATACTTTGTAAAACATAAAACTGAAGTGTATAAGAAATTTGTTAGTTTTTTTTACAAAATGATCCAAACCCAATTTTACAAGGAAATCAAAATTATTCGGCTTGATAATGGAAGGGAATATGTTAACCATCATATGAGAACCTTTTTCCAAAAAATGGCCTTATTCATCAAACCTCTTGCCCATATACACCATAACAAAATAGAGTTGCGGAATGCAAAAATCGGATTTTTCTTGAAATGACTAGAGCTATAATGATTGAGTATGATATTCCTAAACACTTATGGTCCGAAGTCATTCTCACATCAGTCTATCTAGTTAACCATTTACCGATAAAAAATATTCGTCATAAAATCCCACTTCAAATCCTCGAAACCCAAACATATATACCACATACCTTAACTCTCCCACATCGTATCTTTGGGTTTTCTGTATTTGTTCATGTTCCAAAGGTTGAAAGATCTAAACTAGATCATTGTTCCATAAAATGATTTTTTGAGCTATGTACTTTATTAAAAAAGGTATCAGTGCTATAATCCAATCAATCATCGGATCTACATCACCATTGATCGCAATTTTCTTAAGAATATTGTTTTACTATCTGACCCAACCTCATGTTCAGGTTAAGAACACAAATGATTTACTAGGGTGGTTAAGTTCCTCGATCATTCCAGATATTGTATCCACAGAGCCGCCCATCAACATATTACAGGCTAATGACTTCAGACCTACCAATGATCAACCTTCAAATGATATCCTAAAAAAGGCAAGTAAACCACCCAGTTCAACTGTTTTCCCTCTAATTTATGATTATGTAAATGTTAACACTAGTGGATATGCGCCCGAAGAAGATAGATATGATTTACCTCGCATGAATAATCGTGGAGTTCCAACTATACGTTACTCATCCAACAATATTTCTCGAGCCAGTAAATATCATATGAGAAACTTGGTTAGAAGGAGCATGTCAGAAAAAACCAAGGTATTTACTACAATTCTCTACACCCTTGAAATTCTAAAAATTATCCAAAAAGTAACAAAAAACAATGAGTGAAGGTTGGCCATGAATGTCAAAATGAATGCCCTTGCAAAGAGAAATGCAAACTTATAGTAAGAAAAAAACTGGTCGGATGTAGATAGGTCTTCACTAACAAACACAAAGCTCATGGAGCCATAGAGCGATACAAGGCTCGACTTATGGAAAAAGGGTACACAGAAACTTACATAATTTATTATTCTCAAATAATTTATCCAGTGGTAAAAAATACACAATTTAAGTTTTATTCTCAGTTTTGGTAAACAAAAATTGGCCACTTTACCAATTCGATTTAAAAAATGCATTCCTGCGTGGAGACTTAAGAGAAGAAGTATATATGAAGAAAAAGTATATATGGAGGCTCCACCATGATTCTCTGATAGAAATTGAAAAGATGAAGTATGTTAGCTTGAGAAGGTGTTGTATGGGATCAAACAGTCTCACAAACATGGTTTAGAAGACAATATGGTAATGAAGCAGTACGAGTACAAATAAAGTAACTCTTATCATACTTTATTTCTGAAAAAAAAGGATAACGTGATCATTTTCTCAATAATCTATGTCAATGATATGATCATTAGATGAAATTTACACTGAAGAAATTGCAAGGTTAAAGAAGAACTTGTTTGTAGAATTTGAGATGAACGATCTAGGAGGGTTAAAATACTTCTTGGGAATCAATATTTTACGTTCAAGAAAATAGATCTTTATATCTCAGAGGAAGTATATTCTTGATTTACTTATTAAATTGGGTTGATTTAATCATAGGCTCAGAATGTTGATTTACTTATCACATACTCGACTAGACATAACCTATACGGTTGGGGTCGTAAGTCACTTTATACACCAACCATAATTAGATCATATGGAAGCAGCCATTTGGATAATACAGTATTTAAAAGGCACGTCGAGAAATAAAATTATGTTTAAAAGAAATGGACATCTGAATATTGAAGCATACACCGATGCATATTGGGATGGTAACCCAAATTATCGCACGTCTATATCAGGTTATGTTACACTAGTTGGGAAAACTTAGTGATATGGACAAGTAAAAAGTAGAAAATGGTTGCACTTTTGAGTGTTGAGGCAGAATTCAGGGAAATTTCTAAAGGAATAACATAGATCTTGTGGATTAAGAAATTAATTGCTGAAATTTGATTTCCATCATCTTTTCCGAGTAAACTCAAGTGTGATAATAAGCCAGGAATAAGTATCTTGGAAAATCTTGTTCAACACGAAAGAACTAAACATGTGGAAGTAGACCGAACTTTATAAACGAAAAAATTGAAGATGTTATAAGTGCACTTTCTTTTGTAAGATTGGAAGATCAGTTAGCAAATATGATGAGTAAAGCTGTAGCATGGTGAATCTTCACTACACTTTTGAGCAAGTTGAGTATTAAAAATTTTGACTATTCAACCTGACGATGAGGGTTGAAGATTATCATTATTAATATTTTTGGAGACCAAATTATTAATTAAATATTAATTGATTGATCAAATATTTGAATAATATATTCTCGATGTTAGAATATTATTCAATTAGAAAGAATATTGAATAATATATTATTGAAAAAAGAGTATTATTCAACTAAAACTATTATTATTATTATTATTGACTAATATTATATTAGTAAAAAATATTATTATATCATTGAAACATGATAATAGACTAATGTAAATATAAGAGCTCTACAAGAGAACATAACAACAACAAAATCAATAATTTTTTTTTTATCTTTTTAACAATTATTTACTGTTAATAAAATTTGAAAGCAGGTATTCAAGCCTCAGTTCTTTGCAAGTGTAAAGAAGTCTGAATTTTTGCAGGAATGAGAATATAGAAAACTTAGGAGAATGACTAGAAAGCATAAAAAAACGGAATACAATTTTACTAAAATCTACTTAAAGAAATGTTACAGAAAGTTAGGGTTCCGACAAATCAATCTCCAATTTATCGAATCCGCTCGATTCCTATCAATTTTATTAAATGTATAAATGATCAAAAGGAAAGATAAAAAATAGCTCACTTTCGACAACTTAGGGAACAAGATGAAGCATATATATGGCTAAGCCTATGGTTCATGAGATGAAACAGGAACATGAAGAATAAACTATGAAGAAATTTGAATTTTTTAAAAATGGAAATGGTTATTACTTGTTTTGCCAATGACATAGATGATGCTTCTACCAAAATTCTAAGAAAAATGATAAGGTATTCTCTTGATTCTAGAAAAAAGCACACTAAAAGAACTGAAAAAATGGGCATAAATCAAAGAATGAAGTGAAATTGAATTTCAAATATTGATCTCTTAATTTTTAGTAAATTGAACTAATAATGGTTGGGCTTCAGTAGTTCATATACAATTTAAAAAAGCAAAATGTCCGACATGTTTGTATTTTACCAAACTTATATATATATATATTATGTTTTTTATTATATTAAAAAATATTTTAAACTATAGTTCTAAAAAGATTTGAAAATACCATTAGTTTTATTTTTTTTAAACGAACAAAACTAGATCCACGAAATATATTTTAGTGATTATGTGAATTAGGCTGAGAAACAAGTATGATCGTGTGAAAAAACAAAGTACAACGTTTTTGTGTGTATTAATAAGTGTTAATTGGGTGTGAAACAACTAACTTTTTTTAGTTGCTAAAATATATGTGTTTTGCGTTTAAAAAATTATTTTTTAATGTGGTTGTGTTAAAGGTGCCAAAATTCGTGTAGCTAGGGTGAAAAAAACCTTATTTTAGTTGAATAATTAAGTACAAATATGTTGCGAAAATAAGATATAAAATGGTTGCGTAAATAAAAATTTTGGTTGTAAAATAAGTTTCTTTGTGTAAAAAAAAATCCAACTTATTTTTATGAAAATAAGCGTTCATTATGTGTGAAACAACGAACTTTTTCTTGTAGCTGCTAAAATATATCTTTGTGTGTTGAAACAACTTGTTTAAAATAAATCGTATCAATAATGCGAAATTATATATAATTAAGATGCAAAATTAATTTTAAAAAAACAATCATCAAAATTATCACTAATAGATTTTATTTTATTCATTTTTAAAAACAATATATATAAACAGACCCGGATTCGACTCCCGGCAGACGCATCTAATATTTGGATAACTAATTTGGGAAAGAGGCGTGAGGGGTGATTCAAGAAACGCTCCAAGATTTTAATCGGGTGTCCAAGAAAGCTCACTCACCGTTGTTTTGATCACCCGGTTTTCTCTTCCTTAACTTTCCTCATCTCGAAGAAAGTGTTATGTCTAGCCTCTCTCTTTCGTAACACTCTCGAAACCCTAAATCGAAAACGAAATCAAGCGACCCTAAATCCCATTTCAAAGAATACCACCTGGGTGACAATCGAAATCAACAGCGGTTACTGGATTCTTCTACACCAACAAGGGTACATCAACGATTCACAAGATCGACAAAATCAACACTCAGGAAAAAAGGCGTCTCAGATGCTTTACCATTTGATGGGTACACTCAGGTGATTCTCGAAATCAACAAGCAAAGTCCGTAGATTCAGATCTAAATCTTCCTTAGATTCAGATCTGAAAATCGATTAATGAGAAATCTGGTTGTAAAAGACTCTCAAGAACCTTTCGAACAAGAGCCTTTCGAACAAGAACCTTTCGAAGGGTGGTGACTATACCACCGTATCTGAACAAACAATGGACCAGAACGGAGCTCATCTACACAACGAAGATTTCCCTCCACTAAAGGAAACAAATTCAAAACCGGAAAATGGAATACCTCAGATGATAATGAACCCGACGTTCGAAAACACTGGAGACTAGAAATCATTTGCTGAAATGGTTGGAGGTAGAAGACCTAAAGAATTTATTCACAGTGGAGTAATTCACGAGGAGCATGAAGATTACAAATCGGTGCAATTTCTACCATCAGATAAGCCTTCTCTAACTAATATTTCTAAAACCATTTTAATTGCTAAGTTCTCTTCTGGGAGTCCTACTCTCAACGAGTTTAAAACATATATTACTGCATTTAGATTTATAGGGTCATTCGGCATTTACAAATGAGACTATAGGCATTATTTCATAGAATTAGACCTTTTAGAAGATGTTAATACATTATGGAGTAAAACTATTAGATCCATAGGTAACCTGACATTTAGAATTCTTAAATGGACCCCTGAATTTAATCCCAAAAAGGAGTCTCCGATGACTCCTCTTTGGATCTCACTACCCAAACTCCTTGAAATTTTTGACAACCCTGACTCTATAACCCATATTTCTAAGGCAATTGGATTTCCTTTAACAGTATGGGTTCCTAACAATAATAGTCATAATAATTGTAAAGCTTGGGTTTTAACTGATATCTCTAAGCCTCTTCCTCAAAGCATATGGATATACTTTGGGGAAGAGGATGGTTTCTGGCAAGATATTTCTTATCTAAAAAAACCTTCCTATTGTAAAAACTGTAAACACATTGGACACCAAGAAAAGTACTGTAAAAAGGAAGAACTTGAACAAAATTTAAGCAAAAACAGAACTACTAAAGATCACTTAAAAATTCAATCCAAACTTCCCTTAAAAGAAGTTTGGATTCCAAAAGTTAACCATGAAACTAATCCTGAAACTAATCCTGAAAATAATCCTGAAATTAATAAAGAACTACAAAAACAAAAAATGACAATTGAAGTGGATAAGAATTCAATCTTGGATACAATAACTGAAAATGATATTGTTACTAATCAATTAAACAACTTACCTATTATAGATTTTGATACACAACAACTTGATGAAACAGAAATTTGCAATATAAATAACTCACATTCACAAACAGAAAAATCACATGAACATCAAAGGAACGATATAATAATCTTTAATCAACTTAAAGATCCACCTGAAATCACCAAAAAATGATATAATAGATGCCATTCAGACCATTAGTTTAAATAATTCATTTAATGCATTAACTGATGAAGAATTGGAAGATTCTGAAGAAACTGAACATGTTGTACCATTAGTCAGATCAAGTTTAAGTGAACCTCACTCATCAAAACAAAAGAAAACTAAAAATGATTCCTTTAATACCTCTGTAAGAAGATCATTAAGAAGTAAAATATTGGTTAAAACAAGAAATCCTAAAGGATCAATGGGATCCTCAAATCAATCCTATAAATGACTATTTCTTTACTTAACTGGAACATTAGAGGATTAGGTATTCAAATTACTTTGAGAAGAACAAAAAAAAATGGTTAAGAAGTTTTCAACTGATATCATAGCTCTACAAGAACCTATGATATCAGTTGATAAAATACAAACAACTTTTTCAAAACTAGGATTTGAATCACATCATGCAAACATTAATAACAAATTTGGATGTTTTGGAAAAATGACTTTGCGATCAGGATTCTAGACAACTCAGAACAACTTTTAAACTCTATGGTAAGTCATCCTTCTACTAAGATAGTAGTTCTGATTACCATAGTGTATGCAAAATGTAACAGATCCCATAGAATGCTTTTATGGGATCAATTAAGAAACATCTCTGTAACAAACCTTCCCTGGCTTGTTGTTGGAGACTTTAATACCATCTCCAACACAAGTGAACAAATGGCCTGCTCCACACTCTGTTCAAAAAGTATGGATGAATTTAATAACATGATCTTAGACTGTAAACTTGAAGACCCTGAATATATAGGTTCAAATTTTACATGGACAAACAATCACAAATGGAAAAAGATTAGATAGAACAATACACAATGATAAATAGAGAGATATCTTTAATATTACAAGGGTGAATCACTTAGCCAGAACTTGTTCTGACCATTCACCCTTGTTAATATCCGTTTCACTAAACTCAACCTACCAAAAACCTTTATTTAGATTTCAAAACATGTGGTTAAAACATGAAGACTTTCTCAAAACTGTAAAAGACAATTGGTCAAAACAGATTCATGATTCATCTCACATATTCATTTTTTGGTCCAAATTAAAAAGGCTTAAAAACACTTAAAATCTTGGAACAGAGTTACATATGGTAACATTTTTTATTGCTTAAACAAAGTTGAAGAAGAAATTAAAACTGATGAATCAAAGTTAAAAGAAAATGACTGCATTGAAAATCAATCTAATCTAGATAATCTAAATGCCATATACACAATATTACTTGAAAGAGAAGAAATATATTGGAAACAAAAGAGTTATACAAAATGGTTAAAAGATGGTGATAATAATTCAGCAACTTTTCATAACTATGTTAAGAAAAAAAGATCTAAAAACGGAATCAAGGGAATTCAAGATAAGAATATATGGATTGAAGATGATGATCTTATTGGTTTATCAGTTGTAGAATACTTTTCCAAACTGTTAAACAAACCTATTATACAAAAGACCTTTCAACAGTAAAGTGCACCATTCCTAGAATCATATCTGATGAAAATAATGATAGTATCTTGAAATTACCTTCAATAGAGGAACTTTACATTGTTATAAAAAGTTTAAACTTTAATAGTGCTTTTGGAGTTGATGGATTCAACTTCAGATTTTACTTTTCTTGCTGGCTAATTATAAAAGATGACCTTCTTAATGCTGTTTTAGATTACTTCTCTTGAAGAAATTTACCTAAAGACCTATTTGCAACCTTAATATGTCTTATACCTAAGGTTAAATCTCCTAAAACATGGATGCAATTCAAACCTATAAGTTTATGTTTCAGTTATTAATATAATCATCTCTAAAATCATAAACAACAGATTAGCTAAATTACTTCCTTTAATCATATCTAAGGAACAAGGTGCATACATCAAAAACAGAACCATTCAAGAGAACATTCTAATAACTCAAGAATTAGTTAAAGATCTGAATAGAAAAACCAGAGGAGACAACTTAATAATAAGTCTAGATATGTCAAAAGCGTTTGATAACTTAGAATTCAAATTTATATATGAAGTAATGCTATCCTTTGGCTTTAATGAACAAGTAATAAAACTGATCAAGAAAAGCATTGAAAACATTACATACTCTGTAATAACTAATGGCAAATCAACTCGTTTTTCAATTCTGTTAATGGTCTAAGGCAGGAGGACCCTTTATCCCCCTGCCTTTTTATCATAGCTGAAGATTTTAATAAGAGGAATAAATACCCTAATTGACCAAAATAGATCTATGTCATACAATATGAAAAGTTCTTTAAAAATAAGTTGTTTAACATATGTTGATGACATCATTTTATTTCTAAATGGATCATTAACAAACATAAAGAAACTGTCTAACTTCTTAGACATATATCAATCTCTTTCTGGTCAACAAATAAACAGACAAAAAACAACCTTTATTGTTTATGCAAAGATGAATAAAACACGAATAACATCTTTAGAAAGACTCTTAGGTTTCAAACAAGTGAAACTCCCTTTTACTTATTTAGGTATCCCAATACATAAACAATTATTCTGCTCACTTTGAAAAGCTAATAGACAAGATAAGGAACAAAATTATTGATTGGAACTCAAAAAATATATCCTTTGGGGGTAAAATAACACTAATAAATTCTGTACTTATGTCTTACCCTATCTATTACTTATAGTCTACCAAACTACATGTGAAAACAATATCAAGAACTAAAAAGCTGCTAAAGAAGTTTCTATGGGGTTTTAATGAAACCAGCAAATCTATAATATGGTCTAATTGGGAAAACCTATGTAAACCACATAATGAAAATGGTCTTAACATTAGAAACATTAAGGACATTCAGACTTCTTTTTCATTTAAGTTATGGTTTAATTTTAGAAACAATAAAACCCTCTGGTCAAACATGATGCATTATAAATATTGTCAAAACATTCATCCATTACAAACCATCTTAAAAATGACTGACTCTAAAGTATGGAAAAGAATACATGAAATCAAAAACTAGGTAATGGTGAGTTAGATTTCTGGTTAGATCAATGGCATAGCTCTAAACCCCTAATCACTTTAACAGCTAATAATTCTCACCATTACTCACAAACAAAGATAAAAGAATACTGGAGCAACAATAAATGGGACCTACCTAAACTACATTGTAATCTACCTTCTAAATATTTCAATGAAATCACCAAAACAAAGTTTAACACAAGCTTAGATGACTCTATCATTTGGAAACTTTCCTTTGATGGCTCTTTCAACTTAAAAACACTGTTAATGAAGTTAGACAGAAACACACAACATCAATAAAAAAGGTAAAATTTGGAACAATGCCTCTCCAAAGAAGTGTTCATTCACTCTTTGGAGAGTATTGAACAACTTATTAAGTGTGGATACAATATTACAAAGAAAAAGTTTCCAACTTGCATCTAAATGTCTTAAACGCCTGAACATAGAAACACTGAATCATGTTTTTATATCATGTGAAGCTGCATGGTCTGTTTGGTCTTTCTTTTCTGAAAATTTTAACATATGTATAAGTAGACACATGACTGTGAATCACATTATTAACCTATGATTTCTATCTACATCTAGAAGAATTCACATACGTACTATACTTCCTTCTCTGATTATATGGTTTATATGGTATGCTAGGAATAACTGTAAACACAAAAACATAACCATATCACATAAAAAGATTATTAATCTCATATATTTCATGATTATAACCTTAGATTCATCATCATCTCTTACTAGAAAACATTGGTCATGTGATATATATTTAACTAAAGAATTAAGTTGTTTCAATCACATTAAGTCATCTAAACCTTTCATATACATAACTTGGACTTTACCTTCAAATAATCGACTCAAATTGAATTGTGATGGATCTTCTCTACCTAATGGTGAATCTAGCTATGGTTACATTATAAGAAATAAACTTGGAACTCTATTGATTGCTAAATGTGATGTTATAGGAAAATGCTCTCCCTTAACTGCTGAAATTTTGGCATTGCTAAATGGCTTGATGTATTGTGATAACCATAATCTGAATATGATAGATATTGAGATAGATTGCTTAGGTTTATTTAACATGTTAGCTACAGGTAAATACCCTTGGCATTTAGAACAAATTCTTCAATATTGTAGAAACCTGATTAAACCACAAATGGCACTCAAACATATATACAGAGAACAAAACACATCTGCATATTGGATTGCCAAACATGCTTTTAAGGAACAATCAGATTTTATAGCTAATTCAAATCATTCATTGCATGAATTAGCGCCATTATACTGTTGGACTCAGTGAACCTTCGACATTTTAGATTCTTTTAAAGCTGTCTAACAGCTTGGCAAGTTGAAAAACTTGACCACGATTCTTTCTCTTTTACATGAAGTCACATAAAGGAAGAAAGCAAAAAGATATAAGGAGGATGTCCAAAGTTACTAAAGGAAGCTAACAAAGGTGGATGTACAAAGTTACTAAAGGAAGCTAACAAATGAGGAAGTCACAGAAAGTAGGAAAGCACAAGGATACAAGCACGATGTCCAAAGATATCAAAGAAAGCTAACAAAAGGATCCAAAAACAAAGTCTCAAACACCATTTGAAGTAGTTAAACTATAATAGGTGAATCACAGCTAAACATGTAACTCTTGAACATAATGTAAATTTCTTCGACATCAATAAAAATTGATTTTCTTAGGAATATATATATATATATATATATATATATATATATATATATATATATATATATATATATATATATATATATATAAACAAAAGTTAAAACTTAAAAAAATATAAATAAAAATTAAAAATAAATAATTGTTAAAATTACATGTATTTTATGTTTCCATAGCTATTCCAAACGGATTTGGATAACACATTATTATTTTCGGTAAATCTAAAGATCCGAATAATAATATGTACTTTTAATCTTTATCGAATATATCATAATCTTAATCGATTTAATTAGCAAGCCTAATTTTCTTATACAATTTTACTTCCCCTCACATGCATATTTCATCCATCTTTGGTTAAACTTTTTATTATCCACCAAAAGTGCGACTAACATCATACAGCTCATTTCTATTATGGGTATGGCTAAATTGGGGCCCAATTGGCTAACCAGCCCCAATTTTAAGCATACCCATCAAAAATATAAGTAGCCCCAAACTAATACCCAAAAAACCCTTCGTTTTTTTACTAAGTCAAAACCCTAAACACTAACCATTCCCACTTCTAAAACAGCCCCAACCCAAAATCAACCCCAAAACCCTAAAACCTCTCAAAACTCCAAACTTCTACAATCAGCCCCAAAATCAAATCCGAAGATCTCTACACATCAACAACAACTCAAGAACTACAATGGGCAAAGGAAAAGAGTAAGTTTTTACTCTTAAATGTACTTTCTTTCTATATTTGGTTTAGGTTAGGTTTTTTGATTTTGATGCTAGGTTAGGTTTGTTTGTGGCTGATTTGGTGTTATATGTTGTTTATAGTTGTCTAGTAATGGTAGGGTATGCTAGATTAGGTTGTTTATGGCTGATTTAGGTAGTTTCTCGAGGTATTGGGTTGTCTTCAACCTTTTATTTTTGCAGGTTTTCGTGTTCACCCGCCGGGGTATAGGGCATTCACCCGGCGGGTGAAAATTAAAGTATTTATTATTGTATTTTTCACCCGCCGGGTGAATAATTGTCACCCGGCGGGTGAAAACTAAAAAAATAAATAGTTTAATTTTCACCCGCCGGGTGAAAATTCCTACCCCCGGCGGGGAAGACCAGTTGCTAACTCTTTCTGCATTTATTTTTTTGTATTTTTTATAAATTTTTCTAACTTTTTTCTCTAATGTTTTGCAGCCAACACGAAGCACCTCGCCTAACGAAGGAGAAGGCGGCCAAGGCGGCAAGAAAAGGTGAAGGCAGTAGCCGACGGACGGTGGTGGCCGCTAGGCCGGAACATGGGGTTCGGACAGAGCGTGTTCGCCCCCACCGCGAGGTGCGCGAGGAGCGCGAGGATCCGACCGAGCGATCGTTGCGGCATCGGAAATTCGATGCCACCAGGGATGCCCCCGTCGACGATCTTCTCCTCCACGAGAGGTGCTCCCCATCCGCCGGCGTGCCCTAGTGGACGAGGAGGAGGAGGATACGGAGGATGAGGAAGCGGAGGTCCCGTTGCCACCACCTCGAAGAGAGGTCCGTGCCGAAGGGCCTCCAACCGATGCGGAGGGATGGAAAAATCTTTTCCTATCCCAAAATAGTGTGCTTCTCTTCCCCGAGTATGCGCAGCACGAGGCGTATTACGCCTTCAAAAACGATGTAAGTTAATTAATTTATTATTTTTTTGTTTACTTGAATTCATTTTTTAACATTGTAGTTATTTTTGAATTTTTTTGCAGGCGCGCTCGGGCATTACGGTGCAGTCGAAGTATGGTTTGCTTGGTCAGTGGGACCTTAGCAAACAACTGGGGGTTAGGGCCTACCTGGAGGAGACCCCATTTTGGCCC
Source organism: Limnanthes douglasii subsp. nivea (assembly GCA_036936605.1). Classification (NCBI taxonomy): domain Eukaryota; kingdom Viridiplantae; phylum Streptophyta; class Magnoliopsida; order Brassicales; family Limnanthaceae; genus Limnanthes; species Limnanthes douglasii. Next base: position 28,128,734 of record JAUPFV010000003.1, on the reverse strand, counting down.
TTGATGCGGCATTTACCGAGGTTCAACAACCACGTCCAGTTGGCGGAGGTCTTCGGTGAGAGGTGGCACCAGGAGACGAACACGTTCCAGTTCTCCTTTGGGGAGATGACGATGACACTGAACGACGTGTATGTCATTACGGGCCTCCCGGTTGAGGGGAGAATTATTGACCTCTTCCGGCCTGATCCGATAGAGGCGACGTATGCACGGTATGGGGAGCTGTTGGGAGTTTCGGCTGCTGATGTGCAGCAAGAAATGGAGGCGCATGACGGGAGCGGATTCGGCCTCCGATGGCTTAGGACCACATTCTCGGGGGAAGCGTATACTTAGATTCGAACATCGCCTGCACTCCGGAGATGAAGCAGGCAGCAGCTCGGGCATATATCATGTTCTTCCTCGGGTGTACGATCTTCACCAACACGAGCCAGAAGAACATCCAGTGCGATTTCCTCCACCACCTCGAGGACTTAGAGAAGGTTGGTGAGTACGCATGGGGGAATTGTGCGTTGGTGTGGCTGTACAAGAGTTTGGGAAGCATCTCGAAGCACTCCTTGAAGATATTGGTCGGCTTCTCGGCCTTGTTCGAGTGTTGGGTGTATGACCACTTCCCCGTCTTCCGCGCGCCAGTGAACAGTGGTTATAGCCCGACAGATCCGAAGATGCTGGCGTGGTTGCCGAAAAAGATCCTGGTATCATTAGCTCGGGGGAAGCCGTACTACCGTGAGATCCTTGCGGCTCAAGGAGAAAAGGATGTAAGTTCTCTTTTTTACGATTATTTAAATAAACATATATACTTTATATAAAATGTTGGACGTTGAATTGATAGTTTTTTTTTGTAGGTTATTTTCCGACCTTACGAGGATCTCCGTGAGGTATGGCCGGAGCAGGCAATAGGGTTGTACCGAAACCCTATTCGCTTAATGATGGTGAGTGAGGCGTATCACCCCGACCGAGTGATGCGATAGTTCGGTTGGATCCAAGAAAAGTCGCCCGACCCCCTTGTTGGTAGAATCGGTCTTGGTAGAGGAGACCATCTTCGGTATCTGGTTCAGGTTAGGCATTGGACGCAGTGGAGGGACCACCTATACGTGATCGATAGGTATTCGAGGCCTTTGGAAGGGAGTACTCACACCTCGTCCCCCCAGTACAAGGCGTACGTGAAGAAGTATGGGTGGTTTAACATCACACCTAGGGTTCTTACGGAGACGTCGGCGGTCGATGTGGTGAATACGATTAATCGTATTCGGCCGTTAGACGACTCGAATGACGAGATAGTGGCTTTTGGGAGGAAGGTTATGGAGCTTACCGCACCGTGGCTTCTTATTATTATGCTTGGATTTTTATTATGCTTGTTGTTCTAGTTTTGAACATTACGTTACGTTCAACTTGTTGACATTTGGGTTAGTTTGTTACTTTAAAAACTTTGTCGTATTTTAGTTTGAAGTTATGAATACATTGTGTTTGTTTAATTATAGTTCGTTATTGCCGTTTACTTTAAGTTATCTAATTCAATCAATATATTCATTCACTTTGTAGCCTTAAACAAACAAAAGATGGTATAGTTTCAACCATTACAAGTTAAAAAAAACTTGGTATTTTTTTTTTAAACCAAACCGTCCCCGCCGGTTCAACAATTTTCACCCGTCGGGTGAATACTTCCCCGGCGGATGAAAATTACTCCGCCGGCGGGGTTGAATAGTCAACCGGCGGGTAGAGACCCTCACCCCGTCGGTTGAGAGCGAGTGGAAATTCGTAAATTTCCACTCGCTCCCCCGCCGGTTGATAAATATTCAACCGTCGGGGAAGTATTCACCCGGCGGGTGAATATTGGTCACCTGGCGGGTGAATATTGGTCACCCGGCGGGGATGGGGACCCATAACCATCCTCAACAAATATTGAGGATGGGTCACTCGCCCGCCGGTGTTAAAATTCAGCACCGGCGGGGACATTTCATCCCCGGCGGGGATGTTGTCACCCGGCGGGGTGACAATTCCACCCCGGCGGGGTAAGTATTTTTTTTAAAAAAAAATTTATAAGAGTATTTTATTTGGTGAACCGGCTGTTGACTAATCATGGACCGGCGGGGACCTAATACAATTATTGCCCCCGCCAAAAAATATTTCGCGCCATATGACTCTCCCGCCAAATGAAACTCCCGCCAACGATATACAAACATTATAAATATACAAGTGTTAAGGAGCAACATGGCATCCATCAAACACTTAGAAACAAATGGAGTTTACCGCTAATGAAGACTACCACATGCTTCTAGCAGTCAAGGATTCCCGGGCCGAGTTGGGTGAAGATAGGAGTGATGCATTTTGTGTCATATGTATTACAACTACGGCTATTTAGAAACTGGAGGTGTCGTTGTGCGCAGCCGTGACGAAATCAAGGCACGCTACCTCTTTGTGCAGCCCCTCACGAAGTTGTTGTTCATGCCGCGAAGAATTAAAGAGGAGGCGGTAAAGGTTTGGGACATGACCGTCTGCGACTATATCACTAGGGATATGGTAGCATATGTGGAGGATATGGTAGCATATGTGGAGGATATGGTTATGGCAAGGGAAAATGGCGACGATGTTTTAAACAGCTTGCGTTACGACTACTAATGGTTATGCTGCGTAATGTTGTTGTAACTTGTTATGTTTTTATTATATGTGTTAAGTTGTTTATGTAATGTTAAGTTGTTATGTTTGGGTTTCTAGTTGTTGTTCAATGTTACTGTATTTTACATAGCACCGTATTAGAGTTGAGCATACATTCTTGTAAGGATATTCATTCATTAAACCTCAACCTCATACAATTGAACATACATTCAGCTAAAGAAAATCAAACCGAAATACAAACCGATACAAACAGGCACAATCAAGTTAATCACTCATTTCCTGTATGCGGATGTCTATAATGTCAGAACGAACCCTATCTAGTTGATCCTCCGTTATCGAATCTGTGTCTTGACAATTGAACAAGTTACTCGCAACACGACGTTCTAATTCGGCGAGGCCAGAAACCGGATGGCGGCGGTGTGTGAGTAGGACTGACCACCTCGCCTTCACCTCATCAACACGCCTTGAAATTTTTGGCGGTTGGAGACCATCCCTCCCGTATAATAAGTACATTTGGCATAACAATGCCTCCCAATACGCTTTACGCCCCTCTTCTATGTGAGTGTTACCTAGTTCGATAGATGCTTTAATCAGATATTGATCTTCTAACTCGTTCCAGAGACACATTATTTTAGGGTTTATCTTCTTGTGTGGGCAGGACATTTATTAAATAGATATTAAACTCCTGCCAAATACTTTGCCACATAAACTCCCGCCAAAATAAGCCCCGCCAAATTTAATTTCCTGCCATATTCAAACACCTACCTAAAGATACTCCCGCCAATAAGCAAATAATAAGCGGGGAAAACAACACCATTTCCCGCTCCCTATTTTTATGATTGAGAGCCACATGCATGAACTCTATAAATACTGTAACCCGGCTATGAAACTAAACACTTAAGTTAAAACAATGGATGAGCGAGGCTGGAATGTGTACGAAGATGCAAGCCTACTATGCGCATTCGACTTTCTTCAAAGCTACGATGCAAGAGGAGCTTCCTGGTTTCGTTGATGCAGTTCTGTGCAGAATGTTCTTCAACCACGGTAGGGAGGCATCGTGTGCAGGATGTTTAATGCCCCGACCACGTGCCCGCGAAGAAGTCGCCGATAGGTTAGCTTATCTTAAAACTGTGACTTTCAATATCGAGTCACTTCCTTGGGAAGACCGAACCAAAGTCCGAAGGTTGTTCGACATGGGATTGCAGACTACAATTACGCAGCAGATGGTGTCGGAAGCGATAGAGCGGGCAGAGAACGAAATAGCCGATGCAATAGCCAGCGCCGTTGAAACGTACTCAACGCCCGAGGAAAGTAGTGACTCTGATGGATTCGGGATGAACTATCCGACCCCGTAAAACTGAACGTGCAATGCTAACCCGGAGTTAGCTTATCTATCATTTGGTTTACGTTATGTGCTTATGTATTTCTAATTATGCAATGCTTTAAATTAAACTGTAATGTTTTAATGCAATGTTTTCAATGTTTTAATGCATTCATCATATTAAGAATGGAAAAGTGTTATTGTTTTCAACATAAAAAACAACCAAACATAAAAACCATAAAAGCATAAAAACCGTCCAGGGTTTACATTCGTTACAATCGTGTAGTCATCAAGCAAAAGGGGATAAATTGGTTACTTCGGGGTAATTATTTTTAAGCTCTTCGTATTTCTTGCAACGAGATGCAATCGGCAATGCCCAAGCTTCAGCTTCTGGTGAACGCAACTTTAAGCAACAAGGATGTATCCTAGCACATGGGACCTCCGCCTTAATCCCAAGCTACAAAACGAAAACACGATAAAATAAACTTCTTGAAATTAAAATTACCATTAACGTACCCCTTGTATGAATACTTACGTTCACGAAATGGTTGGTGTTGACCCAACCCAATCCGATTTCCAACCGGTTTGGCATCAGAGGAGGTGCACCTCTTAGAGGAAGAAAAGTGAAGCCGACATCCATATTTCGGAATACCCCAACAAAATGGAGTATGCAGTTAAACGCAGATGCAATTGCCACTCCCATCTCGGGCATGGACATCCAATGGTCCTTAGTTCCCACATCGCTAGAACATTTCACACGCTCCGCAACATCAATCAAATCCTCCATGCTAGTAAAAATCTTTACGTAGACCGATGCATAATCCATAAGCTCGTTGTAAAGGGCATCCCTTATCAACCTCCACCCATCTTGTTGCCCGTTCAAGGCGTACGCTATCGAGCGGTACCCGAAATGCCCATCGGATTTAACATCGGTAATTGACTCTACGAAAGGCGTAAAATAGCTCGGGAATTGGTTCATGTATCCTTTGGGGTCGACAAAACTTGCCTTCACCGGCATCGTAGAGCTTGACCTACAACCCACCGTTCCACTACTAAGCATTGTACCACTTGCTTGCGTTGGAATAGCGCTACCTTTCGTACGAGCGGGGGTGGTCCCCGAACCACGTTTAGGCTCTTTTTTTTTTCCTTTCCTCGAGGTTTCGGTTGGAAGTTTGAAGTCTCCAAGCAAGGATGGCGTACTATCATTTTCTTCCTTAAGCACATGTTCGTGCCAACTTTTGTCGCGTTTAGTGGATGTATCATCGGCGACAATAGATAACTTACGTTTGTTAGGTGGACGACCGCGCGCTTTTTGCTTAACCAACGGCTCCAAAATGTTAGTTGTTTCGGGATGGACGACGGCAAACCATTGTTTGTAAATGTGCTCTATCCGTGCTTCGTCATTGGACGCCATGACATCGGATACTAGTTTGTCAAGCTTTGCTTTAAGTTGCTCATTCATCGAGAGGTTGGTACGAACTAGGATGTCTAACCTCTTCCAATGTTCATGAAACAACTCAAGCGGCACCTCTATCCCTTTCGCAACAAACTCATAGATTTTGTGGGCGCAAGGCATGCCGTGCGTAGTCCGTATGGCACAACCGCAAGGCATATCCGGTGCGATTGTCATGTTCCGGGCACATTCGACTTCGTCGGCCAAAATTTCCATTGCATGGTGGGAGATGTTGTTTTTTAGATGACCATACACAATGTTTGTGAATTTATGTAGTGCCAACAACCGGCTCTTTTCGAAGGAAGCCTTGATGTCCCCGTGTTGCAATTCAATCAAAGTATGCAACTTCAACCAAAAAGATTCAAAGTTACCTTTGCTCGTACCGATGAAACGCTTGAGGCTCGAATGAGCGCTCTCCACGCGGTTTGTGGTTTGGTTACCAAAATGCATCCACTTGTTAGTTCTCCACGTGACAAACTTGTCACTGTACGACCCTACCCAACTTTCGGTATACTCAATCGCTTTCGGATAGTCTTTGAAATCGCGGTGCAATTCCGACCGGTAGTTCTCGAACGCTAACTCCGTTTCCGCCAACATCATTCCGTTCCACACTTTCAAAAAGGCATTGGACACTACCTTCTCCTTTATGATCGTTTTTGTTTTACCAAGGACGTTCATGTTGATGTGCCATCGACACAACATGTGCGTCGCATTGGGGAACACTTCCTCCACCGCATTCACAAGCGCCAAGTCTCTATCCGTCAAAACAATAGATGGTAATTCGATGGAGTGAGTTACCATCAACGAATGTAAGCATCCTAACACCCACTTGTAGGCCTCGATTTTTTCACTCGACATAAAAGCAAATCCAATGTAGAATGTTTTCCCCGTACAAGTCGCACCCACGACCTCGTACAACGGCATCCCGTATTTGATCACCTTGTACGTGTTATCCATTATGATGACGTTCGGAAATGTCCGTAACAAATCCAAACTAACCGGGTGCGCAAAAAAAAGCTCACCTATGATATCGCTTCCGTCTTCGGACTTTCTATGGAATTCGTAGTAGTTTAGTTTCTTTAGTTCACCCAACAAGTATTGGAGTTGCGACCGACCGCCTTTCTCGAGCTTCCGGTGTTTTAGTATTGCGTTGTACACGGTGCGGATTGTAGAAGAATTCTTAGGGTTCAATTTCTTCACTCCACCAAGAATATCACGAGGACGGGATCTCATTTTATTCGAACTAACCACAAAATCCATCTCTTTTTTTTGAAAGCGTCCCACGTAGGAATGACCTTCTTTGTAGGATGTAGTATTGTGATTGTGAACGCCGCACACAACCTCTATTCCCCACAAATCATCACCCATCTTCTTTCCTTTAAGGGCGAACGGGCATCCGCATTTTTTTGTTCCGGTAGACTTCCTCTTTAGATCCTTGGGGTCTACCAGTTTTGTGTAAACACCGGATCTTTCGCACACAAACTCTACTCTAGGAGTTTTACGATCGTGTCTATCGCATCGGCGTAAAATAATCACAAACCCGTTATCCGATGCGGTTTCCTTAACCCATTCAATAAGGTCTGCCCGGGAGTAGTACTGTGATTTGGTGTTGAACACCTCGCTATAATCGATAGAGCAAGGCACCGGTATTTCCTCCTCCTCCCCCTTCGCCATGCACGAACTAGTCAAATAATCCTTTGACTCATCACCCTATGCAAGAAGCATCAAATACGACAATGGATAAAACAAAACCCCAACCCAACGGACAAAGAAAACCCTAACCGCCGGTTTTTAATGGTCTGCCCCGCCGGGGACATTGTCAACCGGCGGTTGAAAATTCCCACACCGGCGGAAAGGGATGTAGTCAACCGGCGGTTGACAATTCCCCACCCGCCGGGGGTCAGGTTCTACATCAAACTCCATTGGAGTTTGGAGACAGCTCTAGACCCCGCCGGTTGAGGTTGTCAGCCACGACGGTGGAGGTGGCCAACCCCGCCGGTTGAAGTGTCCAAACCCGGCGGGGATACTCCTTCACTTTAACATTGGATTAAGTACAAAATATAACGAGTTGCCCCGCCGGTATGCAAGGGCACAACCCCGCCGGGTATGGCTATCTCACCCGGCGGGTGGACATGGCGTCCCCCGGCGGTTGGGCACGGCCTCACCCGGCGGGGAACCTTCATCTTCTACAAATAGGGTTCTTCATCCCCAGCGGTTTGGAGGGTCAAAACCGGCGGGGGAGTTCGGGTTCTAACTTTCTAAATGTGGAAGGTCTACCAAAATATAAACTTTTACAAAAAAATTGGTTAGAAAACTACCATATTTGGAGTCTCATGCTCCTCAGCAAGCTTCTCACATCCAGAGTCCATCCTTCGATTATTCCGAATTTATAAAAAAAAGTGATGATTTTTTGGAGCTTCAAGTGTTTATTTGTGAGTTTTTGAAGTTTTTGAAATTTTAGGAGTTTTTGAATTTTTTGGAGTTTTTGAAATTTTGGTTAAAGCTAGAGTATAAGAGGGTTGTTTGGAGGAGAAATTTTGTGTTCTTCAAGAATTGGCTAACCATACCCACATTCCACTACAAGACAAAAATAAAGATTCTTGGTCAAAGGGCAAAATAGTCTTTGACTATTGAATTAAAAAAATTCTCTAAATTTTGGGAATGCTTAACATTTTTTGGACCCTAATTTAGCCTAACCATTCTATTATTCTTATTATTAATTTTATCAACATTGTTTACTAATACGTACAAAATAAAATCACTGTCAACATAAGAAAATCGGTCAATAAAGAATGCAATCTTCCATCACAATTTTAAATGTCAGATAATAGTAATAAGATAAATAAATAAACTTATGTCGTAGTTGATGATTCATGTATAATAAAATATAATATATTTTCATATGCATTACAAGCTCTAACCAGAAGATTAATAAGATGATCTCACCATTATATAATATTCAATTGCCGATAATTTTATTATTTAATATTCGATTTGTTATGAATAACCAATGCAAGTACCATTCTACCAAACTATAACAATTTAATAATCGACATCATTCAAAGTCGTGATATTAATAAATTCATGGAGAATGGGTATCATTATTAATATATATATATATATATATATATATATATATATATATATATATATATGAATTTTAAAAATATATATAATATCTTTAATAATTAAAGTGAAAGTACTAAAAAGTTTAAATTTCAATTTTTTATATAAAAGAGTATGTTTTATTTAATTTGAACTTCTGAAAAGAGTAATTTTTGTGGATATTGATTAAATCAATAACCATATTTTGTCCATTTTCAAACCTTTTGGAAAGTAATGGAAATATTTGGTAATTTTTTGGGTTTCTATTTAATAATTATATGACCATTCATCATTTAATTGGTTGCTAAGTTTTTTCAATCAACATATTAATCTATATAAAATTAATTATCACTTTATCAATTTATTAGTGTATTTAAATTTATAAAAATAAAATAAAATTAAAAAACATTAACATATCATCCAACTTTACTAAGAGAAATGTTCTCAATATGATATATTGTGCAAACTTACTAACTCATAAAATCGGGATTGGTGATCTAAATACTGCTTTACATCTTAGTTGTTTTAACCATCAAAATACGAAAATGAATGTTTTGTTAGTTGAATGTGGTGTGGTTAATTTCTGTTTGAAGGTAATCTCGTAAAGTGTTTTTGGGTGTTTTGTGGAATTTAATGTTTAGGGTGGCGAGTAGAGAGATAATTAAGTTGTGTGCTAGTAATAAATTATGATTACCGTTATTAATGAAAGTGGTTGGGGTATTTATACTTAATTAATGACCCATTGGCTTATTGGGTCGGATCATGAAGTTGGGTCAAGTTTAAGGACCCATTAGTAATCTGGTTTGAAGTGACCAACATCTAGTTTAGTCGATAATTAATACATTAGTCATGGTCGGAATTCTATTATAGTGGTTATAATTGTACATCGTATTAAGTCAAGACGCGGTAGCTCAAATATCTGAACTCATCAGTAGCCCCTCTAGGTCTTGCAAAAGATCTTTGGAAGAGCTAACTCTAAAAAATCAATACCAACATTCTCCGATCAGTTGTTTTGTTCGAACTGTAAAAAATTTCCTTCAAGTGGCCTTGTTCGAATTTCGGTGGAACTGATTTCTCAATTCAGAATTCGAAGAGTCTTTCTTCAATCCTGGGATACGTGTCAAGCTTTGGTTTGACCTCTCAGATATTTTCATCTAGAATCTTGTACCCACTAGGCTAGAAAGTTACATAGGCTTTAACTTCCACACTTTGCAGCTCTCAATCATTGCCCAATATCGATTTACCTTCTCCTAGGTAACTGCAATTTGTCACTGCTCTATATAAACCTTCTTACTGTTTCATTGTCTTCAACAATTACAAATGATCATAGAGAGAGAAAGCTTATTTCATCTTCAATTTTTTCTCGAATCATATATGTTCACAACCAGAAACGCCTTAGTAAAAGGAGGTTAGTTGAACTTATCTGAGTTAGATAAAGCATAAAAAATCACAAGAAACAAACGCATTACTGCTGGTCTACCTGTTTCACCTAGCGAAATAAATAATCATCCATAATTATATACAGATCAAGGTTCGTCTTCTTCAAAAACTTCCAAGGTTAGGAAATTTCCATTTGTAGCAAACCTTTCACCTTTTTCATCAGGATCCTCTGTCCAGGAGTCCCAGGATCTCTTATCCAAGGAGAAATTTGTTTCTAGTATAAGAAAGCCTTCGTCTTTCATTGCAATAGGGTCAGATGCATAGAGATTTCCAGATAAATTAACTTCACGCCGAGTCACGCGTCAATCCAAGTCAAAATCCACCCCTACATCTTCAAAACCCTCCAGTTCGGAGACAATAAAACCTGTTCCTAAGGCTAAAACATCTGGGAAATATCCCTTAACAGAAACCAGACTATTTGAACAACCACTTACAAAACCATCAACCCTCCACAGTAATAGAAGAAAAAATGGAGGACAGTCTAGACGAAGCCCCTTTTGAGACGCCCGGTCAAACAGAAGATACAACTGCAGATTGAAATGGTAAGACTAAGGTGGGTATGACTCATCCAAATGTGCTTTCGGAGAGTCTAGAAGGTAAAGTGGGGCCAAGATTTAAGAAGGTCAGCGTGAAGTATTTGATGTCCCTTGAAAACATAGCATACATATACACCCACACTATTAAGCTGGGTCGACTTCGAACTAAGTGGGGAATTCCAGAGTCTGTGAAAGTAAGAATTCTGATCACCCTAGAAACTCTATTGGACTGCAAGCCCAATGAACTGGTGGTTTATACAAAAGTGCTAAATTGGGAACTCTGGTTTCCTTTGCATCCGGAGATAGTCAGATACTTCCATCTGACTAAGCTATGTCCCAGCCAACTGAGCCCCAATGCTTGGTATACTCTACTAGCCTGTATCATGGCATCCAGGTTATCTAAAATTCTAATACCAATGAAATAGTTTGCTGTTGTGGCAAACTTATGCAAAAATCATCAAATCCTCTTCCTACCATTACAACATGGGGAATGATTACAAGGTGGTGAACGATATACTGGATTTCAAAACGCCATGGAGGATGCAGTTCTTATTCATCAGTGGGGATCGAGAAAATGGCTAGAAGATCAAAGTTGATTCAAACCCCAGCCAACTGACCAGCCGCTGGAAGAACATTGGTGAGTTTCTCTGATTTCTTCTTTAATCGTTTAAGTATTAAGTTTTTAATCCAGACTGACTCATACTTCTTTTCAGTATTTCCGAAGGAGTTTTTGGACTATGTGGAGGCAGGTCAGGATACTTATGCCAAGCTGAAGAATCGGGCCTTGGAGAAGTGGGGTAATTCTTTTCACAACTACTTCACGTCGGGAAACTACATGAGGTCTCATCTATGGAACACCATAGGGAGAAGATACCTCTCTTGGGAAGAGCTAACCATCCCTCCTCCGGTAGATGTGATCCTAAGTAGGATAGAAGCAAATATTCCAAACGTTTCCTGCCTTCCAGGGCCAAAGCCCTCAGTCATCTGAACAAGATGAAAAACAAGAAAAAGAAGAACGCCACAGCAGATCCACCTCAAACGAATACTGAAGGGACCGGTTCGGAGAACCAAGGTGGTATTAACGATACTTTACTGGAAGTAGTAGAAGTAATTGTGAAGGAAGCTGGTGTGTCAAACAACCCACCGAAGCTTTCAAAGAAGGACAAGAAGCGTAAGGCTAGCAGTGATGAAAAAGTTGTCAAAAAGAAGAAAGTTACTCTAGGAGCATAGATAATCGTTCGTCCTCCTGAAGTCCCTCCTCCAGAAGTCCCTCCTCCAAATCCTGCTGATCTTACCTTGCAGGTTGTCGGTGATGTTAACGAAGAGGTAGACCTCGACGCCTTTCAAAACATCAATATCTATTTCAATGACTTAGAAAAATATGACTTCGCGGGGCCTTACCGTCCTCCCAGTTCTTCCAACATGGTGACTTATAATGACGAGACTTATGCGATATCCGGTGAGCAAGATGCTTTGAGCCATACCCTCATGGGCCATATCCGATCAATGCCCAAACCACAGACAAGCAAAAAAAATTGAGCGATCTTCTCAGTGCTCAAAAAAGCATAGAGTTATTGAAGAAGGAAAAAGAAGATTTAGCTGCCAAACTGCTCAAGTGAGAAGCGGCCAACAAAGAGTTTCAAACCAAATACGTCGACCTAACTTTTTCTTCAAAGGACGTCACAACTTTGAAAGAGAAATTGCAAACTAAGGACAATTCTATCCAGACTTTGTCTAATGACAAAGCTAAGTTAGAGAATACTGTCTAAGAGAAGACTAAAGAGAAAGATGCCCTGGAACGCCAACAATCTCAAGCCATAATTGCAAGGATAGAGAAGTATGCTAATGACATAGTGGACTCTCTGGAGAAGAGGGATGATAGAATCAAGTCTGACATGTTCCTACTATTCCATGAGACTTTTCCTGACTCTTGGTCCTTTGTGGAAATATGTGGACTATGAAGATCTCCCTTTCCATACGATGACTAATGCGGATAAGCACAACTACTCTAGCGGGATAGACTCTGATGACGATGAAGAAGTGGGTGAGAGTTCAAATGCTAAACTCAAAAGTCCCAAAAAAGATGGTGGTGAAGAAAATCCAAAGGGAACAAGCCCTAAGGTTATATTATGTACTTTTTTGTTTTGAAAGACTAAAGTCCTTAGATGGCCAAGGCATTTTTTGTACCAATGATCGGTTCAAATCCGATCATATTTTAATTAACTCATTCTCCTTTGTTTAAATTTTGTTTAAATTTGGTTTAAATATTTTATGGCCAATGTTTAAATAGTATTTATATTTTAGATGTGTTGAACAAAAGTACCCAACATCTCCGACCACATGTGTTTTATAAATGTGATCAAGTGCTAAGCATATCTGATCAACTCAAGAAAACTTGAGAGTTGAGGTGTTGAAAATGCATTTAATATCCAAATTGAAACAAAACTGCACCAGACCTTTGAAGAAGGCATTATATATTATTGAAAAACCCGAACACCTCATTAAAACCTCCCCGTGCCACCAGGATAGGAAAGAGTATGCCCCATAATATTTACATTGATATTTAAAAAAATAAATATTTACAAAAGAGCTTTATTATAAGTATAACCTGAGATGCTCAACATTCTATGGGTGCTTTAGAGTTATCCAGTCTTTGTCTTGGAGCCTATACATTCCTGGGTTAATCTTTTCACAGACCATATAAGGGTCTTCCCAGTTCGGAGCCAGCTAACCGAACTGCTTTTCCTTGGTGTATAAAAAGAATTTTCTTAAAACTTTGTCCCCTGTTTGGAAATATCTTCTTTTAACTTTAAAAGCAAATATGATCCTCATCAAGCCTTAGTAATGTGTTTTTCTCAAATGTGCTTTAACCCTTCTTTCTTCTATCAAGTCCAACTGATTCCTAACTGCTACATCATTGGCCTGTTCAGAATAGTTTTGGACTCTGTGTGATGGTAAACTAGCTTCCATGGGAGTGATGTATCCATCCCATATACCAAAGAAATAGGAGACTCTTGTGTGGCAGCCCAATGAGCAGTTCGATAGGCCCACAATACTTCTTGTAAATAACTTGGCCACTAATCTGCAGCTTCTTCCAAATTATTCTTTAATTCGGATAAGATAATCTATTTGCAACCTCAACTTGGCCATTTGATTGAGGGTGTAAATGAGAAGAAAAACAATGTTGAATCCCCCTGGAGGTACAGAAGGCTTCGATGTCTTTATTATCAAACTGTGGTCCATTTTATGTAGTAATCTTTCGGGGAACCCCAAACCTACAACATATGTTGGATAATATAAATTTAATAACTACCTTCGAAGTGGTTCCAGCCAAAGGAGCTTCCTCTATCCACTTAGAGAAGTAGTCAATATCAACTATGATTGTTCTACGTCCATCGAACGCCATAGGAAGAGGACAAACTAGATCCATACCCCATCTGGAAAAGGGCATTGGTTCAGATATAGACTCCATATGAACTGCTGGCACATGAATTTCATTCTCATACTTCGAACAATGATCACACTTTTTCACCAACTCTTTAGCGTCTGCCATTATAGTTGGCCAGTAGTATCATGTTAATAAAACTTTTCTAGTTAATGCCCTATAGCCACAGTGTGCAGAACCTTCCCCATCATGTAGCTCAGATAGTACAACTTGGGAGTCTTCAAACCCTAAACATCGTAGGAGAGGCCTGCTGAAAGAATTTTTTTTTAAAGAACCTCTCTTGGTATCAAGAAACCATGAGCTTTTTACTTGATCTTTCTTGCCACGGCTTTATCCAGAGGAAAAGTACCATCAGAGATGTATTAAAGAAGAGCACATCTCCAATATTTAGGTTGAATAACAAGTATACTCATACTTTTCTCACTCTCTTTGTCCCAATCTGTCTGTGCGGATGGACATTCTTGTACAATAATCCATTGGTAGGATTCAAAATGGACTATAGTTGCCAAAGAGTCCATCAGAGTGTATTCTGATCTAGGAATATACCCATAGTAAATATTTTTGAAGTTTGCGGCAACTTCTTTCAACATAAGAAAGTATTTAATCAACTGTTCTTTCTTTGCTTCAGATTGCCGCTGAGCATGGTGAATGGGAAATTGAGAATCACTCATTAACCAGACTCTCTTAGCCCCACATAATAGATCCAACTTAAGACCAACTATGGCTGCTCATATCCAGACTCATTGTTACAAGCTCTGAACCCAAAACAAATAGCCTTATACATCTTGTCACCATATGGAGATGTTAGAAAAATCCCAGCTCCACAACCCATAGTACTTGATCCACCATCGGTTCGAACTAACCATTATTTCTTAGATCTATTTTCTGACTCCTGTTCGGAGGATCTATCAGCATGAAATTCCACCAAGAAGTCAGCCACGAACTGGGTTTTGATTGTTGTTCAAGGTGCAAAGTCAATATCATAATCACCCAGATTCACTGACCACTTAGTCATTATACTTGACACATCAGCTTTCTGAAGAACATTTTTCAAGGGGAAAGATGTTCGAACAACAGTGGAATGAGCCTGAAAGTATGAATTCATCTTTCTTGCTGCAATTACTAAGGCCAACTCCAATTTTTCCAATTTCAAGTATTTTCTTTCAGCATCCAACAGACTCTTACTGATGTAATATACTGGACAAGGGTAATTGTCCACATCTCTCACTAGTACATCACTGATTTCATATTCTGAAACAACTAAATACACATAGAGCTTTTCCCCGAACAAGTTTGAAAAGAGTTTTGGGTGAGTACAAATGCTTCTTTATTTCAATAAAAGCTTGGTCATACCATGGAGACCAATTGAAGTCATTAGTATTTCTCAACACTTGGAAGGATGGAGCGCATTTTTCTGACAATCTTGCGATACATATGTTCAACGCAACCAATCGTCCAGTCAACCTTTGAACTTCTTTAACATTCTGAGAGGGTCCATTGCTAGTAAGGCATTAAGTTGATCCGGATCGGGTTGAATTCTCTTTTCACTTATTATATAGCCCAAAAATATCCGAGATCGGACCCCAAGTACACATTTCTCAGGGTTCAATTTTAAATTCACAGCTTCTAAATTATAGAATGTCTCTTGAAGGTCAGATATATGTGAATCTTCTTATAAGCTTTTAACCATCATATCATCTATGTAGACCTCCACGTTCCTGCCAATTTGATTAACAAAAGCTTTATTCACTAGCCTCTAATAAGTAGCCCCAACATTCTTCAATCCGAACGACATCACCTTATAAAAATGAAGACATATGTCTGTAATGAAAGTAGTGTGATCTTGATCCTTCGGATCTACTTGTATCTGGTTGTACCCTGAGAAGGCATCCATAAAAGATAACAGTTTATTTCCAGATGTAGAATCCACCAACTGATATATCCGAGGAACGGGATAAAGATCGTTAGGGAATTCCCTATTGAGGTCAGTGAAATCAATGCACATACGCCACTTGCCATTATTTTTATTGACTAACACAGGGTTGACATTCCACAAAGGGTACTGCGATTCTTTAATGTGACCCATATTGGTTAACCGGTCAACTTCTTGGACATTCACATATGTTTTTTCTTCAGAAAAATACCTCATTTTTTGTACGACTGGTGCAATATCACTCCAGATTGATAACTTGTGTGAAATAATATCTGTTGGCACTTCGGTAACATCACTATTGCACCATGCAAAAACATGTTGATTATTCATTAAAAAGGATAACAACCAGTGTTTTAATTCTGGTGCTAGCTTAGAACCAATCTTCACACTCTTGCCCTCTGCAAGGGAGTGGGTTTCAACCTCCTCAATCAATATTATAACACTAGGAGCCTCCCTGGGATCATCAATTTCATTCTCCTCAGTAGAAGGCTCCAGTAGTTGTTAATCTTTGTTAATTCTGACTGCCCCTAGAGTTTTAGAAGCAAGGGCTGTTGCATAACATTCTCTGGCTATCTTTTGACTTCTCCGGATAACACTTACTTGTCCTTAAATAACATATTTCAAGCATTGGTGGATCATAGAGGCCACAACATGCATTCTGGAGAGCCAAGATCTCCCAAATATTGCATTGTACGATGTTGGGAAATCCACCATAACAAACAACACTCGCACCATATTTTTAAAGTCCCCCTTGCCCAACAATACTTCTTCTTCAAACTTCCCGATCACATCTGCAGAACTTCATGTGAAGCCTACAATGGTTCTATTTGAATGTGGAATAACCAATAGGTTTCTTATTTGCTTGTAAGAGCTTAAAAACAGGATGTTTGCCAAACTGCAATGTCCCTTAGGTCATCCTCATCAAAAAATATAAACGGGGATGAGGATTAACACTAATAGGTGGACATCCCACCATCAAACTGGATGCACAAATTGTGAACATGTCTCTTCCTTGATGAAGTGGAAGGTGCGGTCACTGTATCTCCTCCGAAAATAGTTAATGATTCAAAAACGTTGATCAGTCCTAAAACTATCTTGGTTTTGTTTGTTATCACTCCCATCTGATTTCGAATCGGATCTGGATCCAGATACTCAGATTCTACATCAAATCTTTCAACAATCACCATTGCACCCTCTTGTGTAGATGTCCCGGGGAGCATTGGTTTGCGCATTATACGTTCTGTTTCCACTTTGCTTTTTAACGTAAGCACCCAACTTTCCCCTTTCAATGAGGTTCTGGACCTCCTGTTTTAAGGCTATACAATCGTAAGTATCATGGCTTATGTCATTGTGGTATTGACAGAAACGAGTGCTCTGGTTTTCTATGGGAGACTGCAGTGCTGCTGGCTTTCTAAACGGCACATCATTCTTAATCTTGTCGTAAATAGTATCCATACTCTCCCCCAACTCAATGAACCACTCAGGCTGATCCCAAGGCCCCCTCTTACTTCTGGTTTGCTGGCTCCGAGTTTGGTTGGATTGAGTTTGCCTTGACCGTTTGGACTCATGTCCAGTCTCCTTTGCCCTATAACCGAATTGGTTAGTAGCTGGATGAGTTGATGTTGTAGTGGTAGATCTCACTTGATGGTGTACTCTTGTTTTCTTGGTCTCTTCTACAT
Source organism: Limnanthes douglasii subsp. nivea (assembly GCA_036936605.1). Classification (NCBI taxonomy): domain Eukaryota; kingdom Viridiplantae; phylum Streptophyta; class Magnoliopsida; order Brassicales; family Limnanthaceae; genus Limnanthes; species Limnanthes douglasii. The sequence continues at coordinate 28,111,212 of JAUPFV010000003.1, read as the reverse complement.
TGATTTGTTTTCCCACTTGATTCAACAGACCACCCTAGGTTATAGCCTTCTTCCGAGTTACTGAATTGGCTAGATTCCCTGGATTTAAACATTGTCTAAGGGAAGCAATCACAACTTGTTCAAAGCAATATTCTAGCCCATTTTTTGTATTCACAAATCGATTAATGTATTCCTTCGGGGACTCGTTTGGTTCTCGAGCACAATGGATAATGGTGTCCCCATTATCCTTGAGTTCCTTACTTCCAACAAATTGCCTATGAAAGGCAACCCATAACGTATCAAAATTATTATACACCCCGATGGAGACTATTGTACCATTTAACGGCACTCCCTGTGAAACTTTGGGAGAAATCCCTACACAATAGCTTATCATCGTCGTCAAAATTCATCATAAAGTTCTTGAATTGTTCCAGATGGTTGTCCGGATCTTGACTCTCATTGTATTTCTCCATCTTGGAGCTATCAAACCTTTTAGGAAGATGTCTGAGGAGTATTTTTGCGGACAAATGTGATTGCCTCTAATTTTTACTAAGACTGAAAATGGTATCTTTATTAGAGGTTGCAAAAATACCTGGTTCAGACTGAAAGGCAAATGGATCAATCAGTAACTGATCAATATGCCTACTAGCTGACCCCTTACCCTGGTGCTTCTTAATCCTGCCATGCATATCCCTCTTCTTTGAGTGTTTTTTAGTCAACCTTATTTTCTTTTTAGATCTTTCTTCATCACTACTTAAAAATAATTATTCTTCAAGTTCTGCTTCATTTGATGAACTGCTAGATGACCCAGATACAGAAGTTTCAACAGGCTTAGATCGGTGTGTCTTCTTGGAACTGAGATGGGTTTTCAAAGACTGCTCATTTTCTTTAGGATTGTCAGTGTGGTGAAGTACTGACGCTACATATTTTTCCTTAATTTCTTTTTTCTGCTTGTTTTATTGCTTTCGACGCCTCTATTTCAGTTCTCAACTGGTCTCGCTCCTCGATGGTATACTCTTTATTTTCTTTTGCACCTTCCACCCCTAAAGGTGGAACATTATGCTCATTCGGATCTATCTGAAATACTTTGTTTGCTGGTTTTGAATGTGAAATTCAGGAACCGTCGTGCCCCCACTGTGGTCGCTAATTTAGTGTGGTTAATTTCTGTCTGAGGTTAATATCGTAAAGTATTTTGGGTGTTTTGTGGAGTTTAATGTTTGGGGTGGTGAGTAGAGAGATAATTAAGTTGTGTGCTAGTAATAAATTCTGATTGCCCTCATTAATGAAAGTGGTTGGGGTATTTATACTTAATTAATGACCCATAAGCTTATTGGGTCAGATCATAAAGTTGGGTCAAGTTTAAGGACACATTAGTAATCTGGTTTGAAGTGACCAGCAACTAGCTTAGTAATAATTAATACATATGTCTTGTTCGGAATTTTTTTTATAGTGGTTATGGTCTGAATTGTCCATCGGATTAAGTCAAGACACAGTAGCTCAAATATCTGAACTCATCAAAATGGATTCCTCAATTAATAATGGACATAAGATAAACACTGATGGTGTATGTTCACATTCTGGTAAGTCAAGTGGTAGTATTGTTATTATGGACTCTTCTTGTTTATTAATAACAGATGTTGGTAATCTTTATGGCAAACAAAATCCGCTAAAAGCTGAGTTGAGAGCTCTATTAGATTGTCTAATATTATGCAAAGACTTTGGTTATACGATGGTTGGCATAGTATGATTTTGTTTACCTGTTTAACTAATGGTTTATCTCCATGGTACCTCTCCCCATTAATTAATTGTTGCAGAAAGCTTATGACACCAACCATGATATTGAAATTTATATATAGAGAATATAATTTCGATGCCGATTAGGTAGCGAAAGGGACTCTAACCTGTAAAACAAATTGTACTTCCACAAATAGTAATCTTCTTTCTCAACTGAGTGCAATTACTCTTTTAAAAATTATAGGTATTGGTTACCTTGGACATGACAACAACTAACTAACTCGTGATTTCTCTTACCTGTTTCAATTGTAATAAGTTAAAAGCTATTTCTTTCACTCACATTGGTAAGCATGTGTATCGTCTTACCTGTTACATTTTTCTCTTTCTTATGCAGATATTACCCGATAACATTCTTTGGATCATTGTGGATTAAACATTAATTGGAGCTGGAACTAGAAGTCCCTCAAATGACCTCAAGCTTAGATATATGAAAATCATGAAGATCTTAAGATGACAACAATCTCTAATTCAAAATATTTTTGCCAAGGTTATTCCTATATTAGTATAGTAAGTTTAGTTAGCTACTGGACTATTCCAAATCTAATATGGAATATATAATTTTTTTTTATATTTTTAATAAATTTTATTTTTTAAAAAATGTTATTATTATTATTATTATTATTTTTAGAGGGAATCCGCAGCCGCTACTCAACGAATGCATACATGGTAAACCCTTAGTCTGACACAATAGTCTGCAAACCAACGTCAAAAGATAAACCACACAAAATGAACCAACGTCAAAAAATAAACCACACAAAATGACAGACTCAGCCAAAAAAACGTACGTAAAAAAAATCAAATTCATAACTTTTGATCACAAAATATTTTACTCAACCAACTCGTGTAAACTCGTGTAACCGTGTGCTTAAAAAGAATTATATACTTACCTCGTTAACCTAACCTTTGTTACAGCATTTCGGACATTTTACCATCCCTAATGAAATGAAATTAATACGTGGTATTAACTAATATAATTAGGGATGAGTCGTGTATGAACTCTTTTATTAGTAGGTGAAACTTAAACGGCTACTTATAATAAATAGTCCATACAAAATTGTAATTTACTTTCCCTCATTTAACAGTAAAGTAGAAAGAAACGTGGTTGGGTTTTGTTTTGTTACTTTTATTTTGAGAAATGAGCATGAGTAACGTGTTGGTGACTTCTTTTTCTAAGTTAAGGCTGTGAAATTATTCGATACGACTCTAAGTTTATAGCCTTATCTATAATCTATAATCTGGATAATGTTTTACCCATATCCCAGTCATAGTCGTTACATTTTGAATTATTATTTGATCTTATAATACGTGTCTCGGACCCAGACCATCCAAGTTATTAATTAATTCCGTATTTAATTGTTTTATTGGACCGCTTTAATTTTTTATGGACGTAACTTAATTTGACCACGTTAATTCGAATTTAGACTAGTAATATTAAAATTGTCTCTCTTTTTGTGTGAACGATTATAATAGTGAATGACTTGTGAATCACATGCGGAATGTGTTTGCCTTGGTAGCTCCTCCTTTGTAAAAGGAACGTATACCAACAAAAACTATGAATGAAATTAGTTGAACCATAACTTCGTTAAGTAAAGCCGCTAACATTTCTGTCTTTTGAATTTTAAATAAATTATATAATTAATTTTCATATTTTTTAAAATATAACACGTCACTAAATATTATATGCTGGTTATAAAAAAAGAAAAATATCAGTAAATACATTCTAAACTATTTAATTATCCATTAGTATCCGTTTTTTGGATAGTGTAATTTGGTATCTCGAATTGAAATTTGGACAAAAATATCTCGATTATATATAACCGAATTGAAATTTGGACAAAATACCTCGATCATATATACCCGCTGGTACCTTCACCAGTACTAACCTGAGAGTTGTTTGAAAAACTAACCTGATAGTTGTTTGCAACTTTCTCTATTTCAAACAACTCTTAGGATTTCTAGAAAGTTGTTTTTAACTCTCTCGATTTCATGAGAGTTATTACTGGTGAAATTTTATTTTTTTAAAAAAATAAAAAAATATCATCAATGGATCTAGTTTTGTTCATTTAAAAAAAACAAAAGCGATGCTACTTTCATTTATTTTTTTCGACCTCCGGTTTGAAAGATATGGATCTTTTAAAAATAAAATAAAAATAAAAAGTAAAAAAGAGAAATTTTGGTTACGTGGTTGTTGATGAAGGGGGAGGGTAGTTAGACTATTAAAATAATGTTAGCTATTAAGTGGTAATTAGGTAGTTGAGATGAGTATTAAGAGATAATAGATCAAACATTGGGTACTATATGACAATAAAATAGTTGAGTGGATATCTTAGGCGTAATTTCTCTATTAAAAAATATTTTTTTGTAAACGATAAAAGATAAAAAAAAAATTAAAAATAATTACAGATTAAAAATACTTAAACAGAATAATGATGAAGAGTATTGGTTAATATTTTTTTATAAATATTATAATTACAAACATCATTTTAAAGTATTATTATATATGATTAAAACGACATATGACTAACAATTTAAAAACAAGGTATATAGAAGATATATACATATTTGTATGAGGTATCAGACTAACTTTGAAACGTAGATTTAAACGATATTTAAGGCAATAACTAAATAAAAAAGACGCGAGTAGACTGAGTGAGAGATAAATGACAGAAAATATTTATAACAGAACAGTGAGTAATTTGGCACGTGAATTGTAGAAGGTTACAGGAGATTAAAGACAAATAGTTTGATTTGCTAATATGTCTTTAACGATTAAATGGTAAAAATGTAATTAATGTAATGAACAATTGTCACACGTTATAGGTTGCACGTGATATTCATTTTGATTATTTGATATTCCTAATTACTATAAGTAGAAATGTAATCATTACGAATAGAGGTCGAATATTGATTTACTAAAATATACTAAATACATATTTCTCTACAAATTTTAAGTTTACTTAGTTTTATATATATTAAAATTTATCTAAAGAAGGTATTTTTTATATCATTTTTGGCGTCGTTTGTGGATATTTTTGAAGAGACTGTTTGTTAACTAATGATGATGACTAGATCAAGAGTTGATATGAGAGGATCACTAAGACATCATGTCCGCGAATCTCCAATAGTGATGTTAAAAAGTGTGAATGTTGCCTCACCAAGTTGTGGGAACAACGAGGTGCATAAAAATTTAATGACAATACCAGGAACTTTGAGAATAATATCTTTAATTCAATAAAATAACATTATACAAGAGGGTACAATTTATGTAGCTTCCAATCCATCATTCACATATTTATATGATCAAGAATAAGCAGTAGATGTTTGGTAATTTCAACAGTTACCTGTGAGAAATGAAGGTAATATCTCAAGTTATTTATTTCGTGCTTTAGAGATGCATATGAATGACTTACGATCAAAAATATATAAAATATGTTTCAACATCAGCGAAGATTAAAAAAAATTGGAATCATTTTGAAATGAATAGTAAAACTTTGCAATTAATACCTGAAGATATATCTTCACGAGGTAATGTGAATCCAGTTGAAAATGTCAATACGAATGATTTAATTTGTGGTAAAAATGATGTTTCAAATGAACAAGAGAATGATAACAAAATTGAGCAGTCATATAACGAAACGCCGTCTTATGAAAGGGTTAATATGAGAAACGATAAGATAGTTGACGAAAAAGGCCTAAGCTAACGCATTATACTTTGCCATAATCTACATCGACTCAATTATTTTGGGAAAATAGTTACCAATGAGGTTTCATCCATACAAAATGAAGAAGTAACATGGAATCAGGTTTCCAAGAATCATCTTAAGAAGTTGTTTAATATAATGTTGGGTTCCATTAAGATGACACTCTATTATCTAGAGTCCATGAATTTTAGAGGAAATATTTTTTTTGGTTCAACAACCTTTCGTTGGGGTCAGTTGATGGTTTGAAGATTTTCTGAAGTCGTTCATGAGTCAGTTCATCAGTGATAAAACAATTAACGTGACATATATCACATTATGACATTGTTTCAATAGAATGATGAATCGTTGAGGGATTGTGTTCAATTATTTGCTCAACATATGAGTGATTTAAAATATTGTAAATAATAAATAACTTTAAAAACTTTCAAAAATATGATTAACAATGGGGGAAAATTGCTAGATGACTTAATTAAGTATCAATTTAATTATTTGGGAGATCCTTTGAGAATGAGATAAATATTTATCAAAGTGGATGAAGCAAAAAAGGATGAGTTGTGCAAACTAAGATGTCAGATAAAGTACTTAATACTTTAGAAAAGAAGAAAAATGAAGCCCAACATGCTTTATATATCATGAAAGTTCTAGTTAGTAAAACATGTTATTCTTATTATGATAATTTGTATATAAGGTTTACTCAATTCAATGAACCAATTTCCACAGTTTATGATATAAAAATGGATAAGATAAACTATTGGACACCAATAACATCGTTTGCACCTGTTAAGAAAAGAACCAAAGTATACTAATTTGCTTATCATAAGGACCATGAACATTCAACTAGAGTTTGTTTTCAGTTGAAATAAGAATTTTAGAGGTGAATTAATAATGATGAATTGACTGGATTTGTAAATGGTAGAGAGGGTGAGAGAAGAGATGGAAAATTTAAATAAATGAAGCCAATATAATAAAAAACAGATAAACAAGAACTTTACACAGTTTGGAGAGATACACTTTATTTGTGACGACGTATTCTCTGAGGAATAGATATAGGAAATATTTAGAAGTTCACCTCATTAATGAGTCATTTATGCATATGCACATAAATCTAACATTGATGTTGTTATTCATTGATGGTGATTTAAGAGTGTTAGTAACACGCATGAAGATGCTTTGCTATTGATTTCGAAAATGATTAGAGTGATAGTGAGAAAGATAATGATTGATACCAAAAACTCGTCTAATGTTATCTATAAGATTGGATATGTTCATATGATTAACCTTTCAACATACAAAAAACTAATAGAAATCTAGTGAGTTTCACTAGGTGATCAACCAATTGCATTGAAAAAATTGATCTGACTGTATCTACTGGAAAATAAGAACAAAACAATGAAGACTACATTTTTCATGCTCGTTCATGCTCCAATTTATTATAATGCAATCTTGGAAGGAACTTGGTTGCATATGATGAAGGTTATAGCACCGTCATATCACCAGTGTATAAAGTATTTCGTAAGAGGAATCTGATGGAATAAAGAATTGTTATTCCATGTCCTTAGATCTTGAGAACATTATCTCATTACAACTACATAATACATCAAAAGATATTATGATGGTAGAAAATGTTAAACCCTTGATGGAACGGGAGGACTTTGAAATTGATGATCATAAAGAAGATTGAATTATAACACAGTCAACTAAAGAAGTTGAAGATTTAGTTTTAAACGATGGCAGGATGATAACGATCGGTGGATATTTAAATAAATATTTTAAAAGAGAATTGATAGCTTATTTAATAATATATATATATATATATATATATATGTTTTGGGGTGGAGTATATCACATGTTACAGGGTTAAGTAAGTTAATTATGTGCCATGAAATTGTCGTTGATAGGAGGTTGAGGCCAATATGGAAAAAAACAATATTGTTTTCAGTTGAAAAGTTCAAACCTATAATTAATGAGGTAGATAAGCTACTGAAAGTTGGCATATTCGAGAATCAAAGTATCTGGAGTGGTTGGAAAATTCAATGTTGCTTAAGAAAAAAATTAACAATGGAAAATGTGCATCGACTTTACTTATCTTAGTCGTGCTTGCCCAAATAATGATTTTCCTTGCCTTAAACTGATTAGCTTGTGGATGCAACTGTTGGACATAATTTTTTTGTCATCTATGGATGTATATTTAGAGTGTAATTAGATTAAGATGCATCCAAATACTGAGGAGAGTACAAATTTTAAGATAGATAAAGGGTTGTATTGTTATTCAGTAATGTTGATTGGTTAGAATAATGCTAGTGCTACATACCAAAGATTTGTATTTGGTGGTTTCAAATTATAATGTTATTTTTGTTCTTATAAGAGAAGATGATGGATTTTAAAAAATAATTTATTATGTGAACAATATTTTGGTTGATGATGAAACCATATACTTAAACTTCCAAAACTTAGCTCTCAACTTAGTTGTAGCTACAAGAAAAATACGACCATATTTCAATCTTATGTGATAGTTGTGTGAACCTCTTGTCCTTTAAAAAACATGCTCCATAAATCAGACGTTTCAGGGTGGTTAACAAAGTGGTTTGAGTTAGCTGAGTATGATATACAATTTGACAAAAAATAACGATAAAAGCTCAAGCTTTAGTCGATTTTATTAATGAATTTCAACTTTCATGAAGAGTAGGGATGGTAAATGGTCTAGTGAACCAAGAACCAAATTAGTAGAAACCGAACAGTGAACTAACTTGGTTCTTACTGGTCCGATTTGCAGTTCACTTTTGATAGTTGAAACTGGTTCCGAACTATACCGGTAAAACCACTTAAGCAAACTATAATAATTTTAGAGATTATAAATCCACATGGATAGTAATTTTGGAGACAAAAGTCGACCTAACAAAAATAGAGATACTAGACAAGAAACACTATCAAAATCCATAAACCACACAACCATCTACAAATATCCACCAATAAATTCTGAATAAACATTAACAACACCTTTTGTATTTTTTACTTTGTTTTTTTTATTTTTATGAATGGTTTTATTTCTTAATTTTTATTTCATTTTACGCGATGACAATGACAAATATGTTAGAGTTTGTTGAGTACTTAGACTATCAATTCGGATATAATGATTTGATTAAATTGAATAAGAAATCTAATGCCATTTTTATATAATTTCGTTAAAACGATAATGATTTTATATGGTTTACTAACTTGCAAATTTGGTTTTTTTTTGTTGCATATTTATTGTTGATAATCATGAATTAGAATGGTTTAAGGTTTATTTATTTTCTTATATTTTTTAATTGAAATAAATTTTAATTATAGATAATTAGTATTTAGATTTAAAGAATATGGATGATGAGATTATATTTTTCCATTTTTTTTTCTGATAACATGTGATGACATACATATAAATATGACATTAGAAATATAGATGTTTTTGAAATATTTTATTTTATTTTTATGATAATGTTAATAGTTAGACTTGGAGAAGTTACAAGAACAAGCTCATGTGATTATATTTATTTATTTTTACTAGTTAAGAACATAAACAAGTGAAAAATAGGTTGAACCAACTTTTACCAGTTGTGGTTCAACTTCGTAAGTTAAAATCGAATATCTTATCGGTTTGGTCTGTCCGTTCTGGTCCATTCCAAAATCGGACCAAAGTGAATTGATAAAAACCATATTGAGGATGATGAGTTGACAAAAAGTATATAAAAATATCAAGAATGGGATGTTCGAGCCGATAGTGCTTATGGTAGTGGTCTTGGCATTTTTTTGAATGTTCCAAAAGGTGATGAAATTAATCAAATTATTAAATTCAAGTTTCATGTTACCAATAATAAATTTGAGTATTGAAAACTTATTTTTAAATAATAAGATAGAGGTCGGGTGCATAAAATGTAACTAACAAAATACGTGTGGATGACTGAAACCTTTCTTTATAAACCAAAATTTTGATTCATAAGCAAGTGTGAGACAAAGTCCTTAGGAGAGTATTTCTCTATTAAAAAATTAAAATATCAGCAAGCTAGACCCAAACTGGAAAATATCATATACAATTTAATCAATTATTATTATGATGATGATCATCATCATCATCCATCATCATCATCATCTAAAGACAGTTTTTTTGTTATTAAAATTAGAAATATTCTCTACATAAATTGGAATTGTAATAATAAAATAAACTCTTAATCTAAAAATGGTTATTTAAATTTAAAATTTTCGCTACTTGCCCCCTCTCACTGCAATTATAGGTTACTGTTGTTTATTGGTCAATAAACCTAATTAACTCTTTAATTACCAACCATTTAATTATTATTTTGGAACCATGTATTGCATTAGATTAACCGGTAACTTTATCTCCCAATATCACTTCAAATTCTATTATAAACTTTTACTTGATTTCAAAGAGGTAAAATTCTTCCAAAAACTCTTGTTTGAAATCAAGCTTTCCCGAGTCTTCACTCATTAGTCTGGTTTCCTTCATAGCATTTTGTTCTTGTAAAAACTTTCTCACAGAATCATAACAAAAGATCTAGAAAAAAATATGTTTGTCTTGAATCTTATCTTATGAAACAAAGTGAGGATACTTTCATGGTCACGATTCCAACTAAAAGTTAAGTTTCTCATTTTTGTTTATTTTAATACACTAACAAAACCATTATGATACTTAGTTTGTTAGTTTATGTATGATGCAATCTTTTGATTTATCATTCATAAATTTATCATTCTATCTTTAAAGAATCCTTCATTTTATTTTAAAATATAAAAATTGTATCTTTGAAACAAATTCAAGAGACTTCCAAGGACACCGATTCCAACCAAGAGTCTTTAAGGAATCCTTTATTTTATTTTAAAAGATAAAAATTATATATTTGAAACAAACTCAAGAGAATTCCAAAGACATTGATTCCAACTGATGTTCATTTTGATACACTAACAAAAACTATAATGATATTTGATTTGTTGATTTATGCATGATGTAATCATTTAATTTATCACTCATAACTTCATTTAATGTATATATTTTCCTTAATTTTATCTAAGTTATTCTCTCCAGAATGATTTAAAATGAGATTAAACAACTTCTTGAGATTTCTAACCCGATTATTAAAAATCGTTCATTTCCACTTTGGGTCGATCAACGAAGTTCACTATTGAAATTCTTCCCTCATTGTTTGTTGAACTAATACGAGCATCTTTGCTAATTTTTTTATTTAAGCTTATGAGACTTGTAAATATTTTTACTAGCATCAGAACGCTTAATAATATTTTTTTCTCCTCAGTTTCACCAGTCTTGGTGTATTTGGAAGAAGCATAAACTCTAAGGACTTTTTTGGAGAAAGACTCCTAGCGTCAGTTCTAGTCTCGACAGACATGTCTGAGACCAAAGATGCAACAAGACTGGATAGTTTGGGTCATAATTCACTAGAAAAAAATGCTCATGCACCAGGATGACCTTTTAATCATTGAAGCATAGTTTTGTTTCCTTAACAAGTATAAAGTACTATTTCTTGGCATAAAAGATGCGACTTTTGTAGGTACTTTCCCAATCTAGACATCAAATGGGTAGAACAATTAATTAAATATAAGTCGTATGAGCTAAGAAAAAATTACAAAAAATAGAAGATAAGATGTTTACTTTGAGGTATCTACTGACGAGAACAAAACCACTTCTTCTCATATTTTCCAGTCTCGTACTTACATGAGACAAAAATAAAATCCTTTTTTCATATCTTGTTATAGTGGTGAAAATTCTCAATAATTTTAACATCAACACCCATGATAAAATAAAATAAATGATTACATGTCCTACTATAAATCTTTTCTATTGTAAAAACAAATCCATTTTTTGTTTACATTGAACAAATATGTAAAAGCTTTTGTGTCTTTTTTGTTTGAGAAAGTTTGGTAGATTAACAAGTAAACTAGGTTCCACGTCCATTTTATAAGAGAACGCAAGGCTATAGAGTTGTTAGTTTATAGTGAGAGTCATACTTTTGGTGGGAGTTAGATTCGGTGGGAGTTACATTTTTGTGGGAGTTAGATTTGGCAGGAGCCATGGTCTCATTTTAAAGAAATTGGGACTCATAATAACAATTTTCTATTATTTTAAAAACAAGTATGAAATTTACGCTTGAAAAATAAGACGAGTCTCAAAAATAAAAGTCTAAATATGTTGAAAAGAAACTTCAAGGTCTCAAACATAATATAAGTCTAACATAATACCATAACACGTAATATAAAGATGTCGTACAGTACATAAACATAGAGAAAACTATCATAAATTTTCCACAAAACCAACAAAAAAACATAAGAATCAATCCTTGTACTCGCGAGCAAGCCGATAACACTCTCTTAAGGGTCCACGAAACTCCTCCAAACCAATGCCAGGGTTACTCTCCTTGAAGGCCTGCATCTCAAGTAGGTGACCCGTCAAATCGTACAGTCTGGTGGTATGGGTGGGTGTGGATGGGTTCACCCCTACATGTGCATCATCACGGTGCAAATCAGAATCTGTAATAATGAACCACAAGTTTTTTTGAACCCATGCAGAATAGATCAATGTGGTAAGACGAACCCTACTAGAACCTGTAAGAATAGGACGTAGTGCACCAGGTACCTGTATTGAAACTATTAGTTTATAACGTTAGACATAAAACAACGAATATATTCTATAGAGTAGCGTAAAATCTTACATGCTGAATGTGACCCATCTGTCTAAGCACTCGTAGTGGGTAGTATGTTTCGACAATGCCTGAAGACTTCAATATCGCATATATCCAAGCTACATCTGAATAACCACGAACATCGCGTAGGTACGAATACAGCATGAACGATACCTACAAAATATGAACAACGGTTTTAACGATATCAAATGATAGTAATTACATTATTACAAAAATTAAAAATAAACATAATTATAACTTACATCGTGCTCGGTGAAGGTAGCGAGGTGATCTCGAAAACCGTGAGCCTGTTAGCTTTGTCAAAAGTGTGGAGGCGCATACTTGTACATCGTATGCCGTGCGATACTGAATCTGGGGTTTTACTCATGATAAAATATGTGGAAATGGTCGTAAATCTAAGCTTCTAAAAGGCCAAGGAATCCAGACATACCGGAAGTGTTGTGTAGGCAACCCCTGCCAAGTTGGAAATATAGCTGAGCTAGTATCATCTGTCCCCAATTGTACCTACCCGAACTACTGTAATCATCCATAAAATGTAAGTGGTCAAGATTTATGTTGTTGCCCGACTTTTTGGCTAATATGGTACATCTAAACAAGTGCAACAAATAACCTCGAGTAGCTCGGCAAACATCACCATCAGTGATCGCATAATCAAAATATTGATGCGTGCAAAATTTCCTCTTCAGCCATGCGAGGCGGACGTGCCTCCTCCCACTGCCTTTGTTTTTGTTCAATTCTTCCACCAACTCCTGAACAGTGTACCCAAGCAGGCGCGCTTATGTCGCGTTCCTCACTTCAGTAGTAGGATACTCATACGTCTTGCGGTTCACCCAACAACTAGAAGACCCATGATGATGTGCACATCGTCAAGTGTAACTGTTAACTCCCCAAAAGAGAAATGGAATGTGTCGGTCTCCGAATGCCATCTCTCTAAAAACGCCTCTATCAAATGCACGTTTGTAGCCCAACGTGGAAGATCGTCAACGATAGGTCCAAAATAAGTGCTCATCGCCTCTTTCTGAATGCGTGTCTGCCGATCTTTAAGATCCCAACTACGGTGAGTATGGTACATAGCGTAGCACCGCATATGTAACCTCGCCTACATAAAAAAATACAATATAAACATATATGCAATATAAACTAAAACCATTACATTACACTTTACATAAACCAATAACCAATATCAATCCATTATAACCTAAACCAATGCATTAAAACCTAAACCAATAGATTTAACTTAAACTAATAAATTCAATAACAAATATAACATAAACCAATAACCAAATACCAATACATTATACCCCAAACCAATGCATTCAAATCTAAACCAATATATTCAACCTAAACTATTAAATTCAGTAACAAATATAACATAAACCAATAACCAATATCAATGAATTTGAGAGTTTTGGTATTTATATCAATGACAATTTTCTAAATAATTTGGGTCTCGTAAAAAACGGATCTTGTCTTAGCCTAACCCTTTTGGTTTAACCTATCATATCTCTATGTCTGCCTATGTAATAATATATGCAATATGGCATAAGAAAAAATATCATATCTTGGGTTAAAGTATAAATTTACTCTCCCAAATCTCCCGAATTTATCAATCCTCTTCGTTATAATTCTAAACATTAAATGTGGTTGGAATTTTAATTAGATAAAATAATAACAAAACATATCATTATCTTACAAAAACTTATATAATGGAATATCGGTGGTCAAACCGAAATCTTGTTCAATAAACCTCTCATTTTAATATAGCCCAAAAAGTATCAAAATTTATAAATTAGCGTGAATATCAAAATAAATGTTAAAAGAATATGATACGTCAAAATGAATATTTTGTGGTGACATGATCCACAAATATAATCTAAAAAAATTGTACTGAATATATGATGACATGACCCACAAATACAAATAAAAAAATTATACAAAATATTCGATTTGTGACATTGACGAAAATATATCATAGCGACGGCAATGGGTCAGAATGGGTGTGGGTATAGGTCAAAATATGTATGGGTATAACTAAATTCGTAATCCATTATGTGTATGTTTTCCAAAACCCATACTCTAACTCGTCCCCATCGGGTAACAATATTTTTTTGTCACACCCGAGTCAGCAAGGTTTGTGTACCCATCCGAAGGAACCCATTAAAGCTATGATTTTAATTTTTTATTTAGGGATGATACTCAAAAGAAAATAGTTAACTTTATATTTCTAGTCTCACTAACTCCAGAATCTTAAACATATAAATTTTCTTTTTTCTGTAAATTAGGTTTCATAAATTATACCTTAAGTTATATTATCAATCTTGGAGAGAAAATGAAACTTTTTTCTTTTAGTTAAACTAATAATAAAATTTTAAATTTGATACTCGAGTCTTGGAGAAATTTTTTTTTTAAAAAGAAGATAAAAAAATCAAATTTAATGTTTAAATATAAAATATTATTTTCCAAAATATACTAGTATATAATGTCTAAGTGTTAATCAACAAATATTTTGTTATCTACTCACAAACTGTATTGTGATCTAATATCAAACTATTATTATTTAATACTCATCTCATCTATATAATTAATATATAGTTTTGGTATACGTTAGTAAATATTTTTCTTTTAATTAGACCGTCTTGAATTTGATACTAATTCGAAAAAAATGTTTAAAAAATATCAAATTTAATATATAAATATAGAAATACTATTTTAAAAATATATGGTATCTAGTAATGATTAAAAAAAATGTAATATATTAATAATTGATATATAATTGATATATGGTTATGGTATATGTAGTTAATCTTTAAGAAATTGATAATCAAAATCAATATTTAAATGTATAATGATATTTTTCAAAATATATTGTATCCAACGATAATTAGCAAATATTTTGTATTTTTGTTATGTTATTAATATTTGATATATGGTTTTGGTATGTTAGTAATTTTTTAATTTAATTAATAATATCATACCAATAATAGAGAAAAAAAATATTATAAATAAAGAATTGGAAAATCAAATTTAATTTTTAAATGTAGAATAATATTTTTCAAAATATATTATATATATTAGCAAATAATATATAGTTTTGGTATTACAGAATTCAGCGAAAATAAATAATAATATAAATATTTTTAGTTTTTATAAAATTTATAAATCTAAGTTATTGAGCTCGATGTATTAGGTTTTGGAGAAGTCTAGAAAGAAACTTACAGTAATAGTAATAAGTTTAGAGAAGATAAAGGATTCTTGCAAGATTCAGCCATACCCAACCTTTACCACTTACTAGGGCTGTCAAACATATATTTTGGATACGGATGTGCTAATATGTGAATCTAAATCCAAAATCTGAAATCACTATCCGAGTTCGAATCCAAATTCGGATTTTTAAAAAAAATTATATCTGAATCCGATGGATATTATCCAGATACAGATAATATCCAAATCTGAATATCTGAATTTCAATATTTTTGTAGAATCAATTTAAAAATTAAAAAACATTAACTTTTTTATTCAAATATAGTAAAATATAATATACATAATTTTTTACACCACTTTACAAACTCAAAATGTAAACCTAAAACAGAAGTCCAACCACAACATCAGAATTTTAGAAATTAGAAATTCTGAATCAGAAATACAATATACACATTCAGAATAAAATGTTGATTAAAGAGAATATAACATGTAATTATCCTTGAGCCTGGAGCAGGACTTGTAAAAGCGAACACCATAAATGTAGTAAGACCAAAAGCTAGCTAAATGAAACACCATATTTTGGAGCATATAGCTAAAATCTGAAACAACTTAAAAGGTTCTGTTTTTTCACAATGAACAATGGATAATTGCAAAGCATGTTTAGAATCTTCATTCATCTTGCTTGGACAAGCTAAATTTGAAGGAGCCTACTTCATAAACCGGGTTGCTTTATCAATAAAACTTAAGGTAAAGAAACGAGCATATGATCCCAATTCTTTACCAACATTAGAGATATGTCTTTTCACCTTGGATTACTTTATCAATAAAATTTAAGCTAAAGAAAGACCATATTTTTTTTTATCGTAAGTGAGAAAGTGGTTATCACAAACCATTCACAAACTAATGGATTTGGCAAAAACACGCCAAAGGTAATAGAAAGATGAGAATTTCAACTGTATTATGATAAGATATGATTATATGAACCTGAAAAAGGTGGTTAGAAAGCTTGAAATTATAGCTCTCTACAATGAATAAATAACAAAAATATCAAACTTACGATATATTTACATCAACACTAATTGTATGATAAAAGCATACATGAGATAACAAGTGAATCTCCCTCAGAAATAATATAGCAACTATAGTTGTAAAACATCCAACAGAGTAGGAAATGAATTAAAGGCAATACATGTGAAAAGAGCTATAAAAATAACATCATCATAGGTGAACACATCAATGAAATACATTTCCGGAAATTCAAAAGTGATTTTGACACTTAAAGTATAAACCATAAGATTCAGTAACCATAAGAGTAACTGAATATCGTACGAGAGACTATATAGCATGCTTGGAATCTCAGATTTCAGATGTTCAAAAACACAAGAAACATGCTGAAAAGAAAATAGCACCTAAAACATACTGAAAAAGAAAACAACACTTAAGGTATCCGCTGAATCATATGGTGGTTACACTACATATAGAATCTAGGTTACTGGGCATACATATTACCAAGGATTAGAAATCTAAATCCCGCTGAGCAGAGCTTAAATTATAAGAAATTGATGAAGCATCCTCGTCGATTTTTTTCAGATTTACTTGCACAATATTAAAAATAGTAATTAACATTTCATTAGTAGAATTTTACTTAATTTCAAAATAATATGTAACACATAACATTCTTGATGTCCGGAATCCAACCTTTAACACACATCAAAGTTTCAACAAGATTCTTGGAGTAATGTAGAATGAGTATCAATGATGATTCTACGACACTTACTAAAAGAATTTTCGGACGCAATCAAAGAAGTTGGTATTGCTAATATATCACGAGTCATCATTGCAATTATCAAAAATATGGGACCATTATGCTTCCACCAATTTAATAATATCAAAATTCATATCATTATTCGTTGGAAAAAGACATTCTTTCAAGTATTCATCTAATTCACTTTTTATATTTTAATCCCCTACAGTGCCACTTGCAACAAACTCTTGGAAGCCTCCCAAACATTCTCCACTAACTCAATTTTCAACTATGCGCTCACCACGAGAACAAGAATTTGTACTTTCACTAAGTTCACCAATATTTCCAAACAATTCAACATATTCATCAAAAAGCTCATGTAGAAATTAACATATTTCACCTATATGTCTGTTGGAATGGATACCATACATATCGTTATAAGCATATGACACAATAGCCAACTCGTATCTAGGATCGAGAATAATGGTAAAAGTTAACAGATTTTTGCATTCTTCCTAATACTTGTCAAATTTAAGTTGCATTTTAGTTGCCATTAAACTAACCCAATCATCTCTATTGTTAGCCCAAATCTTAATAATCATTCGAATTTGTTTCACATCAATAAAATACAAGTTCACGGTTGGATATTTCATATCTGAATGTTTCTTTGTTATTTCGGAAAATATCTTTAAACACTCACACACTTTCTTCCCATTTTCCCACTCAATTTCTGAAGGCAAGTATTTGTAATAAGTGTCTAATTATGTCATGCCAACTAATGAAATGTTAATTACTAACTTGTTTTCCGAAGAGCATTTCATTTACTAGGACTTTTATTAATCTCATTCGACACTTTTCAGTGTGATTTTTCAAATGAGTGGTTCATTTGTCACTCCCTCCGTTATATTTACTATGACAATATTTGCAAATAGCATCTATAGTTTTTAGTAAATTCAGTACCTTGTCTAGTTGTGCTTTTGACAAGACTAAAGTGTGTCCAAACAACCGACCTTAGTCCCTTTTGTTTTTTAACAGGTTGTCATTCTTTGTCAGTTTATGTATTAATTTCTTCTTGTATTAGAATTGCATTCGAACAAAAAATTGCATTGCATACTGTTTATGTCATGCCAACTATACTAGATGATGTTGTTGAAGTATCTCCTGCAATAAATATAAAATATAGAAAACCTGGTATATAAGACCCTGAAATCACAAAGTTCCTAATAAGACAGTCGGGAAGAGAAAAGAAAAATAGCATGCTTAACAATAGTGAAAAGAATTTCGAGCATCTTTTGATTTAGAGAACTAATAACAGCACTAAAAAACTCATTACCACCTTCTTAGTTTCAAAATTGCATCTCTACTCCAATCATAATATAAAGTTTGACAAGTATACAGATCTGAGTTTTTGCTGACCATCACTAGCAATTGTGATTATACACCTAGTTTTTGAACTTCTTTGGATAATTGGACATAGGGGTTTTATATTGTATTATTCTGTTTATGTACCTACATATTTGGTAATAGCCTTACGGATCTCAGTTTTTGCTGAACTACAGATGTAGATCTTTTATTCTACAATGCTTTATGATTCTTTTTAGGATTTGACTATTGACAAATAGTGTTCTATTGTAAAAATGAGTGCACCTCCCAACCAAATGAATTGGCATAGAGAAGAATTTGATACACAAAATGCATTACCTTACATGAATACAATACAAATTTGACAAAGAACATGATAAAATCAAAAAAAAATTTTACTCGAAGAACAAAACACACGTGAATCATATCAGACAACAGATTCAAGTACAATACCTCATAGTTCTATCTATGCTTCGTTTCCTTTGACAAATCGATCGAAATTAGAAATTTAATTTTAAATTTTACTAAAAATAAAATTAGGGATTTAGGATTTACGATAGGAGACCAAGTTGTGGTATCAAAAGAGAACCCCATCTTTATTCTATTATTTTAAATTATTTTAATAAAAATAATTTTATCTTACGATTAATAAAAATAATTTTCTTACCATTAATAAAAATATATTTTATATTTGAAAATTATATATTTCGTATCTATAAAATTATATATATATATTTACAGAATTTTGGATATCAAATATTTCAAACATAATATACAGACTCTATCCGCGTCCGCTATTCCTTGTTCTTTACCGTCTATTCCTTGTTCTTTACCGTCTTACCACTTACCATGCCATCCAATCAAATTGCAGCTTAAATCTCTAAAAAAAATAAATGAAAAATGCGTAATCTGGAAATTGTGAGCCGAGTCGTCAAATATTTATTGAGATCGTGTGAGCTTCTAAAAAATTAGGAGGTCCAAACAGAAAAAAGGTAGGTTTTTCTTTAGATCTATTGAGGATCTTCTTAAAAGAATTGCCAAACCACTGAAACATGTGTTTCGTATTTCCATTTTTTTGGTTTAAATACCAAACGTGAAACTGTAAATTCATATAATGCCTTCATATAATGCATTCCAAAATTTAACAGTATATCAATACAGTAACCAAAGCTCAAACACCAAAGACATCAACTGGAAACATCAAAACACATGCATCAATCTCCCTAAAGCTTAAACCAGAGAGATCATGTAATTATGGAAATTGCTACAGCTTTAAAAACGACTCAACAGTCATAACTAGCTCAAATTAGAATCAAAACTCCATAAGAACAAAGCAATAACAATAATCCATATATAAAACAAAAGCTACTACAATTTGTAGAAAAAAAAATTAAGTTAAATTCGAAAATTTCCAACACTCACTGTTCCGGAACTTCGATATCACCATTGTTGATCTCTTGCTGAATGTCTCTCGGATCTTTACCATCTACAGTACAGCCAACAGAGACACACGTCCCTAGAATCTCCTTTATCGTCCCTACCAAATTCTTAGCAATGGATCGATTTCTCATGATCCTAGCGATCTCGATTACATCATCAAGTGAGATATTACCATTATGCTTGATGTTCTTTGTTTTCTTCCTGTCTCTCTCCGGCTCTTTAAGGGCTTTGATCACAAGCGCTGCGGCGGAGGGGACGACGGAGACCTTGGCTTGACGGTTTTGTACTGTCAATTTCACCGTGACACGAAGACCCTTCCAGTCTTTTGCAGTCTCTTTCGCTATGTCTTCTCCGATCTTCTTAGGAGATAGACCGAGGGGTCCGATCTTAGGTGCGAGAGAACTGGCCGCACCGACTTCGCCTCCGGTGACTCTGACGAAAACATCGACGACCTGAGATGGATCGAATTTCGGCGGCATTGGCTCTGTTAGGGTTAGGGTGGTGATTCAGAGGTTTGGAGTTGCCGAGAAGTGAGCAGGTTAAGTATATCAGTGAAGCTAGGGCTTTATAATTTTGGTTGAATGACAAAATTATCCTACACTTTGTTGGGCCAATATCCGGCCCATCGTCTAATATTTGGGCCTTGTAGTTTCACCATTTAGTCAGATTTATTGTTGTCGGTCTTCCGCTTTTTAATATTTGATTGATTAGTATAATATTCCACAGATCTAGTTCGGACTATTTAAATCATATGTGAACGGTTTAATAAGTATTGATTTCAATAATAAATTATAGCCTTCGTAATAAATTCAATTGTTAGAAAGGAATAAAAAACTAACGTTTTGGCACATAAAAAAAGAAAGTATTGATTTTCCAAATCAATATTATCATAAATTAAAAATGAGGAAAACAGTAGTTAGAAAAAAAATTCAAATACCAAAATAGTTATATAATGCATTTTTTTATTATTATTCTCAACCGCTTATAGTATAGTGATTTTATTTTTTAATAAATAAAGTTTGACATAGAAGAGATTTAATATATATGGATTTGGGTAAAATAATACTATTTTATATGGACGTCATTTTATTATATAAAAAATTATTTTAAAAAAATTGCAAGTTACCAATAGTTATAAAAAACTTAAAAATATTCGGAACTATCTGAATTTTGAAATTTAGCAAAAATAATATACGGCACAAATGCTCCCAACACTACTTTTGAACAAATGAGACCCGTTTTTTTAATAATTAATTATTTTTAATTTAAAACATCATATATTTCAACATTTAACTAAAATTTTTAATTTCTCAATCAAATTACGTTTAATTACCTAACAAAATTAAATTATATTTGTTTTTTAAATATATAGATATTAAAAAAATACAACTTTGAAATATAGAATGATATTTTCAAAATATACTCTATCTAATTATAAATAAAAAATATTTTGTAATTTATTATCACAAATTGATTACGTACCATCGATATTGCAGCCAAAGAAACAAAATTTAAAGAAAATCAAAAATCAAATTTATTCGAGGGTTTGGAACAAAATGGTCATCCCTACCATCACCCGATTAAATTATTGTTAATTAAACAGATAGGTCTAGTCTATTTTATGTATGTTTTAATTATTTAAAAATATTAACTAAATTATAAATCAAATACTTTTGTATTATAGGTCAAAATTTTATGTATGTTTTAGTTATTTAAAAATATTAACTAAATTATAAATCAAATACTTTTGTATTATAGGTAAAAATTACACAAATATAATCTTTTTTATTTTAAATGTGCCGCTTACCATAAAATCAGGATTAATTTATATAGTTTATTTTGGAATAATAGCTATTTTTAAAGAAACTTTTAATATAAAAATTTGAAACAATAATTATTTTTATGAAAGTTTTAGTTTAAAAATATGAAATTATGGTTATTTTTAAGTAAAATTTTAAATTAAATTTTTGGATAATAGCATTTTTTATTTAAGGTAAATTTGAAGTTAAAATATTTAAAAATTGAAAGATGTAGTCCGCGTTTACATCTCAGTCTCTTCCACATTAGAAACACATATAGAACTCGTTTGACTATGTAGGTGTTCTTTTTTTTGTTATTTTTTTTCAATAATTTGTTTCAATATTATTTGGTTTAATTTTTCACTCCTAAAATTCAATTTTTCTTTATCTTTCTCTTCTTCTATTGTTCTAGATTATTGATTTGATTTAAAAGTTAATAAATCATTGTTTATCAAAGAGATATTTTAATAAAATAATTTTAAAAAAAGATAGAAAAAGAAAAACATGAAAGAAAATGAAGATTTTAATTATATAAATTAAGAGATAAATTTTTTAATTAAATAAATTAAATAGAAAAAATAAAGAAGATCGAGATTTTAATAAAATAAATTAAAAATAAGAGATTTTAATTAAATAAGTTAAATTAAATGAATAAAAAGAAGAACATATATCTTAAATAAATAATAAATAACATTGATAACACACATTCAAGGTTATATATATATATATATAGTAAAGCTATTTTG
Organism: Limnanthes douglasii subsp. nivea; assembly: GCA_036936605.1. Lineage (NCBI taxonomy): Eukaryota > Viridiplantae > Streptophyta > Magnoliopsida > Brassicales > Limnanthaceae > Limnanthes > Limnanthes douglasii. Next base: position 28,088,742 of record JAUPFV010000003.1, on the reverse strand, counting down.
AGACCCATTTTGGCTATAATGAGACCCATTTTGGCTATAACGAGACCTTTTTATAATGAGACATCTTTCGGCTATAATAAGACCCCAAAAATTATAGCCCCCAAAATGACTAAACACCCTTATATAAAAGCTTATTTCAGCCCAAACTTCCTCTTTTCTCTTTCTCCACACAAAAAAACTCTCAAAATCCTCTCAAAATCGGCAAAAACAAAACTCAAAATTTCTCAAATTTGAACTAACAAACACGTTAATCTATGAATCATATACTTAATGATGTATTTTTTATGCAATTTACTTAGGTATTTTTAGTGATATTTAGAGTTATAAGTTCTGCCAAAAAAGTTGAGTTTTCATCTATTGTTGTCTTTTTAGAATATAAGTTATAAGTATCTGTTAGTCTAGTGATTGTTGACGTTTTTGGTATGTTGTTTGTTGAATTTGTGTTAGATTTGAGGGATTAGGGTTCTTGGGAGTTTTAGGGCTAACTTGGTGAATCATATTATTAACATGATCATGTTGAAAATGTGGGTAGACTAACTAAGTATATTAAATACTATAATATTTTTTACTTGTTTTTATAATTTTTGTTTAGTTACAGACAGACAGGAAGCTATAGGAAGAAGAAAAAAATGATTTTTTTTTAGAAATTGGTTTTATATATGAAGAGTGAATTGGTTAATTCACATAAAAAATTGATTTTGGGGTATCATTATATAGCAATATAATCTTGTCCATAAAAAAAACTTACATATTAGTGAGTATATTTACATATTTTTTTGTTAACAAATTTATATTTGTTTCAGTCATATCTTTTAAAATATTTTTTAAAGTATATTTTAAATAAAAAAATTCATTTTATTCCTTGATATTTTTTAAAATATTTTTAATTAGCAATATATTATGATTTTCATTTCTAAAATAATTCATTTTATTTTTTAATATGCTTATATGAATTAGATTATTTTTAATTTCTTTCCAATAAAATAGTTTATATATTATAAATTATGTTTGATACAAATTTGATTTTATTTCCATATATTTTATATAAAAATTTTGATTTATTTCCATACATTTTTTTAATAAAATATATTTTACCTAACAAATTTGATTTTATTTCATCTTTTTCATAAATATAATTTATATAATAATTTTGATTTTATTATATTTTTAAAAAATATATTTCAAAATAATATATTAATAAATATTAAGATTTATTCTTAAATATTATTTTTATATGTAATAAATAATATATTGAGATACATTTAAAATACCTTAAGGTAGTTGTATACAATGAGAAACATTTAAAAATGATAATTTAAAAATGATAATGAAAGCATATTACGACGAAGTAATCGTGTAGAATGAGGTTTATAAAATTTTGTTTAGTTGCCCCTTATTTTGATTCATAGATCCGACACCGGTGGTAAACCCTCATTCAATCAAAGCTTTGTATTATATGTCAAAATCACACAAATATAATATTTGTTATAGACATAGACTTAATAGTGGTAAACCCTATGTCTGAGGCAATAGCCTGCAAACTAACGCCAGAAGGTAACTGACTCAGCCAATAAAGCGTTTGCAAAGGGACTTGACTCTTGACCTTTGATCACAAGCACGCTTTACTCCGCCAACTCGGCTACCCCATCGGGACTTAATAGTGTTATATTACTTATATAATACTTGGATAGTAATAAAGCACATAGAATATATTTATGATTTAATTACATGTGATATTACTACACATTTATGTGTAACGGACAGAGAAAAGGGTCTTGTGCAACTTGTATAAATAAGAGTTAAAACTTTGAACATAATCGAACCATTTTTTATACAGAATATATATATATATATAATTTTATTTTTATATACATAAAAAATATCATTCATAATTATATTTTCTTCTCCATTATCCTCTTTTTTCTAGTCTTATTTTCACAATCATAAGTTACAAGAAATACATTTGGATGGACTTCAACATATACAATATTTCACATTTATCAGTAGCTCTCAATTTTTTACGAGATTATGGAATGATAACTATAATCTTTAAAGTGCTTTGAATTTTGGAAGTTAAAGACTCGTACCCTATTTATCTTCTGCAGAGTCGAGCCATTAAGAAAATTATGGTTGGACTCATAAGAGTATAAAGATCTTATATCCTTATATAGTTTTCCCATTAAAAATTCTGTGTCGACCCAAAACCTCTCTTGATGATAAAAAGTTATAATTTACGGAAATATTACCTCTGTTTTTATGTTTGCATGTTATATGAGAGAGGGGAGAGTTGCTTCGCATGTCTCACAAGCGTGTAAATGTAATGTTGGTTTCCTACGTGCGTTGTCTTTTGAACTCATTTCATCTCAACCCTTTCAACTTCTGTTTATCGTAGCCTTTTATATGTAGAATAAATCTCAAGTGTTAATTAAAACATTTAAAAGGATTGTAATGTAGTGATGTTACAAATAAATATATTTCTTCTCTCTAATTTAATTTTTTGAAGTTTTTTCTTTCTTTTACTTTATTCATATTTTAAATCTAAAGCTTTTCACTTTAATGTTTTTTAGAAAGTTTATCGTTTTACCTTAATTTTCAAAACAATGACTAGAACAATAAACTTGAAAGCTCATATAGAATAATATTTTGAGCAATCTGATAGCCATAATAAGAATATTAAGGCCCAATTGAGAAATCATTCCTTAAAAAAACCCAAAAATAATGTATGATATCATTATCCTCTTGGGAATCCTCTTACTTTAATTATTATTGACGATACTCATATGCATGTATTATTCCAGTTTCCATCTAATGCTCATCTCTTTATGTTATTTGTAATTATTAATCATTCCAATAGGTATTTTTATTTCGGTGTTTCATTTACTTCGGTCATATTACAAGCATAAGAGATTTTCCATGTCTCACTGGAGAATGATCTTTATGTGATTAATTTTATGGATTTTACATAAATTTAAACTTGACTGAGCATATATATGTTTTTATTATGGAGGATAACTACGACAATGAGAAAAAAGAATAAAGAAGTCATTGTATTTGGTTCTTAGAACTTGAAGAAATTATTATAGATGCTTAATTTATGAAGTAGTGTTTTTTACTTCTATATATAATATCTGTTTTTGGTTTTTTCTCAACACATATATATTATAATATTTACCAAAAAATAATTATTAATTATTTTTTGAAGAGACTTGCATATATTCTAGTCAACTTATACATTATTAGTGGGAAACTTTAATGGGTACCATTATTTTGTCCAACCGCTCCAGCGTTTGTTGTTCATGCCATTTAGATTTAAGCAATAAGCGACTTCAGTCTGGAACATGATAGTGGTAGACTACATCACTAGGGATATGGTAGCATATGTGGAAGATATGATTATAACACAAGAGGAGGAAGATGATGTTGAAGACAACATGGGATACGACTTTGATTACTAAGCATTATGTTTTCTTCGATTATGGTTTTAGAATTTATGTTTCAATAAGTTGTTGTTTGTGTTTCAGATTTTCTTATATGCTGCTTTAGTTTTTATATTATTCTAAGTTCGTATGTTTTGGTAAGCTTTTATGTTTTGCTAAGTTTTTGTTTGAATCTTATGTTGTTTACGTTCAAGTGTCTTATTTTGTACGCACCTAATTGATGTAAAAAATTATTTTTAGTTTTTTTGTGTGTTTTTCCTCTGAAGTTTGTGTAACGAAGTTACTTAATCATTACATATACTGGAGTATCATTGTACAATACGTAGCTATGGGTAAAAAATATATTTTTAAACTTTTCAGAACACTTTCTCGCACATATTCGCATGTAATTGTACATATCCACACACGTATTTGCGTGTCGATGTACACGTATTTTCACAATAACATGCATGGATTTGTACGTTTGCACGCGAATATGTGAGAGAAACTGCACTTTAAGCTTAAAATAAATAGGTTTACCTACCTAGTTGAACTAGTTTGTTTTGATCATGCTTGTAAGCTAAAAATTAGTCCAAAATAAAAGTCATATAAATGAAAACAAGAAAGTCATGAGTGGAAACATTTATTAAAAATAGCAAACACATGAGATATTTAAGAAAATCCAGCTAATTATGTATCGCTGGACAAATCGTAGAATTGATCATCCCCATCTTGTAATGTTATTGGTTATACTAGTTTGATTTGGCGATATTTGTTGTGACGTTTGTCTAGTGGGATGGTCCAATTTGTAACGTCATCGCTAGTGCGGAATGCAAACCAACAATGGTATATATCCAGCAACGGTCCATCTAAGACAACCTATAAATTTTAATAAAATAAAAAAATGAGATAACAACAAATAATTAATAAAGTAACGAAATAACAACAAAGAATTAATAAAGTATATTAATTTACATATTAATAAAGTATATTAATAAAGTCAGGTAATGTCATCCAGTGCCTATTACCGCTCTCGCACATTTTGAAACAATCCAATATTTGTAATAGGTTATCAACATGTTGTGCACCATCAAAAACCCTCTCCCATAGATCACGTTGACTCGACAATTCGAACATCAAATCTCGTCTTACTTGATGCCATAAATCTATATTAGCATAAATCGAGAAAGCTACAGCCCTAAATCTGAAATTTCCGTCAAAAGCAACGTCTTCGACGCTAGTTATGTAGTTGTGTAAGTAGTTGGGAAAACAACTCTTGTACGCGTTATATTCTTTTCCCTTATTCGATTTTCTGAATCAAGTCACTTTCTCCTTTTTTGGTTGGGCTTTAGATTTGGGTTTTGCTTCAGGTACTAAAAATTCTTTAGCCGTCGAGGCGTCCGTGCTACCTATCGTACCGGGAGTACTAGCGCCTAAACTACTATCGTATTCCCACTCGGATGGGTTCCGTTTAGTTGATTTATCTAGGCCGAATGTTTTCCGACATTTAGTGACAACCGGCTCCTTAGGTTCCAAAACATGTCTTCTTGTGGTATCTAAGATTTGCTTAATCCTACTTATTATGTGATCTTGCACTTGTGGACCGTAACCGAGGATGGTACTATTTATTAAGGAAAATTTTCTTGTAAGCTCATCTTCAGTAGAAACGTTATCCCTAAGTTTGATCTCTAAAGTACTCCAATGAACATTAAATTCATCCGTTTGAATCGCCCTACCTTCTTTCTTGATCATAGCACACTCACATGCGCACGGTAAATTATGTGTTGTCCTAATAAAACAACCACACATTGCCCAAGTGAACCATAATTCCCCGACCTTTTTAACATTTTTCTCTAATAATTTTTCTATGTCCGTATATGAAAGTTTACCTTTGATTTTGCTATAGATAACCCCCCTAGATGCATTTCTAGGACGAAACAAACTTCGTTCGAATGTTTCGAAGATGGTAAAGTGTTGAATATGAAGCAACGAGTGAACTTTATCCCAAAATTGCTCAAACGTGCATAGACTTGTGCAGATTGCCCGTTTTAGGCTCGAATGAGCACTCTCCCCCTATAACATAAAATTAAAATATTTAGAAGTGTAACAATTAATAAAATTAAGTATGTATAAAGATGATAATATAGCTCACCGGTTGCTATTGTGGTTGCCCAAATGTTTAATTTTGTTCATGTGGATATTAATAAATTTGTGTCCGTAATGACCTATTCATTATTTCATGACGTAATCGAGAACCTTGGGACAATAGGCGTAGACTTGGTGTAACTAGGCAAGGTTTTTGTTATAATCTTTGATCGCCGTCGATGGGAAACCGAGGTATAAAAGTTTAGGAACTCTTCGGCCATGTCCGCTTTGAGAAACACAACGTAAGAGAAAATATTCCTATTGATACGCCAAGTGCATAGAATATATGTTGCATCCGGAAATATATCCTCGATATTGTTCATTAAAGCCAACTCCCTATCGGTGACGATAATATTTGGTAATGCGCACATGTTATTCACCATCACTCCCCTTCGACCGGTCAGTCCCCACGTGTAGTTATTTTGCTTCTCGGAGCTCATAAAAAAAGTTATACAAAAGGTCTTCTTCGTTGAAGTTTGGCCAACTATTTCTAGCAAATGTATTTTATGCTTTGTAGTCTTGTACGTGCTATCCATTATAAGAATTTGAGGAAACGTGCGCAATAGATCGATGCTTGTAGGATGGGTAAAAAATAATTCAAGGATCTCGTCGGTTGCTTTGTTTGTTCGCTCACAAACATAGTACTCGTGTTGTTTTAACTAGCCGAACAAGTATTGCATTTGGGTTTTTCCTGCTTTATGTACCAAATGGTGTTTTTGACTCATGTTGTAGATGGTACGCATGTTAGATACATTTTCCGAATCTCTTAACTTCAAACCACGATATATATCTCTTGGCCGAGAACCGATTGTTGTGAGTTTACGAACATACTCCTCCTCCTCTACTTTTAGCATAACGGCTCGTGAATAACCATCCAAGTGTAAAAAGGGTTGGTGGTTGTGTTTCCCATTTCTCACTACCAATTTCCAATAATCGAGTACTTCTAAGACCAGATTTCCCCTTAGTATGAACAAACAACCACATTTTTTTGATGAACACTCTCGGTGGTTCTTCACAATCTCCGGTTTGGGCCTCGGTTTATAGATGCCATACCTCTTGCACTTAAAATATAACCTCCAAGTTTTACCGTTTTTACTAGCATCGTCATCTTTATCGACCAAAACAATGAATCCTATACTTTTTCTTTCCTTATCAACCCATGCAAGCAATTCCAATTTGGTGTAGACGCTCTCCCGGTTACATGGTGCTTCTTCCGGTTCCTCCACAAAGCATAATAATTAAAATTACTACAATATCGAAATTCATTCAATTCAACAACCAAAATAACTCATTTTATAACTAAGCAACTCATTCAATTGTCAACAACTTCATACATGTATTTAAAATTCAAAATAAGAACACAAACGCAAAATTCAGCATGAAATTATGCCATGATTTGGGCAAAATTCTACATAAATTCATGCCAAGATTATTCACAAATCGCGCAAAATCGTCCTGAGATTTTATAAATCTTGGCAAAAAATCGTGCATAGATGTTACAAAATCCACGCATGAAATCGTGTCTAGATTTTACAAAATCCACGCATCAAATCGTGTCTAGATTTTACAAAATCCACGCATCAAATCATGCATAGATTTTACAAAATCCACGCACGATTTTGCGCGATTTATCATCTTCCACGCGTTTTCTTGCATGGTAGTATACATCAAAACGCGCAATTTTGTGCGTGGATAGCTTCTGTTTCAATAAAGTGTTAAATTTACCTCACGCCCTGTTTCCAGATGGTCAGTTAGCGGCTCCTTCTCGTCTGTACAAAAATCTTCAAGATTACAGCTAAAATCGTTGGTATGGTCACTCAAATCCATATTATGAACTAGATTTAAAGATGATTTTCTGTATTTTTGGAGCAGATGAGTGGGGTATCTAAAGAAAAACGAAGCAGATTGAAGATTCTGATAGAGGGTCTTAGACAGGTGGAGGATGTCTTCCGCGACATGGTTGTTGGGTTTGGTATGTTAAATTCTCTCGATTCTTTAGTGTTAACGTTAATATACTACAATGAATTGATGTCAACAATTTTTTTTAACATAGTTAGATCTTTTTGTTTTTTTAACAAGTAGTGGCGACGTGCCGTCGGACGTTCGGAGTTGTCAAGACTTTTGTAAAGCAATTTTGAGTTCGGAAGCCGGTGGATTTCGCAATCTAAATACCTCGCCTCGGGCTTCAGGATTATGTAATCCAAATCCTTCACCATCGCCATCACCGTCACCCTGTGATTGTGTATGTTCAAATAAGTGTTAGTAGTATAACTGTGTCGATTCAGTAAAACAAAATATAGACCTGGTGTCTTTAATAAGTACGTATCGTAGAACCCAGCAAACCTGCAATTCGGCAAACCTGCAACCCGGCAAACCTGTTTAAATATTATAAGTGTTGTAATTAGTTTATAACCAAAATCATATATTAAGTTATATTTGAAAAATATTTTTATAATGTATATGATTATAAATTTATTATTATATTTTGGTTAATATTGATTTGTTTTGGTTATTAATATTTTAAGGGTTGTAATTATTATATAAACCAAAATTTTAAATATTACTTTTAAGTTATAATGTTATTATTACATTTTGAATATTATTATTATGTTTTGGTTTTAAATATTAGAGGTTTTGATATTATGTTATAAACTAAACTATATCTTTTCATGTCAAAATATTACAAATTTTATGGTTATAATTTTAATATTACATTTTGAATATTATTATTGTGATTTGGTTATAAATATTACAAGTGTTATTTTTTATTTTTTAAACCAAAATCATATTTTATCATGGCAAAAGATTACAAGTTATATTGTTATACTTTTAATATTACATTTTGATTATTATTATTATTGTGATTTTGTTTTAACTATTACAAGTGTTGTTATTTTTTTTATAAAAATCATATCTTATAATTATTTGATAGTACAATTGTTGTTATTATAATAAAAGGTAAATATTTTTTTTGTTTATATAGTCGTTCACAGTTTATAATCTTGTGGGCAAGGAGTTGTACAAATGTTTTCAAATTAAAATACAAAATCTAAAATACTTTTTTTAGTCTCTTGTCGCTAGCCACTTTTTTTAGACGCAACACTTTCTCAACAGTAACTGCAATTTGTAAAGAATCTGCGAAAACTTGTCCTCGAGTCTCACCATTAACCTTACTTAACGCAGCAGCAATCAACTCGACCATCTTCGTCTTCGTACTAAGACTTTGTTTAGGAACAACGGTCTTACTCTTAGTTATAGTCGGGTGTTTGGCGCTTTGTTTGACGGTCTTACTCAAAGTCGTAGGTGTAGTGGCAGGTTTGACGCTTCGTGTCTCCTTATCGACCATCTTGGAACTAAAAGTTTGTTTGATGGTCTTACTCATATTCGTAGGTGCAGTGGTAGATTTGACGCGCAGTGTGACCGGATCCCTCTCGGGTGGAGGAGAGATCATAAAGGAAGAAAATTCCAAAAACTCAGTTTTCTTGGTTGCTTGTACTAACCTGTTGAAGCCATAAAACGCCATTGGAATAATCACAAATAACAACTAATAACAATTATATTTCGAAAAAAAACGAACTATTTCAAAAGTAGATTTACAATATGTAAAATAATAAAGTAGAGTTTTATAGAATTTCTAGAACTAATAGAGAGATTTAGAGAGATGTAGAGTAGATTTATAGAGTTTGTGAGTTTGGAGTTGGGGTCTCCTCTATTTAGGGGAGACCCATTAAAAAAGAATTCAAATTTTTTTTAAAAAAAGTCCGGGCCATCCGGACAATTGTCGGGATGGTCCGAATCAACCTAACGGCTAGTTTGAAAACTGGGCGATGGATGACGTCATCCTAATGGCTATTTTTTAATTTTTTTTAAAACTCTATAAATAGGAAATTCGAACTATTTTTTTTATTAAAAGTTATTTAAATCTCTTTCAATTTCAATTTTTATTTTGTTATTTACAAGTAATATATGTTTATGCATATACTTAATAATTTAAAATCAAAATACAATTATATGTCTAAGAGGTATATATCGTTTAATATGTACGTAATATTAAATAAAATATCTTAAATATCTAAATATAATCCAACAATATCAAAATCATATTATAATTATCTTGTTTACAATATCTTAGTTAAAACAATCAAATTATTAATTTTATAATCGTAAAAATATTTTTAATATTATTGAAATTTATAATCAAAATACAATTAGACGTTTATATTTTATTTATATCTACCTAATATTAAATAAAATATCTTAATTATATAAATATAATCAAACAATATCAAAATCATATTACAATTATATTTTTTAAAATATAATTGCCTTGATTATAGAATTTTGATTAAAATAATATAGTATTTAAATTAAAATACAACAAATAGCATAATTAGCTCGTTTGTACGTATCTCAATTATTGAAATTCGACTTGATTAACGCTTACAAATTAATTTTAAATAATATTATAAAATAATGGATAAAAAGTGTTTAAAGGAGTCTTTTGCTGAATAACTTGCGAACCGGATCCGTTATACTGCTTAGTGGTTTGATGGTATGCGAGAGTGTCTTATATATCAGTACCACAAGATTAAATAAAGTTTTGTTTATAAAATTATTAATTGAAAGATTCAATATCTCCGTTAAATTTCATGCTTGTTCTATTTTACATTTGATAACGATATTTTAGAATTAAATCCGTAACTAATATCGCACGTTTGTTACTTGTGATAGTGATTGATTACCACAATCGAGACCTTTGGGATGCCACTATTACTTTCCAGCTTTCTAATTTCCAGCTTTCTAATGCACTAGGAATAATGATTGATTGTCATTCTTGTGACCACTATTATTTTCTTTTTAATTTTCCATGCTTTACAGATTCTAAACATCTCTCATGTTAGTTTCTGTTCACGTCAGAATATTTTTTGTTGGAGCAAAGCTAAATTGAGATCCGTTTTTTATAAAGAGACCGTGTTAATCTAATATATTTTGGTAACCATTGATATATATATATTACCAAATTTATCTTTTCTATTTTCTAAACTATAAAAGCTCTCAAATTCAACATTAATAAAATGTTAGATTTCTCAAATCCAAGCTTGCAAATATGTTAAGGTATGTTTTCTCTATGTATTGATGTAATTATTTTAGAATTAACCTTGATATTTTTAGTGATTTTTAAAGTTTTAGTTTTAGTTTAAGAACTTAAATTTTCGTATGATTGTTGTTGTTGTTTGGAATGATGATTATATGTATATATTTAGTTAGGTGTTTCTCTACATTTTGTTATGCTATTTGGTAGATTTCTTTAAGTTTTGTAGACTTTGGGATCCATGGGTATACCCTATGGATCGTGCATTTTCAAAAATGTTGGGGGCCCAGAATTGTCGAATTCGCACATGTTGGGTTCGTGAATCCGACAAGTTTGGGCACACAACATTCACGATTTTGCATATAATTTTGGTTTAAATCGCGAATATCGTGTATGTGATTTAGCCTACTTTTGGCACTCTGAGCTCACGATTCGTACTGTTCCATTAAATTAACCATGTTTAACATCTAATTGACTTGATCACTCTTTATCATTATTTATGTCTTCCATGTAAATACATATTAGGGTGTTGTGAAATAGTTTTGCGTATGATTTGGTATGTAATAACATGTTTTTGTATTTTTAACATGTCTTGGAGAGAACATACTCCTACCGGATCGGACACCGGTAGTACGAACATCGATATGCGTGACCTTAGTTCACGGTATGTTATAGTTCGACGACGTGCCCTATTTCCTGCACCTGTAGTTCCCCATAGATTTGGGTCCTCGGATTAGCTATTTCGAAGAGTCAATCCCTATATATCGGGGATGTATTCGACAATGAATGACTATAAGCTGCACGAAGTGTATAACATCTTCAAGGGCGTGGTAACTTAGGATTGGGTTAACGTGTAGTAAATTATATCTTATCTATTGTTTAATTTACTTTTATATTGTGTAGGCTCGTTAATTTATGCGGTGCTACGTGATGTACGGTTAACCCATCACCCTTGGGATCTTACTGGTCAGAGACCAGGTTATGGGGTCTTGTTTTGTTCTCCTTATTGTCTGCTTTACGCGTTGGGCTACCAACGTGTACCTCGTAGAGGCGTTGCCCGAGATGTGACATATAGAGACCAACAGGTTCTACTTCTCACTCGTCCACGCCATCACGTATCTTTCGGTTACAGGTCAGAATTTCGACCTACATAGTTTTCTTAGTGATGGTCAACGTATTGCTTGGTTTTATAGTTTACTAAGTATACCCACCGATATTCTTACTAAGGAACTTAAGGGTAACAAGACTGGTAGTAGTAGATTGGTACACCTAAAGTTTTTGTTTGATGTATACATTATTGATCACTTAATGGATGATTTGATTTTGGATGATATGGTTCCAAAAGTGATGAGGGGTTATTTGCTCCACATGCTTGGTTATTCTGTTCTAACGAACAAGGAACAATATATCTCTTGATTACTTAGAGTTTATTGAGAACTATAGGTCTCAGTTAGATATAACTGGGGCCAATATTTATTGACTCACTTATTCTACCAGCTAGGCCGATCATCGTTACATGCGACATCGGGGTTTACTGATTTCGTTGCTTTGCTGGAGATGCATATATGATCATTTCCCCTTGTTTATGACTATGGTCAACAGTATATACCAAATTTTTATGTCGATATGTGTAGATACACACCTCCTCTTTTCTGTTCAGATCCAGAGACTCGTATCAGTACACGACATACTTTATCTTCATCGATGGAGCATAATGTAAGTTTCAATGTTGATATTTTTATTTGTTTATCAACATTTATTTTATTATTACTTAGTATACTATTTATATTGTAAGTGTGGTTTGATGAGTCCGGATTTTCTCACCACTCACTGAGGGAACCGGACAGGGGAAATTCGGACAAAAGTCACCCACTGAACCATCCGAACATGACTAAATGTATTAAAACTTAAATCACCTCATGACTAAGCTAATTACCTATTTGCTTAAAGATTAATGGGTCTTTGAACTCGACCTGAATCCATAAGTTGACCCGAAAGCCCATGTGGCCCACAATTAAGGGTATAAATACCCAACCACTTTCATTACCCTCATTAATAAAAGTGGTTGGGTATTTATACCCTTAATTGTGGGCCACATGGGCTTCCGGGTCAACTTATGGATTCAGGTCTAGTTCAAAGACCCATTAATTTTTAAGCAAGTAGGTAATTAGCTTAGTCATGAGGTGATTTAAGTTTTAATACATTTAGTCCTGTTTGGATGGTTCAGTGGGTGGCTTTTGTCCGAATTGCCCCTGTCCGGTTCCCTCAGTGAGTGGTGAGAAAATTCGGACTCATCAGTATCCCCTTTTTAAGGTTGTGTTCGAAAGCGTTCGGCAAAACCTAAAAAATAGTTCAAGTGTAATCACAATTTCCTTCGGACATTTCGAAATGTGTAACGACTTTATCCGAACAGACTGAAACCCTTAGAAGCTGAGCGGTTTTTCCATAAATAGTGGGACACATGTCCTTCTCTGATTCGCCTCACCGACCGTTTTCCTCCTAGAAAGGTGCTCCCACTTGTTTCGAAAAGCAACCTCTTAATTAATGTTGGTGACATCAGTGTCGTCTTTAATCATTATACCTATCTTTTCGTCTTCTCCTAGGTATCAAAGCATCATTTGTCTCTTTAGTATAAATTAGTTCACTTTTCACTGTTTTATCATCTTCATTATCTCCACTCTGTTAATCTTCAAAGTTTTTACCTTTCAAAAAACCCTTCTTCTGTTGTGAGTTTATGTTCACAGCAAGAAACGCCTTAGTAAAAGGTGGGTGGCTCAACTTATCGGAGTTAGAGAAAGCTCAAAAAGTCGAGAGAGAAAAGCGCATTGCTGCAGGTCTCCCTGTTTCTCCTGTTGACAAGCCTGATACCCCAAGCTCGGAGCCTGATCGGGGTTCATCTTCTGCCAAGAGTTCTATACCCAGAAGGTTATTCCAGCCCATTCTTTCTCCAATCGCCTCAGGCTCATCGGTTCAAGAGTCAGAGCCTGTTGTTGAACCATAACAGGTGGTTACAAGCCTTAGGAAACCTTCCACATTCATTGTTATAGGGTCAGATGCCGAAATTTCCCCGGAGAAGCTGGTAGATAGACGAAGGGGTCGTCTGGTAAAAGGGCAGGCTGCTGGTACGCAACCTAAACCAAAATCCACGCCTTCGAAATCCGGGGAAAAAAGTAAAACTACAGGGTCAGAAGCACCCATCAAAATTCCCAAGGACAAGCTGTCCGGTCCGGAGGCAACCAGTTCAATACTTCGAAAAGAGACCTCCGGGTCCGAGCCCCAGCCGGACCCTAGACCACAAGGGGGAAATGACGCTCAACAATTCGGAGGGCCTACTGAGCCAACCGCTAGCTCTTCTCTTCCTAAAACAGCTGACAATCCCTCCACAGTAAAGGAGGATGTAATGGAGGATAACATCGAAGAAGCCCTTTTTGAGACTGATGTCTCCGGGAAAACAAGCGAGATTGCCATCACTAGGAAGAGAAAAGGCAAATAAAAAGTGTGTTTAAAGCATCCGGACCTGCCGGAGTGCCTTGTGGGAAAAGTGGGGCCTTGTTTCCACAAAGTAAGTGTTAAATATCTGCTGGCCATGAAGAATATCAATTACGCTTTCATTCATACTGCTGAACTTGGCTGGATGAGGACGAAGTGGGGGATCCCGGAAAATGTTAAAGTAAGGATTCTAATTGATCCGGAGACGCCCATGGACTGTAAGCTCAACGAGATTGTCTTCTATACTGAGTTATTCAAATGAGGACTTAGGTTTCACTTGGACCCAGAAATAGTCAGATATTTCCATCTGATAAAGCTTTTCCCAAGTCAACTAAGCCCTAATGCATGGTTCACCCTTATGGCATGTATCATGGCTTCCAAGCTCTCCAAAATTCCCCTTCCGATGGAGCAATTTGCTGCTGTAGCAAGCCTCTGTAGAAATTATGTCATCCCTTTCTACCATTTCAATATGAGTGACGACTACAAGGTGGTGGATGACTTACTCGAGTCGGAGAAAAGCTGGAAGACTCAATTTCTGTTCGTCAGCGGTGCCTGGGAGAATGGGAAGAAAATTAAAGCTGGTGTCAACCCAAGCATGCTTACCAGCAGATGGCGAAGTGATGGTAACAATCTCACCACATACTTCTACTTTTACTTATAACAATTTTTTTATCTAATTCTTCTTCTTTTGCTTTTTGGTAGTGCTGCCCAAGGATTTCAACGATTACTTAGAGGTTAGGCAGGCTACCTGTGCGAAGCTAAATGCTTGGGCTGCTGAAACCTGGGGAAACCGCTTCCACAACTGCTTTACCGAAGGCAATCTAACCAGGTCTTATTTTGGAATACAACCGACCGGAGGGATCTGTCTTGGGAGGAATTAACCACTCCACCCCCTCTGCGAGTGATTCTCCGGAAGACAGAGGGAAAGGATGGGAAATTGGTCTTGCCGGGCAGAGCTAAAGCCCCAAGCAAGATGAAGGGCAAAAAAGTTAAGGCCAAACAAGGTGTGGTAGAGGCCAATCCTACCGAGGTGGAGGAAGCTGTCCCAACAAACCCAGAAGGACAAGATCAAGGGAAGATCGATGATGTCTTGCTACAAGTGGTGGAGCACAAGAGCACCAAGGAAGTAGCCGAGTCTTCAAAACCTCAAAAGGTACCCAAAAAGGACAGAAAACGGGGAGCAGAAGGTGGAGACCGGGATGCCAAGAAAAAGAAAACCTCCAAGGAAGTCAAGGTTTCTCTCCTGGCTCCGGAGCCACTACCTCCTGTTGACCCTACTGACCCCACTCAAGCAGAAGAGATCCTTGGTGATTTTCAAACCGGAGGGGGTGCAGGAGGGGATATCAGCATTGATGGTATCGATATCAGCGGGCTTGAGGGGATTGGTCTTTACTTCGAAAACCTCCCCAAAGACGATTTTGCTGGGCCCTACCTCCCCCCAAGTTCTTCGAACCTCGTCACATTCAATGGTAGGTCTTTTTCTGTCTCAAGTGAGAGAGACATCATTGCTCACTCTTTACTGAGCAATGTCCAGCCAGTGCTTACCTTGGAGAAGCAAGTGCGCAATCAGTCAGCCATCATCAATACCCTCAATTCTGACAAAGAGAAACTGTCTAGCGACCTTCTTAGTGATAACCCAAATACTGAGGTATTGAGGAAAGAGAATGAGGAGTTGAAGAAACGTCAGGATAACTTGGTCAACAGGTTGGACACTTCAGAAGGAGTTGTCAAAGAAAAGAGGAGGTGAAGGCCAAAGATAGCATCATTCAGGCCTTAACTGATGACAAGATCTCTCTTGAAAACAGTGTGTCCAAGGCTGAGCAAGAAAAGGCTGACTTGTTAGGGGAGCAGGAGAAAACAATCCAGGCTAAGATTGATGCTTATACCAATGAGGTTATAGATTCTCAGGAGGCAAGGTATGCTGAAGTCAAGTAAGATATGGTCCTGCTCTTCCATGAAAAATTTCCGATGAGGACATTGGGAGATTTATGGCGATTTGTGGAGTACGAAGACCTTCCTCACCACACTATGGCTGCTGGTGATAGGTATAACTACTCCAGTGGCTGGGATGACACCACCGACGAAGAAGAAGATAATGGGGAGAGTCCGGATGACGACCCAAAGAAGAAAAAACCAAGTGAGGCTGAGCCATCTACAAAAGCTCAGTCTTAGAGTATCAATTATCTTTTTAATTTTCTTGTGATTGAACCAAAGTCCTTGGATGGCCAAGGCATTTTTTTTGTAACCATGTCCGGTCCTTGCCCGGATAACCCTTTCTTGTTTTGACAATTCAAAGTCCTTGGATGGCCAAGGCATTTCGTATGTTTTGATGGGTAGTTTCATTTTGCACAATTCCTGCATTATTTCATGGCTTTTCAATTTTGGTGGCCAATGTTTAAACAACCCTTAGTTATTTCACAAGTATTTTAAAGTGAGAGTGTTTAAATTCTCCGATGACAAATGTTTAAGTAGTCATCATTCCTCCAATTTAATCCGGTCTATTCAATAAAAAGTTTCAACGACAACTATTAACTGAAACACTCCAAATCTTTTAAGAAGGCATAATATTTTATAAAAAAGACTGGACACCTCATTAAAACCTCCCCGAGCCACCAGGGAGGAAAGAGTATGCCCCCAAATATTTACATGAATTTTTAAACAAGTAAATATTTACATAGTTCTTATTGCAAGTACAAACGGAGGTGCTCAATGTTCCACGTGTAATTCAAAATCCTTCCATCTTTGTCTTGGAGCCGGTATGTCCCAGGCTTAAGCTTTTCACTGACCACATAGGGTCCTTCCCAAGTTGGAGCTAACTTACTGAACTGCTTTTCTTTAGTATGTAGGAAAACATTTCTCAATACCTTATCCCCTAGTTTAAAATCCATTCTCTTAACTTTAGAGGCAAACCTGCTTCTATCAAACCTTGATAGTGTGCAGCTCTAATGTGAGCCTTAACTCTTCTTTCTTCTATTAAGTCAAGCTGGCCTCTGACTGCCACTTCGTTAGCATGTTCGGAAATATTATGAACTCGAAATGAAGGAAGAGTAGCTTCTATGGGAGCTATGGCATCCATCCCATATACCAAAGCAAAAGAAGACTCTTGTGTTGCAGCCCCGGGAGTGGTCCGGTAAGCCCACAAGAGTTCTTGCAAGTAACTTGGCCATTTTCCAGCAGTCCCTTCTAAATTTTTCTTCAGACCGGCTCAAGTCTCTCCCTACAATATATCCAAACATTAAATACCTTTGAAACACCACAAAACTATGGACAAAATTACCCTCAACCGAAAATAAACCACACTATGGTTCATGCCCTATGAGCATATACACGACCATTTTCCTTTCTGCGATGTGGCTTGGATATACCATATGTTGAAGGCATGAGACATAATTGAGGCATATTATCCACTATGCGTTGCTCGACATCTAGGGTGTATTCAGGATAGACCTCCATCACAACGACCTATTTTTCCGCCAAACTGAGGTAAGTATATTAACACACGCTATTTGTGGGATGAGATTATATGGGCATCATGGCAGTCGCACATCATTGATCTCAGGATTTGTGGTGATGCTTATACTATATGCCATCCTAGTATGACATTTTTATACTCTTTATCGATCCCAAGTGTGAGTCATCCGATGCATATATTGTGCAGAACCCAAGAGCGATGAGTTACAATGCTAGGTTATATGACTGGTCTGATCGTGTTATTGATGCACATTTGAGGTCGCACGCGATGAGTATGACCAAGCTTCATCAATATCGAGAGCTTGATGAGTGACCATTTTGTATTTCATGACTAATTAATTGTATTTTGGGCATGTATCACGACTATGTTATTGGATCATGTTATGTTGTCACATTTTGGTTTTACTTTTTGTTGCACTCAATGTTTTTTCTATGTTATATAACTATATTTATTTACATATTTTATATACTTTTAATGAACCGTATGTTATACTATATATTGCTAAACATTGATTCCCTCCAAACAATGTTTCTCGCTATACATTGATTCCCGCCAAACATTGATTCCCTCCAAACAATGACTCATACCAACCAATGACTCCAACCATACATCTGTTTTTGCCAAAAAGTGATTACCCACCAAATTGGAAAGTCCTTTAAAAGATACCTCAAACCTAGTCTAATAGTTTATCCACCGAACGGCGTTTGGATGGGGTAAAAACTAGGTGGACCTATGTAGTGAAATTTTGTGTACACATAGTTTCCAACCTCAATGATAAGGAACATGATGTTATGTATAAGTTTTTCAACTGCTAAGTCACCACTACTTTAATGAAGGAGAAGCTGGATCATGTCCATACATACATATCTACCATCAAGTAAGAGAAAATGCGTGTTGCTGTACTGGACTACCAGATTGGGAAAGATGAAAGGACGTTGATGAAATGGAACTGGACTGATAAATAATTTTTTTTGACTATGCGTTATTGCAGATCTGTTGTTTGAGTTTTTATGATTTCCTCAGTTGTTGTTTGAGTTTTATGCTAGCCCTAAGTTGTTGATTGATCTGTTTTTAGTCAATTTTTACTTTTTCTCTTTTTGTGCTCATTTTTTCAGTAGTGGTGTTAAATGACTAAAGTAGAAGATTCATAAAATAAAAGTAATTTTAGAAACCTAGAAAATAAAAAAATAAAAAAATGGAAATATTTTAAGTAGTCTTCGCAAACACAGAGTTCGAGTTAAAGCCAAAATTGCGAATAGTGAGCCCATAATTATAGCACAATCACAGACTCCACCTTCGTGATTTTTCACAATCCGTAATTACCATCCGGAGATACGTCTTCGATGGTAGAACTATGCTTATGTAAATAGTTGGGAAACAAACTCTCGTAACCGCTAGAATCTTTACCGTTCACTGATTTCTTCAATTGAGTCAATTTCTATTTCTTTGGTTGAGGTTGAGCCTTGGATTTGGGTTTGGCTTTGGCTTTAGGTAATAAAAATTCTTTAGCTACCGAGGTAGCTGTGTTAACTGTCGTACGGGGAGTGCTAGCGCCTATACTGCCATCGTATTCAAACTCAGATGACTTCCGTTTAGTTGATTTGTCCGAACCAATTTTTTCCTACCTTTAGTGATAACCGACTCTTTAGGTTCCAAAACACGAATTCTCGCAGGATCTAGGATTTGCATCATCCTATTCATGATGTGATCTTGGATGTGTTAACCACAAGCGCGAATGATATTATCTATTAAGGAAAGTATATCTTCGGTAGCAACGTTGTCCCTAGTTTTGAGACTTAAAGTACTCCAACAAACATCGCATTCATGTTTTTGAATCACCTTACCTTATTTCTCGATCATAGCTAACTCGTGTGTACACGGTAAATTATATAGTTTCTTAATAACACAACCACACCGTGCGAGAGTAAACCATACTACCCCGTCCGTTTTAAGATTTTTCTTTCTTAATTCTAGGATCGTACATGAAAGTTTACCTTTTATATCGTTATAGATAGCCCCCTAGTTGAGTTTCTATGACGAAACGTACTTTGTTCGAATGATTTAAAAATGTTAGAGTGTTGAGCGTCAAGCAACGAATGAACTTTTTTCTAAAATTTCTCAAATGTGCATAGACTTGTGCCGATTATCCGTTTTAGGCTCGAGTTCGCACTCCCCGGCCTATAATATAAGACTAAATAATTTAGGAGTCTAACACTTAATATTAAAAACTAATGTATAAAGATGATAATATAATTCATCGATCGCTAGTCCGATTCCCCAAATGTTTAAAATTGTTCGTGTGGATATAAAAAAATTTGGGTCCATAATTGTCTATCTATTTTTTCATGACATAATCGAAAACCATTGGACAACAGGCATATACGTGGTGCAACTCGGCAAGGTTTTTGTTATAATCTTCGATCATCGTCGAATAGGAAACCGCTAGATAAAATTCAAGGAACTTATCGACCATGTCCGCTTTGGAAAAAACTTTCATAGCGTAGGAGAAAATGTTCATATTAATACGCAAAGTGCATAACATATGAGTGAAATCCAAAAATATATCATCGATAGCGTTCATTAAAGCCAACTACCTATCATTGATGATAATATTAGGCAATGCACACATGTTATTCATCATCATGTTCCTTAGAACGCTCAATTTCCAAGTGTAGTTCTCTAGCTTCTCAGAGCTCAAAAAAACAAAACCGATACAAAAGCATTATTTGTTGAAGTTTGGCCAACTATTTCTAGCAAATGCATTTATATATTGTAGTCTTATACGTGCTATCGATTATAAGAACTTAAGAAAAAATGTGCAATAAATCGATGCTTGTAGGATGCGCGAAACAAAACTCGAGGATCTTGGCCGTTGCTTGGTTAGTTCGCTCCCAAACTAAATACTCATGTTGTTTTAACTTACCGAACAAGTATTGCATTTCGATATTACTTGCTTTATTGACCAAATTGTATTTTTGACGCATGTTGTAGATCGTACGCATACTAGATACATTTTTCGTGTCTCTAAGCTTCAAATTGCGGTATATCTCTCTTGGCCGAGAACCGACTTTTCTTTGATTACGAACAAACGCCTCTTTTTCTGCTTTTAGTCTAGTAGCTCGTGTATGACTATCCAAGCGTAAAAACGACTGGTGGTTGTGTTTCCCGTATACCATTATAAATTTCCAAAAACTGAGAAGTTCTAAGACCGGTTTCTCGTTAACAAGAACGAACAACTGCATTTTTTCGATGAACATTCTCGACGCTTCTTAACATACCCTGGTTTAGGGTTATGTTGTAAACACCTTACCTCTCGTACCTGAAATACATCATTGGAGTTTTTTAATTTCTGCCACCGTCGTCGTTTTTACTCAAAATCAAAATGAATCTTAACTTCTTGATTTTGGAACCAACCCATGAGACCAAATCGAATTTTGTATATAAGGTTTATGTAGTATAAATTTCCGCGTAATCAACCATCGAACATGGTGGTTGGTAATTATATCAATATCTACTTAATTTTAATTACTTATATCGAAAGCTGCTTAAATCGCGCAAAGTATTGCACGTAATTGACCAAAATCGCACGTACAAGACAACCAATTTGTGCAAAATCACAAACTAAATAACTCATATAATCGCAAACACAGGATTTGTGATTTTGAACAAATCGTGAAGTCCGCGTTCGCTATTTGGTAAAAATTACGAACCTGTGTTGGCTGTTTAACCAAGAACAACAATCCTAAATTCATGCATTCTCGCGCACTCTGGGTTCGCGGTTAATCCACCCTAGCGTGCGATTCATGCGATATTTGTACTGAACTTAAAAAAACATACAAATATACCTCTATTTGTGTATCCAGATGGTCCGTCAAAGGTTACTCTTCTGATGATGCGAAATCATCCATATTGCAAGAAAAATCATCATCCCATGCAAATGTATGTAGTATTTAGGGTGTTTTTAGTTTTAGATAATATTTTTGATGGGAGAAAAAGGGTTGTAGTCGTAGTTTTCGATTGGAAAATTGGTTTGCATACTTTAAAACAAAACAGTCATTTCATAGAATTAAAAAAGGGGTTTATACCAATCGGGTTACAAAATTTACAAACTTTATCAATAAGTCCCGCCTCAAATAGGTTTTACCTATATCTACCAAAATATGATTTTATTTACTTATTAGTCCAAATTTAATTTTTAAATACAATTTTATCCTTATGAGTTTGACAATGTGACAAAGAGAGTTTGAAGAGACCAAGCTGATTTTAAAATTAGATACGAATGTTTTGATTTGAGGATGCAATTGTTTTGTTTTTAGAATAATTGAGTCTTTTTTTAAAATGGGCGGGTTCTATATAGATATGTTGTGGTATGACTCGGTAAATAAAAATAATTTTTAAATCCATTCCGTAAGTCTCCTTTAAAAAAAAAAAGGTTTAGAATTCTATTATAAAAAATTGAATCTCATATTAAACAGCCGTTGCAAAAGGGATGGGTGAGTTTAAAATAATTTATTTAGTGTGTATTACTCCATGTATCAGTTATAGCTGACACAACCAACGAAAGTTTATTTATTTACTTTTGCTAAAATATTTTGTTTGTATATAGTCGAACTTAGTACTATACATTTAAGCTTGTTTTTTTTATTGACTTTTTAGTTGTATTCTATAAATAACTTACTTGTTTAATAAAAAAATCCCTTCAAACCACCTACTCATTTTTACTTTCTATTTTTTACTTTTTACTTTTTATTTTTTACTTTTTGACCAACACAATCTATCATTTTTTTTTATATAATAAAGAACTATCGTTTGTGTTATAAGCTTCTAAATTTTTCTATGGTCTTGTGTGAAAGCTGGAAAGTTCTTTATAAGTACTCCCTGGATGTGTGAATGCTAAAAAGTTTGTATTCTTCTCCCTGTACACAAGTTACTAAAGGGTTGTTTGGTAATAGATTTGAAATAATTTGTGTTTAGGAAAACGTCGATAATTATTTGGTGAATAAAAAATGAGTTTTCAATTAGAATTTGATGGTGTGTTTAGTACGTATAATTTCACTGTTTTTTTGTGTATTCATTGGATTCATAAATCGATTTGAAAGATAATTATAAAGTGTGGTGGTCCAACGGGTCGCAGATTTGGAAATGTAGTGCTTAATCTATTAGTATATATATATATATATATTTCATTTATTAATTAATCTATTTATATGTTAAAACATTCATGCATACTAATTATATGAAATAGTATTTTTTTTAGGTACTCAACGAATGCTTACCGGATAAATTTTCAATTTGACGCAATAGCCTGCAAACCAACGACACAAGGTAAACCAAACAAGCTCACATACCCAGCCTAAAAAGCGTTTGTAGAGGAACTCGAATGCATGACCTTTGGTCACGAACATGCCTTACTCCACCAACTCCATTGGAACAAAAAAAGAGGGGTTTTATTTTATTTTAAAATTCTATCTGTATTTATTAAAATTTATAGTGATTTCATTAGCACTATGGATGTTTTATTTTAGTGTATATTAATATTGTTTTTAGTTTTATTTGTCTTTAGTTAGTGATAACGTACTAAAAATATTATTATTATAACAAGAGATGAAATTAACAGATGAATGTTGACAAGTTAAAAACAAATCGATACAGGTCAATCTGCCAATGTTATGGTGTCTAGGTCATTGTACCCATTATTTTCTTGGCGGCAAATATCATCTAACCGTTAGGATGATGGTGGCGAACACCATCTGAGCACCATCATGTGGCGAAATCGAGTGTTTTTGTTTATTTTGTTAAAAAAAATCAAATTAAAAAAAAACAGAAAGACAGAATGGTGTATACCTCTTCTATGTTCATGTTGGTCTGTAGAAAGACAAGTTTTGTTACCATTTCGGCTCTGGTTTTTAAATTTTACAAAGTTTGAAAAAAAGAGTTTTGGTGGGTATAAGTTTTGAGTTTTTATTATTTTAGTGAGTCTTATGAAGTAAAATGTTAGGTTATAGTATAGTTATTGTCTTACAACTTCATATAATAAGTAATGACATACAACGTAATTAAATAGACTTCTAAGGATTTTTGAGGTTTTTTATAAGTGGCAACTTGTAAATACTGTTTTTTTTAAATCTACTTCTTTAAATATCATTAAACTCGTTGGAGTGTTTATATTTATATATCTTTTACACATTAAATTTTTTAAATACTTTATTTGATTTTCAACTAATATATTTGAATATCTTTAAATAATTTAATATAATTAACAAAAAATGGAAACATAATAATGATGTTTGATTTAATAAAATAAAATGAAAATTATTTAATAAAATCAAAACAAAAAATCTAAATCAATTATGCTCGAGGAGAATGTTCATTGTTAGATGGGGGATGAGGCACGGTTGCAAATCCATCATAGTTAGTATTAGTCATATGTCACACGTGTTTTCTATTTGGGTGGTGCGTAATTCACTCATTCGAGTATTGACGCCCTCCCAATGCTGTTCATTTCTAATATACATGAACACATCTTGGAATGCATCCATTTCATATATTATTGATCGAACATCATTTGTTGTTGATGAGAATAACTACCCGTATTAGAATTGGTCGGTTGAGGTTGCATCATAGTGTACGTGACTAGCCTCTGGAAACTAGTAGGCAGAGCTGGTGGGTTGGTAACGTTATTAGATTTTTGGCAACATATCCGTAAATCAGTCATAGACCCGCCACTTCGCTCAGATAATTCTTTCCCAAGAATATATTCCTCAATGAGATTTAAACTGTACCAGAATTTTCAGAACAGGACGCATAGTCCACCAAATAAAATATACTCTTTTTTAATAGGCAACCAGCTTAGTACCATCCCATAAGGTAATTTCGTATCATAAACTTTCAAAGTCATATGCCTAATCATCAAAGTAGGTAAATTTATGTGATCCGGTTGCGCCATTACAACAATTACATATCTTTGAAGAAACAAAAAGTTTGAATCATTGTTATTATTTGGAAGAAAACAATGATTAACTAATTCCAAAACTAATTTATTGTACCAATCAAGATTATTTTTACTAGATTTACGTATACAGTTAATGGTTGACTGCTCTTTATTAGAACTCAGTAAGTCTACTGATTCGTCCAACATCAGAGTCCAATCTTGATGCCATCTCACACGAGGATAAGTTAGAGACGAAAATGAGTACCAATCAATTAATATCCTGTCAAATGAAATTCGTGTACAAAGTCAGTTTAAAAAAAAACTATATTCGGTAGCATTTATGTGCATCTCATTCCGAGACCCAGAGATCATTCGTAACTAGACATCCAGTTTCATAAAACTGATGTACTAGTTCTATATACTAATGACAACTATTTTTTTCAAAAACTAACCAACCCAATCTTCGCTCCCCATTAAGATTATCTAAAAAAACTCTCATACATGGTATATTAATTTCATTGTATTCTAAATGCATGTTAAAGTAAATAGTGGTTCCATGTGGCATCAAGAAGTTTTGAACGTGAACCTCGCCTTCGTTCCAACTTCAATATTATCTTATACTTTTTCATGCTCCGATGATTCCCACTCTGATGTGATCTTCTTATACTCGACGACGTGAATTCTTCACCGACATCGGTTCATGATTTTTAGACCTTTCCAATTTAGGAGCCACTAGAAACTCGAATTGATTTTTTTTGAAGTTTAGAGACTTTAAAGAAAAGTATGATGATAATTGTGAAATTATTGAAGAAACAATAGCCTTATTTATAGTGTTTGCTGTTTCCAATCACATATTTGATTTGCCCACGAGTATGTTTTTTAAATAACTATGATAAAATCGGATATCCGATTTGATCCGATTTTTTAAAATATTTTCTTCTCTATAAATAGAGTACAAACTCATCTAATTCTTAAATTATCTCTCAAGTCATCTCTAAACAATAATATTATTCCAAAACCTCTCGAAGCACAATTACACAATTACTATTATAATATCTCAAATCATTTTACACTATTCTTCTTCTTCAATCTTCGATCAAATTTTCTAATCAATAAACTCAATCAAATTTGCTTGGCGGAAGAATATCATTGCTAATATTAGTTCTTGATATACTATTTCATTTTATTTATTTGCATTGTTATTTGAAATTTGTTTAGATTACTATTTTTTGTACTTTAAAAAATTACAAAATCATTTTACTAGTTTTTTCGTATTAAAAAAACCCTCTTTAAAATGGCAGCAAAGCCAAGAAATATCCCAAGTAACCGTGATTGTGGGGCTAATGTCCAATCTTGCCTTATAGCTACTTCTGACCTATATTTGTTTTACGATTTTGGTATGCATGAAACAATCTGAATCACATTATTATCATGCTAGCACTAATATATATAGTAATACTAACATTAGTAATTAGAGTCTGAAAAAAATACCGTTGACATGTGAACAATTAATAAGAATCTTGATAATAATTATGCTAAATATAATTATTGTGAGGAACATATACCTATAAATATGAAAAAACAAATTATGGAATATAGGGTATGTCTAAACACTTAGCACAAATAATATTTTTTATGCTTTAAAATTTTACGAAAAAAACACCTATATATTCTAAAAAATATGGAATTATGTGGTTGTCCTTAAGTATCTATGGTCTATCATAATTAACAATAATAATTCTATGTGGAGTGTTTGGGTTTCACACTGAAAGACTTAAAAATAATAATTTTTGGAGTTTGCTCTTGGTTCCTCCCTCACTTGGATCTAGGGGAAGATTTTACGTCTTCATCATATTGCTAGCAAGTTATAATGGGCGTCTATTGGAAATGACGCAAATAATTTTTTCTGGTTCTACCAATGGCTCCTCTTCACTTCCCTGACTAACCATTATGGCGTCAATATCATCAATGATTCTAGGCTCGGCAAAAATATCTTGGTCTCCGATATCATCCTCGACGACCAATGGTACTGGCCGCCCGACATCCAATAGGTTAGAGCAAGGAATCATTCTAATCATCAGGAGATTCAAAATCTCATTCTCTATCTCCCATATCCTAACATCAACTCCACCGATATTCCCTACAGGACTGCGAAGGTTGACAAGCTCAATTTCACTATCAAAGACACGTACATGGTCATTCATTCGCTTGCTCTTATTATGGGCTGGGCTGGGCTAGGTTAGTCTAGAACAAATTTAATATCCTTCACCACTCTTTTATCTTGTGGTTGACCATTCTTATCAAGATATCCATTCGCGACAATCTTCAGTATTAGGGTTATAATACCGCTCCCGAGTGTGTCCTGTGTAATGCTGACTCTGAAATTATCTATCATCTCCTCTTTGATTTTAGTTTCACTAAGACTCTGTGGATCTATTCTAGTTCATTGTTGGGATTTTCTATTTTTGCCAGAAGCTGACACTTTTGGATTTGTGAGGCATCAAATTGGTCTCAATCTCAAGAGTGTCATGTTTAGCGTACATGTTTTTGGCGCGACTACCTACCATGTCTAGCGGGAAAGGAATTCCAAAGTTTATGGTTTCCCTCATACCACTACCTTTCTGGTGTCTAAACATATATTCTATGATCTTAGTTTTAGATTCCACAACATCAAGATTCGTTGACAATTATAATTTTCTTATTTTCTCACTTATTTTCTATTTTGCAGGCCCTTCTTTCATGAGTGTTGTTCGTTTTTGCTATCCATGGTTGTTGGATATGTTTTATTTTGGCTCTCTTTCCTTTGTCACTTGATGTTTTTATATTTACTATCGAATCTCATATTTTCTGTCGATAACGATCTTCTTCGGGGTATTCCCTAAGTATTTGTATAAATCCTTTTATTTTAATTAAATGTTTTTCTACAGAAAATTAGACTATTATTGGACACTTATAACCAAATATAATTAAAATCGGAAAAAATGAAAACTAAAATCCGAATAGTCTTTTAAACATATTCACGGTTAGTCCAATTAATGATAAATTAATTACTGACGGTCGTTTAGCAAACAGTTAAAAATAACAAAATTGATGATAAATAAAAATAAATAAAATCGGATGTTTTGACATTTATATAAAATCTAATTCGTATGAAATAATTTGGTATAATAAATCATTAATTAAAATCCATCTAATATAGGTTTTGGTCAAAATAGGGTCCAAATTTTGTTGATTAGCCCCATTTTGTATAAAATCTTATGTAATTAAATTTATTTTACATATTTACCCTTTGACCAAGATTTGTTTTTGAGCTTTTAGTGGGTTTTGGGTATAGTTAACCAAAAAATGAAGAACACAAAACTACTCCTCCCAATATCCCTTTTATACTCAATACTTAACAAAATTTCAAAAAACTCAAAAGTTTCAAAAATATCAAAACAACTCCTAAACCTCCCAAAACAATAAAAAAAACCCACAAATCTTCTAAAAAACTCAAATAATTGAAGAATGAATTCAGGGTCTGATAAGCTTGTTGAGGAGCATGGAACTCCAAACAAGGTAGTCTCTCTAACCAATCTTTTCAAAAAAATTCATTTTTGGTAGATCTTCTATTTTTCGAAAGTTGTACCCGACCTTCCCTGCCGATGGAGGCCTATACAACCGGAGGGGTTAAGAACAAACATCTTTTGTTGATGAACCACCCCCGCCGGGGCAGGCAATCCCCAACCGTCGGGGCAAGCAAAGCCCAACCGCCGTTGGATTTTGATCTAAATCGTCGGGGTTGTGCATCAGACCAGCCGGTTGTGAACCAAGTTAATTTGTTAGATGAGAATTTGGATTTTGAACTAGGTATTCAGTGGGGCTATCTACATACACCGCCGGTGTATAATTTATCAACCTCCAATTTGGTACGAAAGCTAATTCGTATGAAATAATTTGGTATAATAAATCATTAATTAAAATCCATCTAATATAGGTTTTGGTCAAAATAGGGTCCAAATTTTGTTAACTAGCCCCATTTTGTATAAAATTTTATATAATTAAATTTATTTTACATATTTACCCTTTGACCAAGATTTGTTTTTGGGCTTTTAGTGGATTTTGGGTATAGTTAACCAAAAAATGAAGAACACAAAACTACTCCTCCCAATATCCTTTTTATACTCAATATTTAATAAAATTTCAAAAAATTCAAAAGTTTCAAAAATATCAAAACAACTCCTAAACCTCCCAAAATAATCCAAAAACCCACAAATCTTCTAAAAAACTCAAATAATTGAAGAATGAATTCAGGGTCTGATAAGCTTGTTGAGGAGCATGGAACTCCAAACAAGGTAGTCTCTCTAACCAATCTTTTTTAAAAAATTCATTTTTGGTAGATCTTCTATTTTTCGAAAGTTGTACCCGACCTTCCCCGCCGATGGAGGCCTATACAACCAGCGGGGATTAAGAACAAACATCTTTTGTTGATGAACCACCCCCGCCGGGGCAATAAATCCCCAACCGTCGGGGCAAGCAAAGCCCAACCGCCATTGGATTTTGATCTAAACCGTCGGGGTTGTGCATCAGACCAGCCGGTTGTGAACCAAGTTAATTTGTTAGATGGGAATTTGGATTTTGAACTAGGTATTCGGTGGGGCTATCTACATAACCGCCGGTGTATAATTTATCAACCTCCAGTGTAGATATTATAAACCGGCGGTTGCGGTACCTTAGTTTAGTTATCCTATATAAAAACGTTTTGTTGGGCTCCCCCGCCGGTTTGTATAATTGTCCAATGCAACACACATGTTGTCTCGATGGCACATCAACTTGAACGTCTTGGGAAAAAATAAAAAAATAATAAAGGAGAAGAAAGTGTCCAACGCCTTCTTGAAAGTGTGGAATCAAATGATGTTGGCGAAAACAGAAGTAGCCTTCAACGATTATCGGTCGGAATTGCACCGTAACTTCAAAGAGTATTCGAAAGCAATTGAGTATACCAAAAGTTGGTTAGGCTCGTACGGTGATAAGTTTGTCACCTGGAAAAATAACAAGTGGATGCATTTTGGTAACCAAATCACAAACCGCGTTGAGAGCTCTCATTCGAGCCTCAAGCGTTTCATCGGCACGAGAAAAGGTAACTTCGAGTCTTTTTGGTTGAAGTTGCATACTTTGATAGAATTACAACAAAACGACATCAAGGGATCATTTGAAAAGATCCGTTTGTTGGCCCTACAAAAATGCGCGAATATTTTGTACGGTAAACTAAAAAGAAACGTCTCCCACTATGCTTTGGAACCTTTTATCGAAGAATTCGAATGTGCTCGCAATATGACAATCGCGAATGCTATGCCTTGCAGTTTTCCATACGAACTACGCATGGTATGCCTTGCGCACACAAAATTTACAAATTTTTTTCCAATGACATATAGGTGCCTATATAGTTATTTCACAAACATTGGAAGAGGTTAGATATTCTAGTTCGTACAAATCTCACTATGATCGAGCAATTAAAAGCCAAAATTGATAAACTAGTATGCGATCTCATGGAATTGAATGACGAAGCACGCATAGAGCATGTTTATAAGAAATGGTTTGTCGTTGTCCATACCGAAAAAACTTCCCCATTGGAGCCATTGGTCAAGCAAAAAGCGTGCGTTCGTCCGCCTTCAAAACATAAGTTGTCTATTACCTCATCCGAATCATCCACTACGCAAAAAATCTATGCACAAGCATGTGCTACATTCCGAAAAAGCTAGTTCGCCGGGATTTGCTAAATCCTTCAAAACTCTGCCCGCAACCTTAAGTAAAGGGAAATAATTTCCGGGCCCAAAACATGCATGGAAAATTGCACTCGTGCCGAAGAAAGGAATTGTTATTATAACGCAGGCTAGTGGGACGATGCTCTCTAGTGGAACGGTCGGTTGTAGGTCAAACTCTACGATGTTGGCCAAGGCAAGCGTGGTTGATCCCAAAGGATATTTAAACCAATTCCCCATACATGTTAGACCATTCGTATTGTCCATCACCGACGTCAAATCCGATGGCCTTTGCGGGTACCTCTCGATATCGTTTGACTTGAACGGACAACAAGAAGGGTGGCGGTTGATTAGGGTTGCTCTTTACAACAAGATTATGGATTACACATCCGTGTATGCTAAGATATTTACAACCATGGAGGATTTGATTGATGTTGCAGAGTATGTGAAGTGCTTTAGCAACATGGGTACTAAAGACCATTGGATGGCCATGCCCGAGATAGGACTCACAATCGCATCTGTGATTAACTGCATTCTTCATTTCGTAAGACAGTACCGAAATATTGTTGTTGGGTTCACTTTTCTTCCATTTAGAGGTGCACCCCCTCAGATGCCAAACCATTTGAAAATCGGATTGGGTTGGGTGAACTCCAACCACTTCGTGAACGCAAATATTTAATTACATTGATTGTGAATTTAAATATTAAGACATCCATTTAATCGTGTTTTCATTTTGAAACTTGGGATTAGGTCGGAGGCCCCATGTGCAAGGATACATCCTAGTTGCATAAAGTTATGCTCATTGGAAGCGGAAGGTTGGCTTTACCGATTATATCTCGTTGCAAGAGATACAAAGAGCTTAGAAGCTGTAGCCCTGGAGTAACTGATTTATCCGCTTTTCTTTGAGCACCATATCATTAGAATGTCACTGTAACATTATTATAATTTGGGCATTTTAAAAGTTGTACGTTTGTACTTTAGAATGTCTTTGTATCATTAGAGTGTCATTGTACTTTATGATGACGTTTAACTTAAAACGTTGTGAATTTTTCTTCTTAAACTTATGTTTTGAATTAAGTTAAGACATTACACTTTAATTGAAGAGATTACATAATTAAAAATACAAATGCAAACAACGGAAGTAGATAGGAAGATAGTAGCCCCTAGTTGACATAAAAGACTCAGTTTCATGGCGAAAACTTGTTCCATCCATACTCAAACCGTTTCTCGAAAGAGTAGTCCTCATCCTCGCTACTTTCTTTAGGAGTTTGGTTAATTCTAATGCCGGTCTCTATCGTGTCAGCTCTCTCTTGAATTTGCTGCAACGCATGTACCATCATCTCTAGTACTTTAAAATGTCACGCTGAATATATTGTGGGATTTGGTACACACTTCGTAAGTAAGTAACTCAATCGGTATTGTCACAGTTTTGAGATAAGCTAACCTATCGACCACTTCTTCGCGTCCTCGCGGTCAGTGCATTACACATCCGAGACACAATGCCTCCCTACCGTGGTTGAAAAACATTCTGCATAAAACATCATCGACAAAGCCTAAAGTCTCCTCTTGAAGCGTGCCTTTCACGAACTCAAATGCATTTAGGAGGTTCACATCTTCGTGCACGTTCCAACTGGGAAGTGGTCAAACACCCAACACTCTTGCAACATCGAAAAACCAACTAGGCTCTTCAAGGAGTGCTTCGAAATGCCTCCCAAGCTCTTGTACCGCCATACTAATGTGCACGTACCCCATGTGTACTCGCCAAGCTTCTCCAGGTCTTCAAGATTATGGAGAAAATCACATTGGATTTTCTTTTGGCTAGTGTAAGTGAGGATGGTACACCCGAAGAAAAACATGATGTAAGCCCGTGCGACTTGTTTCTTCATCTTCGTAGTGAGCGCGACGTTGGTGTCCAAATATGCGGCCTCAGAAAAATTCTCTCTTATCCATCAGAGGCCGAACCCACTCCCATCATACAACTTTATATCATTTTGCTCGACTTCCGTCAAAACTCCTAACAGTGATGCATAGCGTGCACATGTCTGATAATTACGTGCACGTCGTCAAAATTGATGGTCATTTCACCGAACGAGAACTGAAAGGGGTTCGTCTGCTGGTGCCACCTCTCAACGAAAACCTCGTCCAATTGTGGGTGCGATTTAAACTTCGACAGATGGCGCATGAGTGGCCATAACGGAGTTTCTTCCAATATAAGCCTGACCTAGCTGTTTGTTAAGGTCCCATTGACCGAGAAGCCCATACTTCGATTGGATCGTGATGCCAGATAGGGACTGAAAAAAAATAACAAACATGGATAAGCCGTAAAAAACATATTCAAAGTTAATAATAAATAATTAATTTTGAAATTTAAAAACTTACGTCGTTCATGAAGGTGAAGTCAGCCTTGTGTTTCATGTAGTCCGGGAAGAGAATGATATTTTTTTGTTCTAGGAAAAGGTTCCTCTATCACTCCGGATCAGTTGGACGACCTTGGGTACAGACCTCTCGTGGAGGTGATGGCTCGTGGACCTCCGTCTCCTCCTCGCCCGAGTCTATAAGCGCACGACATTGTCTAACAAGCTCCCATGGAGAATATGGTTGTACTTCGCGCTCCCATATGGAATTTTATTTTTTATGCCTCACGGAGCGTTCCGTATGAACCGGGCGATCTCCACATTCCGCCGGATCGACCCGATCGTCTTTTGGCAGACTAATATCATCACCTTTTTTGGGGGACGAACGAACTTCTTCCCGCTCACGCCTTGCTATTTTATTTACCCTCTCTTTCTCGGGTCTAGATACCTCGTACATACTAAAAGAAATCAAATTTAAAAACCAAACTCAACCTTGAAATAAACTAGGTCCCCGCCGGGTGAGGCTGGATTTACCCGGTGTGGCACTTAAATGCCATGAAAATAAAACATATCCTCCCCGCTGGGGCTATCCAGCCTCAACCAGCGGGGTTCAAGAAGTACCTGGAAAAAAACAAGCAACCCCGCCGGTCAAACGGTTCTCATACGGCGGGGTTCATGAACAGGTTTGCGAACCGCCAGGGAAATACCTCGAACTAAACTCTAATCCAACTAAAAAATAACCATTCAACAAGAAATCTAGCCTCCAAACATCAATATAGCATTTCTAACACCTAAATAAACATGCATTTTCCTATTCTAACACCATAAGTAAACATAAATCTAGAAAAAAAACTAAATATATAAAAAAACAATATGTTAAATTAGTAACTCACTCTTTCCCCTTGCTAATTATTGTTGTTTGTTGGATTAAACTCTTCTAGAGTTGTTGAAGAACACATTTTGGTTAACCAAAAATGTTGATTTTATGATTTTGGGTTTTTTGAAGGTTTGAAGAAGGAGAGGAAAATGAAAGGTGGGAGTGGTGGAACTGTTTTAGTTTTGGGGTTAATTAATGACTAGAGTTAGGACTTAGTAAAATAATGAGGGTGTTTTGGGTATAATATTGGAGATACTTAAAATGAATAAAATGATACTTTCTGGCGCATCATCTATAAAGGATTTCTGGCGAAATGAGACCGAATTTAGCCAAAACCATATATATATAATATATTCATAATTTACCATAAGCTACACAACCGCATCATCTATAAAGGATTTTTTTATAAATTAATCACATGATATCATCTATCCAGTCTGCTGAATTTGTCCAGTCTGCTGAATTTTCTCGGCCTTGTACGGATTTTTCTCTAAAAATCCTTCATGGACAACTTTCTGGCGTTATCAAGATCGAATCTGAAACCCATTTTGAAATCTGAAGCTGTTAACTTGATAGATCATCAACCACTACGAAAATCATATGTTGAAACTCTGCAAAATCAAAATGGCGAAGGTGATTCTGCCAAAAATCAAATCATATATCAATTCATTTTCCACAGCAAGTTAAAAGAAATCTAGAGAAGACCAGGAAATTCACCCTTGTTGGAAAGTTTAAACAAAAAATTCCAAAAAGAGAGATCATAGATGATTTATTGCAGAAATTGAATCTATGAATGCAATACAACACGAGAATTTGGGACTCTAGACACATACTCTTTGAGCTCAGCTGTAAAGAAGACCTATGCATCATGTGGAGTAAATCTGTTTGGCACCTGGAGAACTTCGTAATGCGTCTGTTGAAATGGACTCCGTTCTTTAATGTCAAACAGGAATGTCCTATAAGCACTGTATGGATTAGACTTGGGAGTCTCCTTGAATATCTGTTCAATGAACAGGTTATTCTATCAATAGCCAAAACTATTGGTGAACCTCTAAAAATTAAGATCCCAGAAACTCATAGAGCTTACCAAAACTCTTGCTTAATATGGGTCGATATTGATTTGACAATAAAGATTCATCATGAAATCTGGGTTGGATTCGGGGAAAATCAAGGATGCGGGATCTCTGCTGGTTATAAAGATCTCCGAAAATTTTGTGAACATTGCAGTCATATTGGTCATGATCCCATTAGCTACAACAAAAACAAAGAAATAAGCAAAAACATTGTCAAGTCGGTAGATTAGAGTACTACAGAGGGTTTAGTCAACATTGGGAAAGAAAAGAATGTTACTGCTAAAAAAGATAATTCTATCAATTCTATGAAGATGAAATCTATCATTGTGGGAATAAATACTGCTGAAACAGATGAAATTATTAACAAAACTGATATTGTCTCTGATAAATCAGAGCAACAGATTGAAGAAACAGAAACACATAAAGAGAATGAAGTTATAGAAGCTATAAGATCTCTTGAAGAAGGTTACCTGAGAGAATGTGAAACAAGAAGTAATGATACTTCCACTGATGAGGATGGTACTTGATGTCTTCAAGTCACTCCAACCTGCAACAAAACAGAATGCAACATTGAGTTTCAGAAGGTTCTGAATAAAAGCTCAAAATAGCTAGAGGTGCCAACAAGATGAACAACTTAGTTGTTAAATCCCTGAGATATTCAGGGATAAAAAATGTTACCAAATCAAGTTCTAGATAATCAAGATTCTCAACTGGAATCTAAGAGGAATAAAAAACAAGGCCACAGTCAAAAGGCTCAATTCTATTATTTCTGAAGAAAAAATTTCCGTTCTTGATATTCAAGAACCAATGACTAATTCTGATAATATGCTTTCTATTTCGAACAAATTGGGCTTTGATTATTGCACATAAAATTCATCTAATAAAATTTGGTGTTTCTGGAAAAAAGATTTCAATGTTAAAGTCATTTTAACCCATGACCAATGCATTCATTTTGATATCTTTGTTTCTCATCTTAACCCTAACTTTATGCTAACTTTGGTCTATGCTAAGTGTCAGTATTATAACAGGAGGGAGCTCTGGAACACCCTGAAGGATATCTCTAACTCTACTAATAACAACCTTTGGGTTATCATGGGAGACTTCAAAGCTATTGTCTCCCTGATGAGAAAATTAGGTGTTTAACTTATTCTATGGAAAGTGGTGAAGAATTCTCAGACATGATTAGGGATTGCAATTTGGAGGATGTGGGTTACTGTGGTTCCAAATTCACTTGGAATAAAAACTTTAAGTGGAAAAGACTGGATAGAGTTGTAGTGATCTCTAACTGGTCTAACCACTTTAGTGAAACTAAAGTGATGCATATGGCTAGGACTTGCTCAGACCATAACCCTTTATGCATCACAATTAGTAACAATGTTACCATATATCATAAAAGCTTTAAGTTTCTTGATATGTGGATCTTAGATCCTGAGTTTCTTTCTTTTGTCAAGTCTAACTAGGATAAAAGTCTCGATGGTTTTCCTATTTTTGTGTTCTAGAAAAAATTAAATTGACTTAAGCAGGGTCTTAAGGCCTGGAACGAGTCCCACTTTGGAAACATCTTTGTTAAAGTCCATGAGGCCGAGCTCTATGTCAAGAAAATGGAAATCTACCATCAAACTAACAATAGTGTTGAATCTAAATGCAGTTTATCTAAATCTAATGATCACATTCTATTAGCCCTAAACATGGAAGAAAGCTAATGGTATAAAAAAGCTATACTACTTGGCTAAAATAAGGGGATAGGAACATTAAACCTTTTCACAGTTTTGTAAAAAAGAAAAGTAAAAGGAACATGATTAACAGTATAAAATATGAAGATAAATGGCTTATTGATAAAGCTTATATTGGGAACTATGCTCCTAAGTACTTCAAAACTTTTCTTGCAGAGTATCCTTATCCCTGCAAAGATATTAAAGACAATATTATGAATAGCACTATTTTTTATTTTATTCATAAAACCATCACTGATGAGGATAATGATTATCTTATGTCTCTTCCTAGTGAAAAGGAAATTCAAGATATTATCAATAACTTAAGTCCTTGCAGAGCTGCTGGGATGGATGGGTTCAATGGGAACTTCTAAAAAACTTACTGATCTATCATTAAAAAAGATCTTTGCCTTGCTATGATTAACTTTATGAAAGGGCAAAAAATCCCTAATGGGGTCCTTGTTACATATATCTGCCTTATTCCTAAAGGCTCTAATCCTACCACCTGGAAGGACTATAAGCCAATTAGCCTTTGTAGTCTTCTGAATAGGATTATGTCCAAACTTGTTAACAATAGGTTATCTCTCATACTTCTTAAGGTAATTTCTAATAATCAAGGGGCTTTTATCCCTAATAATGCAATCCAGGATCATATCTTGATTGCAAAAGAGTTAATCTATGACTTAAACAGAAATAAAAACTCTGACAATATCCTTATTCAACTGGACATGTCTAATGCTTTTGACAACCACTCCTTTATACTTAAGGTCTTAAATTGTTTTGGGTTTTCTGACAGCTTTATTAGACTTATTAAAAGTTTTATATGCTCTGTCAATGTTTCCATGTTGATTAATGGGTGTCTATGATTACTTCAAAACCAACAGGGGTCTTAGACAGGGGGATCCATTATCCCCCAGTCTCTTCATATTGGTTGAAGAAGTATTCATAAGAGGTATCAATAGTCTGTTTAAGGAAAATAATAATATGAATTATCATACTAGAAGCAATATGATAATCCCAAGCTTGGTCTTTGCAGACGACATTCTGATGTTTATAAACAGCTTAGTCAAAACCATAAGAAATTTGGGAAATGTTTTACAAAATTATCAGAATACGTCTAGTCAATCTATAAACAAAGACAAAACTAAGATTATCTATCCTTCTAGGATTCATAATGCTAGACTTGTCATTATTACTAACCTTTCAGGGTGCAGCACCAGCTCTCTTCCCACTGAGTACTTGGGAATCACCATAAGCAACAAAAATAACTGCAGCAATTTTATCAATCTCATCAACAAAATCAACAGGAAAATAAAAGACTTGAAAGATAAAAGCCTTTCATTTGCTGGAAGGCTTACCTTGATAGAAACATATTTGATGCCTATTGTCAACTACTGGATCCAGAACACCAGTATCCCCAAGACTGTTACTCACAATATCGAAACCACCTTCAATAAATTCCTATGGGGATCTACCTCCACTGATAAAAGGATCCACTGGTCTTCTTTCAAAACTATATGCAAGCCCTACAAAGAAGGAGGGTTAAACATTAGGAATATAAATGATTTACACAAATCTTATTCTTGTAAATTATGGCTAAATTTCAAGAATAACAAAATCCTTTAGGCTAACCTGATGCAAAAGACTTACTGTAACAAGCTTCACCCTAAGAAAGTCTCTGTTAATAAACTAGGCTCCAGTACTTGGAAAAATATCATCAACATAAAAAATGTAGCAGAGCAGCATATATCTTGGAGGCTTGGTGAGGGAAAAATTGAATTCTGGCTCGAGAATTGGTATGGAAATCCTCCTTTGATATCCTTTGAAGAAAACTGCAACAACACAGGTTACAATCAGCAACTTGTTATCGATTTTTGGAAAAATAATGATTGAGACTATAACAAGTTAAAAATCTTTCTCAATCATGATGCTATTGACGAGATTAGGAAACTCTCTATTAATCAAAATAAAAAAGACAACATAATTTGGAACCTATCTAGGGACTCTAAGTTTAATACCAATTTTACTTGGGATCATCTCAGGACTAAGCATAATAGATCTGACATTTTTGGTAAATTTTGGAACTCTGTTGTTCCCAAAAAAATTTATTTTGTCTCATGGAAACTCCTTTATAATTAGATCCTCGTTGATACTATTATGCAAAAGAGGCACTTCTATTTGGCTTCTAAATGTCAGTTTTGCAATTATATAGAGATTCCTAAACACCTTTTCATAGAGTGTGATTTTGCTTGGATCATTTGGAGTCATTTTGCTAACTTTTTAGCATTAAAATCCAAAAGTTTTTTACAATGGCCCATATTCTTAAGGTCTGGTTTTGGTCTATTAATGCTAAGGTCCACATTAGGATCGTAGGCCAAAATTAACAACAAAAGGATCACCTTTGAGTTGGCTATCAGGTATGTTATTAATGTTATTCTTAGTTTGGACAACTCTAACTGTCTTAGGTACAAGCATTGGTGCAAAGACCATAATGTGGCTATAGCATGGGGTTGTAAACGGAAACCCATCTACTTCAAATGGATGCTTCATAATCCTAATTATATGAAGCTTAATATTGATGCGGCTGGTGGTATTCTTATCAGAGACTCTCAGGGCAATATTATTCTTGGTGCTACTAACCTATATGGGAAGCTCTGTCCTATTATGGCTGAATCTAGGGGTCTTCTTGATGGGCTCCTTCTGTGTAAGGAAAATAACTGGACTAAGGTGGAAATCGAAACTGTTTTCAGTGGGAACTAATAAATTCTAACATGATTATCACTAGGATTTCAAGGATCCAAAATAAGGCATCAGACTGGCTTGCCAAATGGACCTTAAAATGCAAGATGAGAACCCAATGTAATGACTTTCAAGCACCAAACACTTTAAAAGCTATTACTCTTCTTGAAAGCCTTAATTTGGGCTATATTTCTACTGATCATTAATTTTATCAATAGATCATTCCCAATGTTCTAGAATTTAAATCGTTTTATCAAATATCTATACCTTTAATCATCTCTTGATGGTCCTGTTGTTGGCTTCCTGGGGTTTCTGCCCCAATTCCCTGCTTCATAATAATTAACTGATCACTAACTATTAAGCAGGTTCAACCTAACTTAAAAAAATTTACTGCAGAATTTTTATTCTTTTTACTTGGTGTGGCTATATCTTCTAGGATAAAAAAGAGTATGGAGAGGGATTTAAGAAGGTTCTTTGAGGACCTGTTCCCTTCTCCTCCGATGAATGGTTATCTCCTTCACCTCAAGGAATTAAGTGTTACTCTCTCCTTCTTCGCTAGAATCGTTTCAGTCAGCTTGCTTCTGCTTGCTCCCTCGATTGTGTTTTCTGGGTACACCGTTTGATTGAAGTCTTCGCTGCAGAAGGAGATGGGCATTGCTAAATGCGAGGTCTTCTCGAGTGAATTCATTCTTTGACATCAAAGTGAAAACTTTATAAGCATCCTTTTGGCTCGATTATGGATCGATTAGCATCTCCTTTATCTAACTAAGATGATTCAAGGGTTGGTTTCTCTGATTATGAGAGTTCGAACCTGTTGCATGAAGCCTTGATGTCCCCTCCATTTGGTGGCCATCGAAATCTAAGAGAGATGTCTGGATGCGATGCGGTGAAAGCTCTTCAACTCAACAGATCTTAATCGAATCGCCTTTTGTATGGTTGGTTGATGGGTCGTGGATCGTCTTCTCAGCTCTACCGTGGGGCTAGAGTGGAGCGACTGTGAAGAAAATAGAGATTTTAGGGTTAGTTCTAATTGGGGGTGAGAGTATACATTTTAAGTATGTTTGCCTATTAAAGGTTACTCTTTTCTTTGTTCTTACAATTGAGCTTTAATTTGAGATCTGATCCATAAAATAAAAAATCCTTTTAATTCAAAAAATAAAAAATGTACAATAACTTTCATAGATATGTGGAGTACAACCCATCTAAAGAGACAAGTGGAGTAAATTACGATACTGATCTCTTTTCTAGGGTTGTTATTAATTTAATTTTTTTAAACAATAATTAAACAAACTATTCTCTTTTCAACAATTTTTATTAATTTAATATTTTCAAAAAGTAACAATTGAAACAAATTATTAGATTAAATATAAGTATAAATAGACAAAAACTAGATTTCATGATTGTTTTTATTGTTAAGAAAAAGTAAATTATAGCATAACAAAAATTGTATTTACATTAAAAAATATTAATCTAAATCCAAAACGCAAAGGTATAAAATTCATTATTAGATTATAACGGAATTCCGTAGTAACTAATAAATATAAAACAAAAACATATATAAAATTGTATAATTTATTATTTTATGTTTTAAAGTTATTGATGTTGTTTGATAAAACTTAATGTGTAATTCTATGTACATGTTGTTGAAAATATATTTTTAATCAATTTGTTTTGGGGAAGAAAGTTGTCATCTAAACTTTGGATTTGAAAATCTTGTTATATATATGTATGCTAAATTGTAGTTTTTAATTATTTTCAGTCATAACAGTCCTGAGGACTTCCGTCACTGCTGGTATTTTTGTGTTTGTTATATTTTCAGTAACTTCATGAAATATGTTGATTAAATAGTTGTTTGATTCGTTATTCGCTATGAGTTTATACATGTTTTTAATTAATTTTTTTTATTAGACGAACAAACGTGTAATTAGTAAGTTATTATTAGAATATAGTAAAAAATATAAATTTTCATAAAAAACTGAGTATCTCATTATATTTTCGTTTGGATTGGATAATCTACCATTTATATTTTATTATCGTTTTCAAATAATAATTTACTAGCCGCAACGTTTGTTTGTCCGATAAAAAATAAAAACCATTTTAATCATATAATTATCGAATTGATAAAGAAAGACTGACAACTATTCTCTCATCAAAATGCTTCATTGTGGAGTACAACTCATCTCGCCACTAGTGGAGATAAAGGTGGAGTAGCTTATTCTACTAATCTATCTTTTTTTTTAGAGTTTTTGTTAACTTAACCTTTCCTAGAAGAAATAACTCAAGCAACTTATTAAATTAAATATAAATATAAATAGACGAAAACTAGATTTCATCATCTTTAAAAAAAGCTAATTATAAATAGCAGCATGACAGAAGTTGCACTAAAAAAAATCCAAACTAAAACACAAAATTAAAAATCAAGTGTAAAATATATTGTTGGATTATATTGGAATCGCGGTAACCACCAAATGTGGTATGAAAACTTATTTAAAATATTGTATAATTTATTATTTTATGTTTTAAAGCTATTAATATTGTTTGATAAATTATAATGTGTATCCCCGATTGTGGAAAACATGTTTTTAATCAATTTTTTTAAGGAAGAAAGTTGTCATTTAAAGCTTTGCGTTTCAAAATCTTGTTATATATATATATGCTAAATTTTAGCTTTTAATTTTTTGATTCCTAACATTTTCATAACCTTCCGTCACTGCTGGTATCTTTGTGTTGGTTACATTTTCAGTAACTTCAGAAAGCATGTTGCTTAAATAGTTATTTAACTCGTTATTCGATATGAGTTTAGGTATATTCATAATTAAAAGATTTTTATTTTTATTGGACGAACGGACGTGTAATTAGTAAATTATTATTAGAATATAGTAAAAAATATGAACTTTCATAAAAAACCGAGTATCCCATCATATTTTTGTTTGGGGTGGATAAACTACCATTTATATATTTTTTATCGTTTTCAAATAATAATTTACTAGCTACAATGTTTGTTTGTCCGATAAAAATTAAAAACCATTATAACTATATAAGTATCGAATTAATAACGAAATATGAGGTGTGCAACTATTATGTAATCAAAATGCTTCATGATATTATTTCTTTAGAAAAAAACAAGAATGTAATTTTTTGAATAAACATGTATTCCAGTCACACTGGCTATGGTTTATAATTTTGACATGTACAAATAGAAAAAAAACGGTGTGTAATATTACCATGGATGTACTTTCTATGTGCAGATTCTTGAATAATATTTCTACAAAGTAATATTTGTAAATTTCAGTTAAGTTTATGTATTGCCGTTAGAGTGTATATATATGCTATTTAGTATTAGTCATACAGTTATTATGCGAGACGGAATCAATACCTTTGAGTTGACTTTGACACAATGTATATATACTATGTAATATTATGTTCATTAATTTCAAGAGTTAAAATTCTCTCAACATGGTATCGAGCCTGTGAAAGAAAAACCTAGCCTCCAAATTTTTTATATATAATTTTAAATGCGCATTAGATACTTAAATTTTCAATAACTTATATGGGTTAAATTTGAATAACTCAAAAATGAATTTATTAAAATGGTGGACTCTAAACATATTTAGATCTCGATTTCTCGATTTCTTCACATTTTTTAACTTTTATTTAATTGATTAGTTACTCATCTTAGCTCTTCGTATTTATTAATCATATAATTTAAATTGAAATTTATTTATGTTTACGATATTATTTTTATTTTGATTTAAAATGTAGTATTTTTTAAAGT
The DNA here is from genome assembly GCA_036936605.1 of Limnanthes douglasii subsp. nivea. NCBI lineage: Eukaryota > Viridiplantae > Streptophyta > Magnoliopsida > Brassicales > Limnanthaceae > Limnanthes > Limnanthes douglasii. Next base: position 28,045,926 of record JAUPFV010000003.1, on the reverse strand, counting down.
TTAACTTTATTAAAAAAGGTTTTGAATATGAATTGACATAGCTTTGAAATAAATAATTCATTAATTTTTTTAAAATAAACCTTCTTTTAAAGATCATGGAATGTGGATCCAAAAAAATACAAAGTCCCCAAACCAAATAAATCAGAGCACATGACTTATGCTGACTTTTTTATCCAAATTTTATTCGAACAAAGTTTGCAGTGGGCTCACTGTACCTATAAGTCAACCGCTCATTCATGGACTGGATAGTTCTTTATATAACTTTTAGTCCGACTAGTGGGTGAAAGTGATTATTTATCCACTTCAACTCTGTAGTGGATTTAATGCTCTAAATTAGATAGGCGATCTGACCACACAGAACATAAGCAATAACTTCCATAAGATAGGTGAAGTACAACTCATCTCGGCACTAAAGGAGAGACATGTGGATTTTACTTCACCTACCTATCTTTTTTCAAGTTGTCATTAATTTAACCTTTCCTATAAGAAATAATTGTAATAACTTATTAATCTAAATATAAATACAAATAGACAAAAACTAGATTTCATCATCTTTAAAAAAAGGCGATTATAAATAACAGCATGACATAAGTTGGAGTACCATACAAAAACATTAATCCCAAACTAAAACACAAAGTTACGCTAAAATATATTGTTGGATTATATTAAAATCATGATAACCACCAAATATGGTATGAAAACTTATTTTAAATATTGTATAACTGATTATTTTATGTTTTAAAACTTAATGTGTAGTCTATATATTTTCGCATGTCGTTGAATATATATTTTTAATCAATCCGTTTTGAAGAAGAAAGTTGTCATCTAAAGCTTTGCACTTGAAAACCTTGTTATATATGATGAGAATGATTTCTAATCGAAGGGTACTTTGGGTAGTTTATCAAATGGGTATTAAATCTTTAGTAGAAGGTAGAGAGATAATATGGGTGTGTGCTAGTAGTTAATCTCTTTAGCAAAAGTCCAACCTCATTAATTTGGCTGGTATAGGGTATTAATACTTTGTTTTAGGTTCCATGTGCCGTTTGGATCGGATCTTGGATTCAGGTCAGCTATAAATACTCCAAAGTCCAAGACCAAAAAGGGTTTACCACACAGCTGAGTCATAATCCACTCAGATCTATCGTTCATTAAAATTCTGGTGTAGAAAGTGTTTGAATTACCCCTTTGGATTTTGTCTAAATGCATTCTAATGATATCCGACCCTATCAATAGCCCCTTTAGTTCTTTCAAAAAATATTTTGGAAGAGATAACTGTATAAGAGAATACTTGGATCAAAATGTTCTGGAATAGCTGAGTAGCTAAGAGAAGACCTAGATCGGATCTGAAGGGTTTTCTTCTTGGCAAAAAGAAATCAAAAAATCAGAGTTTTTATGAATAGTTTTTATTACATGTGTCAGTTTCTGGTTCGACCTCTTAGCCATTTTTTGGTACTTGCACCCATATTTTGAGAAAGTAATTAGATTAGGTCACTAACCCCTAATTATTGTTTAGATGATTCATCTCCCCTAGGTGAAGTACTCAAGTTTTTTCTCACCTATATATACATGATTGTTTTATTGTTTCCATTTTTAGAGTAAAGCTTCTAGAGAGATAAAGCTTAAAATTTCGAGTTGTTCTAGGTTTGAGAAATTTTATATTCACTGTCAGAACTACTCTGATCAAAGGAGGCTAGTTGAACCTGTCTGAATTAGAAAAAGAAAAGAAGGAAGCAAGAATCATTGCCGGACTATCTGCTTCTTCTAGTGGAGTGATTAACCAAACAGTACAAGAGCCAGACAAGAATTCGTCTTCGTCTAAAACATCAGTAATAAAAAATAATCCTTTTATCCTAAATTTATCTACACTAGATTCTAAATCTCCGGTTCAAATACCCCTAAAGTATTTTTTAAAGGACAAAATCGTTTCAAGTATCAAGAATCCTTCACCATTCATCGATATGGGGTCAGATACTGAAAATACTACACCCCGAAGAGTCACTCGACTTTTCATGGCCAAAAGTACCCCTCCATCTTTAAAAAAATTCAGCTCAAGGGTAACATAAACTACGTCTGAAGTTTCTTCGCATCTGAATCTATCACTTCTTCCCAGGGAAGCTACTCAAATCGCGAAAGAAGCTAAAGGTGCTAAATTGGCCGATCAACGGCCAAGTATAATGGAGGATAACATGGAAGATTGTGTGGAAGATATCCCACTGGATACATCCAGAAACACTAGAGATATCACAACAGTTCGGACTTCCAGAGGAAATGTGGGTATGCCTAATACCAAAAAACTTTCGGAATGCCTAGAGGGGAAAGTAGGACCCAACTTTGGCAAGGTTAGTGTGAAGTACTTACCGGCCCTTCATAAAATCGCTTATCTGTATACACATACTGCCGAACTGGACATCCTTAAGAAAAAATAGGGCTTTCCTGAGTCTGTTAAGGTGAGGATTCCCATCCACCCAGAAACTTCAGTGGACTGTAAAGTCATGGAGATAATAGTAAACACTGAGGTGTTGAATTGGGATCTTCGTTTTCCCTTAGATCTAGAGATAATAAGGTATTGTCATCTTAAAAAGCTTTACCCAAGCCAACTGAGTCCTAATACCTGGTAACTCTGTTAACCACCATTATTGCTTTAAGATTGTCAAAAACCCCAATGTCTATGAAGCAGTTTGCTATTGTGGCTAGCTTGTGTAGATACCATCACATCCATTTTTATCATTACAATATGGGGAATGATTAAAAAGTGGTTAACGACCTGCTAGTATCAGAGAAACCATGGAGAACTCAGTTCTCTACATAAGTAGGGCTTGTGAGAATGTAAATAAGATAACCACCAAAGGAAATCCAAACCAACTGACCAGATACTAGAAGAGCTCAAGTAACTTCAGTTTAATTTTTTACTTAGTATTTAAACTGAATTTTGTTATGCCAAGCTGATAACGGTGTCTATGTTGTAGTTATCTCGAAAATATTTTCAGAGCATCTGGAGGCTAGAAGGACTACATTCACCAAACTAAAGCAATGGGCCTTAAAGAAGTGGGATCTTGCCTTCCATAATTGTTTTACTGCTGCAAACATGGTGAGGGATCACATGTGGAACACAAGTGAGAATAAGGAACATACATGGGAACAACTTACTATTCCCCCTTCGTCGGAGGTCATCCTCAAAAAAATTAAGGCAAATGATGGAAAACTCTACTTACCAGCCTAGAACAAAACCCCTAGCCATCTGGACAAGATAAAAAAGAAGCAACACAAGAAGGAGGGAGTTAACCCATTACATCAGATTCCCGATGATGGTGGTTCGGGTAATCCTGAAGGGATCAATGCTGCTCTATTAGAGGAAGTTACTGTAACAGTGGGTGAAACCGAAAGGTCAAAACATCCACCTCAAATCTAGAAAAAAGGTCAATAAGAGACGCAAAGAAGGTAGCGACCGAAGGGCTAGGAAAAAGAAGAAGGGTAAGAGATAATATTTTGACTTACAGTTGCTTCTTGTACTCTTCCAACTCATGTTCATCACAATAATATGTTCAAGATGATCCTCCTTGTCTGACATTTCCTACAGCTGATTAACCTACTATTGAAGGTGACGTTAGTTTGGATGACATTGGTAGCATATATTTCAGCGAGTTTGATCAGGAGGACTTTGATCGGACCTTTCCCTAATCAACCAACATAGCCAATGTAGTAATCTATGATGTCGAATACTTTGAAGTGTCCAACGACCAGGATACCTTGGGCCATACAGTCTTAGGCTACATCAAACCAATAGTTGATCTGGAAAGACAAGTTAGGGATCAGGCTAAAGACATTACTTCTTTTTTGGCACCGCCAATCAAGACTTGAAGAACTCCATTTCAGCCGAACAACAGAAAGTGAAGGATTTAGGGAAAAAGAATAAGAAGCTGAGCACTGATTTGGAACTGTCCAAGATTCCCCACGAAAACATCCAAACAAATATTCCGAGCTGGAAACAACTACCACTAGAGAGATTAAGTCTTTGAAGGATCAACAATTTACTGATGCAGGCACCGTTACCACACTGTCTGAGGAGAAAGAGAAGTTGAATAAACTTCTTAAAGAGAAAGAAGATGAGTTACTTCTCTGAAGCAGAACCAAACTCAAAAGATAGCTGCAGCGATGGAGAAGTATGCTGCTAGTATGGTGGACTCCATGGAAAAGAGAGATGAGGGTATTAAAGCAGATATGGTCTTGTTATTCCACGAAACCTTTCCAAAAAATAATCTCGGACCCCTGTGGAAGTTCGTAGCATATGATGAAATACCCTTCCATACCATGCGATATGGTGATAAACATGGTGTTTCTTCACCGAGTAGGTTTGATTCCAATGAGGGATCTTATGAAAGTTCAAGATCCGATAAAAGTTTAAGCATTAATGCTAAGAGTCCCAAGCAATATGAAGATAAAGAGAAAAAACAAGATAAAGATTGAGGTAAGGAAATAATCGAAGGGAACGAGCCCTAAGGTTGTTGTATCTTTAATTTTATGTTTGAAACCAAAGTCCTTTGATGGCCAAGACTTTTTGTGTTTGAAACTAAAGTCCTTGGATGGCCAAGACATTTTGTATAACGGTGGATCAAACATCTTTTGATGATTCGATCAGTTTTTAAAGTTGTGCTTTCCTTCATATGCATTTCTCTCTCTTGTGTTTTTATAATATTAAAAAGTGATATAAATGGATTAACCCAATCCGGTAGTCTAAAAATGTAAAGTTTGACCAGTCTTTAATATTTCTGTTCCATTCAACCGTATTTTATTCTAAGGCTAAAGACATTTAATGAATATTTAATTTTTCCGATATGTTTACTAAGTGTTTAATTTATCCAATCACTTTAAAGATATTTCATTTGAATACCAAAGGTGTTAAATATGTGTTTAATTCATCGATCACTTCAAATACATTTCATTTGAAGGCTGAAGGTATTTAATATGTGTTTAATTCATTCGATCTCTTTGTATCCACTATAATTATTTGGAAATACATAAGATAGTATTCATTTAAAATCGTACACCTCATTAAAATATCCCCGCGCCACTAGGGTATGAAAGAGTATGCCCCCAAATATTTACATTGAAATACAACAAGTAAATATTTACAATACAATTTTATTCTAAATACAACATGAGATGCTCAATGTTTCACGGGTGTTTCGACATGTTGCCTTCTCTGTCTTGAAGTCTATAAGTTCCTTGCTTGATTCTCTCACATACCATGTATGGACCTTCCAAGTTCGGAGCCAATTTCCCAAAATTTATTTCCTTGGAATGTAAAAAGACTTTCTTTAACACTTTGTCCCATATCTGGAAATCTCTTCTTTTTTACTTTGGATGTAAACTTACTTCTCATCGAAACCTAATAGTGTGTTGTTCTCAAATGTGCCTTTACTCTTCTTTATTCAATCATATCTAACTGATTCCTCACTACCATATCATTAGCTTGTTCAGACCATATCTTTGGCATCTACCATTATAGTAGGCCAGCGATATCCAGCTAACAGAACTCTCCTGGTTAAAGCTTTATAACCACAATGTGTTGACCCCTCTCCATAATGTAATTTAGATAGAACATTTTGGTACTCTTCAAACCCTAGGCAACATAGCAGAGGTTTGGTAAAATATTTTTTATAAATAATTTCTCTCAACACCAGGAAACCACGAGCTTTGTACTTCACTTTTTAGCCAAAACTTTATCCGAATGTAGAATTCCATCGGTAATAAAGTGTTGTATTCCATACCTCAAATCTTTGGATTGTATGCCAGATATGTTCATATTTTCTTCAGCTTAACCCCGTCGAACTGAGCCTATGGATGGACATTCTTGCATAAGAATCCACGGATACGCTTCAGAGTAGGCTATGGTAGTTAAACAATCTATCATAGTATTATCTTATCTAGGGACATACTCATACTGAACGATTTAAAACTCATGGCTACTTCCTTCATGACTTGTAGATACTTCATTAACTGATCTTTTTTAGTTTTAGATTGCCCTTGAGCCTGATGAATAAGTAACTGCGAATCACTTACTAACCGAACCCTCTTTGCTCCACATAATTGGGCTAATCTTAAACCAAATATAGTTGCTTCATATTCTTATTCATTATTGGATGCCCTGAAACAAAAAATATAGCTTCGCATATAGTAAACCATAATGAGAGGTTAGACAAATTTCAGCTCCACATCCCATCGTACTAGATCCACCGTCTGTTTGGATTACCCACTATTTCTTACACTTGTTTTCTTGTGCTTATTCGTATGACCTTTTAGTATGAAATTCTACCAAGAAATCAGCTATAGCTTGAGCCTTGATTGCAGTTCGAGGTGAAAAATCAATATAATAGTGTCCAAGCTCGACTGACCATTTAGTCATTCTTCCTGATATGTCAGTATTTTGTAGAACATTATTTAAAGGAAAAGATGTTCGAACTGTGATTGAATGTGCTCGAAAATATGGCCTCATTTTCCTGTCTGCTATCACCAATGTCAGGGATAATTTTTCTAATTTCAAATACTTTTTTCTACTTCCAACAAACTCTTGCTTATGTAATATACCAAACAAGGGTAATTATCCACTCCTCTTACTAACACAACACTCATTGAATCAGCCTCCAAGGGGGTAGCCGAGTTGGTTGAGTATGGCATTCTTATAAACAAAAGGTCATGAGTTCGAGTCCCTCTACATACGCTTTCTCGGCTGAGCCTGTCACCTTTTGTGGTTTACCTTCTGGCGTTGGTTTGCAGGCTATCGCCTCAGATTGAGGGTTTACCCTGTGCGCACTCATTGCACTCTGAGTAACGGCTGCGGGTTCCCTCCGAAAAAAAAAAAAACACTCATTGAATCAAACCTCTTAAACCAAAAATAACAAAAGGGGCAAAGTCCTAAAAAGTTAGAGTGAAGTTTCTCTCTAAAAAGAAAAGCTTTACCTTCTCATTAGACGCTTTTTGCTCCGCCCTCTCTCATTCAACTTTATCGACTTATTTTCTTCTTGATTCTGTTCACGATTACCAATTTTTCCTACTCGAAATTCAGTTCTACAAGATTATAGCAAGAAAACACAATCTACATCATAGTAGCAGAAACTTTTCTTGATAATTTACACTTTGGTGAAGTGTTCGGCACAGTCGTCGATTAATCCGTGTTTACTCTTTTGCAAGATACTGTTTACTGTTCACCAGGATTTAATTCATCTATCAATTAGTGGTTTTTATCTTCTTCAGGATTTATTTCACATATTGATTGACATTTTGGTGAAGTGCACCATTAAACTTTGGTGAAACAGACAAGGCCCACTGTGTTTTGTTCATTTTGAAATTTTATATTCAGATTATTAATTTCTATTCACTCATGCGGAATGATTATTATCTTATTTTCTATTTGAATAGAAGATTCAACCCAAGATAATACTCAGGAGGTCCTAGTCCATAATAGAATGGAAGACTTTCAACGACAAAATGATGTAAAAATTTCTGTTAAGAGTGTGGTTTGGTCCTTAATTTCTTATTAGCAAAGGTTTATAATCAAGGAGTTCCAGCCGATGAGAAGAAGAAAACCGAAAATAAGCGAAAACGAAATGCTATGAAACCTTTCGGTAAGAGTGTGGATTGTGCTCTTGTTTCTTTTAACACTATAGTTTCATTCTATCCACCGCTGACTCGAGAAATGATTGTGGAAGATGATACTTGCGATGATGAACGACAACTAAGTGATGAACATCTAGAATTGAATGCCGCAACATGACTACTCAGCTCCTCGTGAAGCTAGAAAACTGCTACTAACAGTTTCAGATAAGCAACTTGATAACTCGATTGGATTAGTCTTTTCTTCTTAGGTGATGGCTGCTAGCAGTGATTCTTTGCTCAGGAAAGGAACTGGAACAATCCGTCTGAGACCGGGACAAATAAGGAAACCTTCTCTGGTGATCGATTCTTTATTGTCGTAGCCGCTACTAGATTTTGGAACAATTTCGGCGAGCTTAACACCTCCGACTATGGGTCCAGGAGAAAAATTACCTTTCACCGGAGACCGGAATTTTTCCGCCGGCGAAAAATCACCACCGCAATTAAGAAAGCAGTCAAACAGTGCACTAAATTCTCATGAAGAAAGGAAAATCGTTACTGTTATTAAAGATGTGAATTCAAATGAGTCTTCAGAATTAACTGCTGCTATTAAATATGTGAATTCAAATTTGAATTCAGATCATTAACTGTACTTAAAGAAAGAGGTTCTCTGCATTTGAATTCGAAAGAACAAAGAAACGTTATTGCTGAAGAAAATCTAAATTTGAATAGCAATGAATTTAATGGGGAATTTACCGCTATTCTTAAAGAAGTTAATTCAAATTTGAATAGAAAAGAATTTAATAAGGAGTTTACTGCTGCTCTTAAAGGAGGCAATTCAAAATTTTCAACTTCCAAAGGAAATTTAAATTTGAATTGGAAAGAATTTAATGGGGAGTTTAGTGCTGCTCTTAAATGAGATAATTCAATTTTTTTTGGAAAAGATATTAACTCTTTGAATTCAAATGAACATGAAGAATCTATTGCATTTAACGGAAATAATTCACAATTGAAAGAAAAAGAAATTAATTTCCATAAAGAAAATCGTTCACTTAAAAAAAACATGCATAAAGAAGGTAGCCGAACAATACCATTTAATTCAATTAACACCAATAATCTGCATGGGGAATGTCATGGTATAGAGAACAAATTTATTTTTTCAATCATTGGAATAAATTTTTTTAAGGGTAGTGACGTACATGGAAGGTTTAATGAAAACAGAAGCTCACAGTCAAATAGTGGAACAAAGATAATGTCAATACGTCCTCATTAAACGATCAAGATCCTTTCACATCGCGCACAACAAATATTCCATCTAAAACGTTCTTCAGCCTATTCCAAGGCTCCCGTTTAGAAACTAAAGGTTTGAAGCTCCAGTTTATCTCTCCTCTTTAAGATGACGGTGATATCATCCTCGATTCGACAGATGAAGTTCCATTCGTCGAGACTTGTGGTCATTGTCTTATTGGATGTTCCACCGGTAGGTTTATGGGTAAGATTGCATTGGATAATATTGTGAAATGATGGTGAGTTTGCTGCAAAAGTCTACCTTATGGAAAAGAATGGACGGTTTTCAATTTCCATACCAAAGAGGACCTGCTTCATGTACTAGCAAATTCTACCTTATAGCACATATGGTAAGACTTTAATGCTTAAGAAAATCGATAAAGATGTAATGTTTGGTGTGGATTATTTTCGTCTGAGGATAATTTGGTCAGGTGTTTCGTGGTGTTTCAAAGGTATTTAATGTTTATGTGGTTTGTAGTGAGAGATTTGAGCTGCTTTGCTGTATTAAATGTTCATTACCTTCATTTAATAAAAGTGGTTGGGTATTTATACCCTTAATTATGGGTCTCATGGGATTTCGGGCCAAACTCATGAAATCGGGTCGAATTCAAAGACCCATTAGTTTATTAAGTAGGTTAGTAATTAGCTTAGTCATAAAGTGATTAGTTTTTTAATACTTTAGTCCTGTTCGGATAGTTCAGTGGGTGGTTTTTATCCGAATAGCCCCTGTTCGGTTTCTACAGTGAGTGGTGAGAAAAACCGGACTCATCAGTAGTCCCTTTTTTAGGTTCTGTTCGAAGGCCTTTGACAAGACCTAAAAAATCACTCAAGAGCACCTGTAATAATGTCCAGGAAGATTTCGAATTGTATAACGGATTTATCCGGACTAGCAAACCTCTCAGAAGCTTAACGGTTTTGCCAAAGATCATGGGACACGTGTCCCTTC
>JAUPFV010000003.1:27229777-27436003 GCA_036936605.1 Limnanthes douglasii subsp. nivea | reverse complement strand
AAACCGGTGCCGGCCATTTTCCGGGCTGGAAAATGGCCAAAATCACAAAAAACAAATTCCTAATTTAATCTTAAATCTAATTTTAAAATAAAACATAATTCTAATGTATGATTTTCACTAAAAAACTTAACAAAATCATAGCAATTAATTCTAAACAATAAAAAATCATTAATCAAATCTAAAAAATACTTACTTCGCCGGAAAAATTAGAGAGAAATAAGATATATTATGGAGAGAAATAAGAGTGAATATAGAATTTTAGAGAAAAAAATGGAGTGAAAAGATTTAATAAAAAACAAAAGAGCTTATATACCTCCAAAAAGATATTTTTGTCAAGAATTGGGTATACTTATACCACTTTTGGGTAAACTCAAAATTGGGTATATTTAAACCACATTTGGATATATATAGCTTGACCCTTAATTATATCAGTAGACAATTAAAATAGGGTGCACGTGAATTAACATGACATTGAGGCAATAGTCAATAAAGTGCCTCTAACTAAAGTAGAAGTATCCGTACAAATTCAGCGACACAATTTATTGTGGCTAAGAATTATGGGTCAATTTTTAGATAATAAATTTTTTGGTATTTAAAAACAATTTCTGTTAATATATTAAAAATCATTTTGATATAAGATAGTAGGGTGGAATAGTATATATTTTATCACTTCTATTGGAGTAATAGAAATTTAATATTTTATCACATATATTAATAAAAATAGTGATATATTGTTTTCTTTAATGATAGATTAAATGTAATAAATATTTTTTGTTTAATAAAAGAAAATTGATTGATTAATACAGTAAATATTTTTTAAATTTAATATAATAAATATTAACTTGTGTTTCTTTTTAACCTGGGCTTTATTGAATTATATATAAAAATCGTTTGTATAAGTAATATAGTTATTATTGTTAAAGCAATAGGAGAATATCAACTTGCTGATTTCAAGCTTGAGTATTTTTTTCTTACGCTATATACATAGCCTCGAGATATTCATCAAGCATACGTTAAAGAGCTGACGTATCAACCTCTTTCACTTGAAAATAAATTAAAAACTTCTCAATATCTAAAGAGCGAAAAATTCATCCACCAGAGTATCAAATTTTGCATGTAACTTTTTTATGGTAGACTAATAATTTGTTTAATTTCTCGATTTGAGATTTCAACTACTAGAATTTTTAAGATCGCCTTCGCCGCCTCCAATTTTGGTGGATTTGCGTTTATTGGCGGTGGATTTATTGTTCCATATAATTTTATCTGTAGATCCATACGCCTGACCATGAGCTTCGACTTTGTTAAACTTGTGGTTGATTTTTATTCTGTAGCTTGAAACAAAGATTTTGAGTATCAACTTTGACATTTGAGTGCCATTTTCAAATTTTGTCGTCCTCGTAAAGATCGAGCTCCTATGTGTCATTTTGACTTTCCTTTTGCCTGTAACTTTTCGTTTGCAAGTAGACTCAAAAACACTTATTATATTCAAATGAGTTACAACTGACCTCTTTGATGTAGAATATTCCTTTGTCATTTCGAAGAGCCAACATAACGCCTGGAATACCCTTTAGAAGAAATGTCTTTTAGATGTTTTTAACCTAACTTTACCCTTTTCTTGCTAAAAAATGTCTTGGATGCTTTACAATTATCTCTTGTTTCCACAGGTGAGGTGGGGAGGTTTTCCGTGAATTGAAGTTGTAGAGAGGAAAAATATGATGTTTGAGTGTTCTGATCCTCGTTTTCATAAATCATTTGGCTAGTTTCCAATGTTTTAAAAGCATTACTAGTGTCTCCAGCTTTGATCTTAGGTAAGTAATTTTCAATCTCATGGTTGATTGTGACAGGGGAGCCTTAATTTGATTTAGTGAGCTTAATTTTTTTATTTTTGTAATTTGATTTTCTATTGATCTGAATATCTTATCTTATGATTATGATATTATTAAGTTTGTTGGTTAATGAGATTTAATATGGATTGTATATTGAAGAATTCAGAGCTTTCTCATGTTTATAAGAAAAATACAAAGCTAAATTTTTTTATGTGACGAACATAATGTATTATTTGTAGTGAGAGAAAGCTTATGTCTTTTAAATAAAGAAGTGAGATAATAGATAAACAATGAATATAAAGTTACGCTAGTCACACCAATTTTTGTAAACCATGAGAGTTTTGTAACAAATAGTGATTGAGCCATTTGTGTTTGATAAGTATTTTTGTAACCTCCTTATTTAATAAAAAAAGTGTTTCACAATCTTAACCACGTTAAATATATCGTGTGTACTTGGTTTTTTTCACTTTCTTTTATTCGTTGATGATCTTGAACAAGGTAATAGTTCTTCTGAAAAGAATCGGTGCATCAAGTTATTTTATTGAGAAGATCAAATTTCCCAACAAGTGGTACGGTGAGCGTCAAGTAGCGGATTCAAAAGTAGATCGATCGATGATATGAAGGTTGGAGATGATATCTCATATGGAAACCGAAAACCCACAAACGATGAGTTCCATGAAGCTTAGCCTACAAAATTTGACAAATCGAATGACTTTAACCTCTGAAGAGTTATGGTTAAGTTTTACCTAATACATAAGAGATTGATTGTTGCTATCGATGATAATTCTACACAGGTTGATGTCGTGGTAATTTTTAAGGCTCATAGTTCCCTAATACTCATCTTGTGAGATAAAGTGTTGCGCGAGGTATTTGAAAATCCCATAGTGATAGGGATATAAAATCAGATGGAGGAAGTTTTCATGAAAAAATCATTGATGAACAGATTGTATGACAAGAAACAACTTTACAATTTTATGTGGATAATAGCAAAAAGATCTGCAGACACGTAGACAATCACGATAAAATCATAATCGACTTGAATGTAATTGATGTAAATGTGAAGGAAGAGGATCAAAAAATTATCATTTTGAGCTTTATGTCGAAGGAATATAAACGCTTCTTGAAGATTGTGCTTTACAAATAAGACTCCCTTACGATGTCTGAAGTCAATAACATCTTGAGCTCTAAATATCTTCAAAGGAAGATTTTCTGAAATATGACTCATTAATAGTCTTAACAATATCCCTCAGGGGAGGAGATGGTGGTGTAAGGTTATTTTGCAATATTTTGGGCAGAATTTAGTGAAGTGTTGTCAGCTTCGAGATCTCTCGTAGCTATGCATGTTTTCTTTTTAATATGAAGACTTTGGGCTAAATGAGATTTTGACTGAATCCGAGAAGTCTCTTTGCATAATGTTCGAAGAGGATTAGAGTTGTTGGATGATAAAGTTTTTTCTAGATCTCTTGTGAGTAGATATTCTTTGGGTTACTTTGAAATTATATCGATGAGATATAGTTGTGGAACCATAAGATGCTGAAGAATAATTTTGAGGTGGTGATTGAGGTAATGATTGAGGTAGATGATTGTTTTCTAGGTTGGATGAAATTTGAAGCCCACGAGAACTCTGTTTATGATTCAAATTACCGTAGATAGTGGTTTGAGTAGAGAATTGAGGAGAGTTGTCTATTACGCCTGTTGTTTTGTATTCAGCAGTCCTTTCACTGATACACATGTAATCGTAGAAGCCAAAATGGGTATTTTGGTAGCAAAAGACTTTTTCATAAACTGGTTTGAAGGTTGGCTGGAAAGATCCGGCGATGGTAGCCAAAAAATTGATTTATCATGGAAAGGTAACTAATTTTCTCTCTCTAGGAAATTGGTGTGAGGTAAAGGAAATAATTGAGAAAGTATTTATAAAATATTTAGTAGAGAGAGAGAATGGTGTTAGAGAATTTTAAGAGGTGATGGTATCAATTGGTTGGAAAAAAAAAAAGGCCAAACGGTTGCTTGTAGAATAGGCACTGTGACAACTGTATTTTGTCAGGCCTAGTGGTCGGCCGAGTGGGTTTTGTGAACACGTGCCAAAGAAGAGAAAATGTTTCTAACCGTTATGAAAAAGTTGGCAAAAAACATTGTCCATGAATATACGAAGCAAAAGGCAAAAGGCTGTATATAAAGTGGTCGGATCAAATTCGAAGATAATTAAAGTAAAGTTTATTCGAGTTTGACAAATATGAAGTCTAGAATTTTTGAATTGATTAACAAGTGATACACATTCGAATCAGAATTTGGATATGTATATATTCGAAGACAAAATATGTTGTCAAAAATCATTTGGGAAATGAGAGAAGAAGATTTAGTTCGAAGCAGATTGAATGTTGGCAATGAACAGTTTTTACCTATTGTGACTTCTGATGACTACTAGTTCTTATTCACTAACTTTCATAAGAACTAAGGGGGGCACTGATAAGGATATAAAATATTGGTTGCCTAAATGTAAAGTCATATATAAGAAATTGTATAATTTTTAAGTGACTTTTAGACTATTTGTATATATAATGGGCCATAATGAAATTAACTAAGTTATGTAACCGAATCAGTTATACAAGTCACATACGCTTATAAATAAAATCTAAGGTTGTGAATATAACACAAGATATTTTCATAAAAATATTTCAAGTTTTCTCTTTTACTTTCTCTATCTACAATTCATTTTGTTTTACTTTACCTTCTTATTCATGATTTACAATTTATACTTAACAGATGCTAGGTGCAAAACCATACCAAGTATGATAGATGCTAAAACAGGTCAACTATAAAAGATGCTAAATGTTAGATATTAAACCAGACCAACTATGATAGATCCTAGATACCAAACCGGCCAACTATAATAGATACTACATGTGAAACCATGCCAATTATGATAGATGTGAAACCATGCCAATTATGATAGATGCTAACCCATTCCAACTATGATAAATGCGAAATCATACCAACTATGATAAATGCGAAATCATATAATAAGAAACCATTGTATAATATAATTTTTTTATAAAAAAATTCAAAACATATTATTAATGGATCTAGTTTTGTTTGTTTTGAAAAAAACAAAACCAATGGTATTTTTAGAATTTATTATCCTAGTTACAATTTAAAATATACGAACCTTTAAATTTTTAAACAAAAAATAAATAAAGGAAAGAAAATGTGTACATGTGTTTAATGATTACATATGGAAGGATATTATCTTAGAAGTCGAAGAGCCAATACTGATAAGGGAGTAATTTGTCAGTGTTGATAATAAGGAGTCAATTGCAAATAGAAGGAAATTAATGTGTTTATGACTGTATTTATCTTTTATTAGAGGATAATTTGTAAACAAGGTATTTTATGGAGGACTAAAAGAGAAATAAAATAAGCCCACCAAAGACAGTAATGGGTTCCACTAAAGAGATCCATTATTCTTGGTAGGTGGGACATTCTGAATATAATATTATCTTTCTACTTTCTCTCTCTAATATTATTACATTCTGAATATAATATTATCTTTCTTAGTCATTTATTCTCATATCATTGGCGTCGTCTGTGGGAAACCGTGATACCAAAAAGGAATCTTTTTCTTTGAAAATCGCGATCTGATCTTAAAGAATGAATGACGAGGTTGTCGGAGAGAGGGTCAGGAGAGAAGTGGCCCGAGCCGTTTTACTATCTGAAGGCAAAGAAGCCCTGGGTCGGGAGTATTATGCTTAGGGTCGGGATAAGCGTTCGACCCTTATCATGACCAGGAGACAGCTGCTGGAAGACATTGCCACACTAAACACTGAGAAAGAGCGGGCGTTAGACGAAAAAAGAGTTCGGGAAGGAAAAGGTAAAGAACCACTTATAGATAACCGCGGCGAAGGTAACCTGACTGCAGGACGTCGCATCGAGGCCCAACCTGTTAGATATTATCGGGAGCCTCGCCTGGAGGGCAGGCAGAATGCCAGAGAAGAGCGATATCCGGAGGATAACCGCGTCGTCTCCGCCAACTACACTTTGGATGACTCGTCGGGAAGGGAGTACACGCGCAAGGAAAGGCTAAACAAGCGCGCGCAGAAAAACCGTTCTCGACGGGATAGGGCACCCCGTTCAGATTCTCCGAAGTACAAGAGGGGTAGCACCGAAAAAAGAGCAACATCGTCGTTTGAGAAAGAAGAAATGCAAGCAGGCAGCAGAGAAGAACGGGTAGCTCTGCCTCAGGTCCAGTGGCAACCTTCGAACAGCCAGAACCAGGGGTACCGAACTAGTAGCCAATTCATCAATCCCGGGGACGAAGGTCTCTACGGGATTCAGACCGAAGGGCTCGGAGGCGGAGCGTCCGGATTCGGAATGAATTGGAGAGCTTCACCGTTGTCCGACGAGATATTATCAGGGCACCTCCTGAAGAGGTTTGACATCTCCAGGTTGGAGAAGTATGACGGAAAGAGGGACCCGGATAATCATTTGGAAGCCTTCAAAAACTTTATGTTGATTTTCGACAACGACGATAAACTTTTATGTCGGGCGTTTTCGATGACCTTCAGGGATCGAGCGTCCAAGTGGTACAACCGTTTACCACAGGGTTGTATTAAAAGCTTCAGGATGTTCTGGACGATATTCCGACAGCACTTCGTCGGAAGCAAGAGTTTCCGAGCTAATGGAGACACCATCATGAATTGTAAGCAGAGGTTGGGAGAGAGCCTCAAGGATTATACTATGCGTTTTATTGATGCTAAGACCGACCTGAACCATTGCGAGGAGAACGCGGCGCTAACCGCGTATCGCTTAGGCTTGCTCCCGGGGCCGATGAAGCAAGCAGTTACCAAAAAACAAGCGTTTACTTTTTCCGCCCTTCTGGCCCAAATAGAAAAACTGATACTAATAGAAGAAACTGAGGCGTCCGAACTGGTGGCGTAAATTCAGCAGAGCGTGCAAGCATCGGTTGTTATAAAACAAGGGGCTCAATTCAGCTATGCTCAGCAAGCCCAGCCGGTCAACACGATACCACCGACCCAATCCTTGCCAATCGAGCCTTCGGCTCCCCCGAGCCAAAAAGCAAAGCAGACGAGTCAAGTGGTTTCGCGACCCATGTCTAACAAGTGGATCTGACCCGCCTACTTCGCTGACTTGATGGAGTGCGTGTCTTCGATCTATGACAAGAGTAAGAAAAGCGGGATGTATCAGAGGCCTTTCCCTATACCAACGCCTCGGGAACAGATGAACAACTGGTATTGTCGCTACCATGAAGACGTGGGGCATGAACTAAGGATTGCATTGCCCTCAAAAAGGAAATACAGATGTTGATAGAGCACGGGAACCTCCTAGAGTATGTGAAAACGAAAGCTCAGCAGGGTACCACTTCGAGAGAAGTCGCGACGATACTGAAGTCCAAAACCACCATGACCATTTCCGAAGTCACCGATCCGTTTGATGTTTCAATTGAATACCTCGACCCAGAGGCGAATCGCAACATCATCGGGATCATTGAAGAAGGAGCTGCGGAAAGTATTGGGAATGTAGGAAACCTTTGTAAAATTTTCGAATCATTGACTATTTTCGGTGGAGATTCTATGGCAGGTACCACACGCTCCTCTAGAAAACGGCATATCGTGAATCTGGCTACCCAATTGGAAGCCCGGACCTATCCCCAATCAAAAGGCATCCCTTCACCGATCTTATATTTTAATGACGACGACATGAGAGATATAGTCGGCCCTTATGAAGACACCATCGTTATCGGGGCGGCCATTGCTGGGGAAGAGGTCTGACGTATCTTGGTAGACACCGGTAGCTCAGCCAACATAATCTTCGCATCCACTTTCGCAAAGTTCAGGACACCTCCGGCCATTACGCGGTCGGATCGAACTATCGTGGGGTTTACGGGTTCGGCAGCGGACGTGGTTGGAGAGTTCGAGGGCATCATTCATCTAGGCCGCGGACCGTTCAAGAAAGAGGTCACTGTTTTATTCGTGGTGGTGGACGCACCAGCTTCTCACAATGCAATTTTTGGCAGATCATGGTTATCACGAATGCATGCGGTATCGTCCATAGTTCATCAATGCTTGAAATACATGATCGGGAACAACGTGGGCATAGTACGGAGCAGCCAGAAAGCGGCACAGGAGTGTTACCGAGCGGCTTTGGCACCCAAAAAGGATCAAGAGATGGCACAAGCACGGGACTAGCAATTAAAGGGGCTTCCTTTGGGGTCGTTACCCGTTGATGATCCTAGGGAAGTTCCTAGTTTTTTAACCACAGATGAAGAATGTGAAAAGCACCCATTTACCGAAAGGAAAGTCCTGCAGATCGGAATCCGGCTGTCACCAGCCTTCAGGAAACAGTTGTTATCTTTACTACAGGAGAATTTAGATTTGTTCGCCTGGTGTTCGAAGGACGTGACCGAAGTCCCAGAGAATCATATGATTCACAAGCTAACTATCAACAAAAATGTCAAGACCCATTTCACAAAAGCGCCGGGCTTTTCCCCAAAAAAGGAAAAAATCATTCTGCGAGAAGTCGAAAGAATGACCAGCGCCGGACACATTAAGGAGTCGAATTACCCGCTCTGGACATCCAACTCTGTCCTGGTAATAAATAAAAATGGGAATTTTAAGATGTGTGTGGATTTTGCCGACCTCAATCGGGCATGCCCGAAGGACCCCTTCCTAATGCTGAGGATCGACCAGTTGGTGGACTCAACGTCAGGAAACAGACTGCTGTCATTCATGGACGCGTACGCAAGCTACAACCAGATAAAGTTGCACCCAGCGGATCAGGAACGCACGACGTTTATAACAGGCCGAGGCTTGTATTGCTACAAAATCATGCTGTTCGGACTAAAAAACACTAGAGCGACTTATCAGAGGTTGGTTAACAAAACCTTCAATTGTCAAATAGGGCGGAATATGGAAGTCTACATCGATGACATGTTAGTGAAGAGCGGCACAGATGAGGAACATCTCGCCGATTTGAAGGAAACCTTTGACAACCTCAGGGGCATAAATCTCAAACTCAACCCGGAAAAATGCTCATTTGGGGTAAGGTCGGGCAAGTTTCTGGGGTTCTTTGTTAGTGAAAAGGGAACTGAGGCCGACCCGACCCAACTCCAAGCTCTTACCGACATGACTCCGCCTAAGAATATCAAGGAAGTCCAGATATTGACCGGGCGTCTAGCGGCTTTAAATCGGTTTATCTCCCGTTCATTTGACAAGTGCGCTCCGTTTTTTCAGGTCCTGCGAAATGCCAAGAATTTTGTGTGGACACCGAATTGTAACACAACCTTTTTAGGGATTAAGACTTATATATCATCCCTAAACCTTCTAACAAGCCTCTGACTGGCGAGACTCTATTCCTTTACATAGCGGTTTCGGATTTTGAAGTGAGTGCGGCATTGATCAGCGAGTCGGGAACGTCCCCTAAAGCGGTATACTTCGTGAGCAAAAACTTACTGGATGCGGAAACGCGGTACCTGAGGCTGGAGAAGATGGCATTGGCATTAGTAACCGCAGCACGAAAAATGCGGCCATATTTTCAAGCGCACCCCATTGTCGTCCGCACCTCGTTTCCACTCAAGTACGTTCTTCAGCGCCCGGACATGTCAGGGAGAATGTCTAAATGGTCGGTCGAGTTGGGCGATTTCGACATTGATTTTGAGCCGCGGACGGCCATTAAAAGCCAAGTTCTGGCTGATTTTATAGTGGAATTCCATTCCGAACACCCGGACCAAGACGTACCGCCTGGAGAAGCCGAACCAAATAAGTGGATCATCCGCACCGACGGGGGATCGAACGTAAATGGCTGCGGAGCGGGCGTACAAATAGTCACCCCAACGGGCATAAGTATGCATCCGGCAATCCGATTTGGTTTTCCCACTTCTAACAACGAAGCCGAATATGAGGCCGCCCTGGCCGGTTTGTGACTAGCACAGGTATGTGGAGCTAGGCATGTACGTCTCGTTAGTGATTCTCAACTTCTGATAAATCAAGCCTCGGGAGCCTCGGAAGCCAGGAAAGAACATCTGGTTCAGTACTTAGCCGCATTAAGGGTGTTAGCCGTGTCATTTGCTAAGATAACGTACGAACATGTCCCAAGAACCAAAAATATGGTAGCCGACTCTCTAGCATCGGCTTCTTGCTCAAGCAATTGCCCATGGGTAACCGAACAAGAAAACCCATCGATCATAAAGAGGGAAGAATCGAATAATCGACCCAAAATTTCTTGTCAGGTGTCTTCGGTAACTATTTCGGATTGGCGACGGGATATCATTGCTTTCCAGCCGAAGGTCTGCTGCCGGACGATGGCGCATCGGCTCGAAAGGTGCGCAACAAAGCTTGAGGCTACGTTTTATTGGGCGACGTACTATACAAAAAATCGTTTAGCCGGCCCTTACTGAGCTGTTTGGGGGTAAATGAGTCGCAGATCATTGTGTCCGAGTTACATGACGGAAAGGGCGCGACTCATTGTGGTTACAAGGCCCTGATAAGGAGAATTTTTCTCGCCGGGTTTTATTGGCCGACGATAACGACAGATGCTCAGCAGATAGTAAAAACCTGCGACACTTGTCAAAGATTCGCGAACGCAATAAACGTGCGCGCGACCCTTCGACCGATGTGGAATCGATCTTGTAGGGCCATTACCAATGGCATCTGGTGGGAGGCAAATGATCGTGGTGGCTGTGGATTACTTCTCCAAATGGGTTGAAGTTGGGAGTAAGCTCAACCATCTCAGGAGAATTTCCGCGGGAGAAGTTGGAGAGTTGGTTTCTCCCATAGGAAGAAATTTAGCTTTGCCTCGGGACGGAAAAGGTGACAGAGCCGTGTAACAATTGACTGATGAAGGCGTCGGGTGGTTGAATTGGGCAGTTGGGGAATGTGGGGAGCTACTACTAGAAGGAATGACAATGGTCTCTGGGGTCCGAGCACCGACGGTTCGGGTAAGGTAAAAGACTCGGCAGGGATCGGATCAGCAAGAACGGGGTCGTGGTGTAACGGTACAGGCGTGAAGGGCTTGGTGTCAGAACTCCAAATCAATCCCGCACGTCGATATTCCTCAGCGCGGTCACCGATGCTAGCCCAATTGACAAATCCGAACACCGACTCTTTTTTCTTCTTAGGTTTTGGTTTTTGCTTCGGGTGCCTATTTCTCATAAAACAAGCTCTCTCTCTCTTGAAAAGTCTGGACAACACTTTCTCTCTCTCGAACGCCTCTGAGAGCAACTTTTGTTTGTGAGGTATTTATAGGCAACCCCACTAAGCCGTTACACGTACGGGGAAGTCCAAACGAAGAAAAGTCGCGGGAAGTCGAAAGGACCTCTTTAGAAACTGTGCTAACAAGCACGCTTCGAATAATCGATCAACACGTGTCGCATTTAGTCAGACAAGCGCGCCAAGCCTGTACCAGCTACCTCAGATAGAGATGCTAGATGGGCCACATCAACCCGATTACTTTTTTCAAAACCTAATTACCGGTCTAGGCCCATGAAGAAATCAATAAGAAGGATCGGAAGCAGTCCCGAGGTGACTCATAAACGACGTCGGGACTAAACACGGTCGACCATTTGATGAAAACACAAAGGGTCGGACATCGGTTGGAAGAAAGTACCCGCGCCCGACCGCTTAATAATACCTGGAGGGTCAGACATCAGTTAGAAGAAAGGATGCGCGCCCGACCACTTAATAAAAATACGAAGGGTCGGTTGCGACTGGTCGAAGGAAAAGGTCTGACTCGGGTAAACCAGTCAATCAATCTAGAAGCGAAGAGACAGAGGTGCTCTGAGCTGATTCTTTTACAAGTCTTCATTCCCGTTGCTCTCGGAGACTGGAGGGGCTACTGATAAGGGAGTAATTCGCCAATGTTGATAATCAGGAGTCAATTGCAAATAGAAGGAAATTAATGTGTCTATGACTGTATTTATCTTTTATTAGAGGATAATTTGTAAACAAGGTATTTTATGGAGGACTAAAAGAGAAATAAAACAAGCCCACCAAGGAAATTAATGGGTCCACTCTTTCCCATTATTCTTGGTAGGTGGGACATTCTGAATATAATATTATCTTTCTACTTTCTCTCTCTACATTTGTGCTCTAGTCACATCAGGTCCAAGATCCAAGATCTTTCTTAGTCATTTATTCTCTCATCAAGGTTGTTGCCCTATCGATGGGAAAATGAAATGGTCTAGCTGAAGCCTTTCCATGAAAGGTGGATCTACATGTCGAAGAATCCACTTCATCTCTGCTTTCAACCGAAGTAGCAAGAGGATTCTACTTCTCATAGGGGTTGGACTCAAAGGAAGTCACCATGGAAAACGGGAGCCTAGAAGGAAAATGATGGACTACGTAAGGAAGAGATCTATGGATGGTATAAGAACACACTCGGGAGCTGTGGCAAAAAACCATGCATCTTATGAATTACGGCAGGAGGCATTGGTACTCCAATCTAATCGATGTGGTTTTATCCAAGCACTCGAGATCAATCAAGGTAGGCAAAGGGGTACCTATTTTGATTGAGACACAAATGCGAGCCAAATTTAGCTTTTCTCTACGCTCGGTCTGTTTATCACCGTAGAAGGAAATACCAAAAAACTCTAAAATTTTCGATGTCCAAATCAAACAAACCAAATGTCTATTTATAGATCTAAAAAAATTATAAATCATGGTATAATTGATTTTTTTTAACTCATTATAATCTTCTGAAAATTGTTTTGAGAATACTAATAAATAATTAACTCAAAAAAAATTGGTGCCCAAATCAGACAAACCAAGTTTCTACTTGTAAACATCGAAAAATAAAAAATAGTGGTATACTTTCTATATTTTTTTTTCTAAAAACGATTTTTTTAAAATAAAATAAAAATAAACTTGTGCCACACTGAAATTGGTTTAAAAAATATGAAATAGGGTTCATTTTTTAAATTTTAATTCATCATTGGGGTTCCACGTCAATCACATATGTGCTGCTGCATGATTTGTTGATGCACATATGGTTGAAAAATGCTCTGCATTGTGTAAGTGAAATTTTATGTCTATTAATAAACTAATATGTTTCAATTAGTGGAAATAAACTCATACAATAATAATTATTTAATATATTTTTAAAAAAAAAAAAATCTTTATCTAATAATTCTGATAATAAACATAATATATATATATAATTAAATAATAAAATAATAAAATTTTATATTTTATTATTATTTTATAGTTTTATTAGTTGAATTTCAAATCAATTCTATCCATTTTTTAATTTTATATTTTTATCAATTTCAATTTTTAAAATAACACCACTAAAGTATCAAAACTCGCTAAAGTATCAAAACTCAAAAAGTAATATGATTCGAGACTTTGAGTCAAATAATATACTTTTACGAGCGCTACTAGTTTCTAAAACATTTATGATAGTTCAATATTTCTAGATTTTATTGGTCCACTACTAGTCTCTATCACACTTTTTCAATAATTACTCTACACTATAAAATTAGACGAATCAGAATGAAATTCTGTTTTTTAGACTACCCATAGCAGCGCATATTTCATTTGATTCAGAATGAAATTCTGTTTTTTTAGACTAGCAACAGCAGCACATTTCAAATTAAATATGCACTGCATCTCCCACACAAGTGTGTATTTGATACACATTGGCAGAAAAAGATGGATTGGGGTTCAAAAGATGAACCCCAATTCGTCTTTCAAATGGCCAATTGCACCATGCCATTTGGCATGCTGCAGTTGTTTTTTTTTTAGAAAAACGTTTTTTCAAAAGAAATGGTTAGTGAAAAAATTAAAGAAAGTATATCATTATTTTTTATTTTTCGATATCTACGAGTAGAGACTTGGTTTGTTTGATTCCGACACCGGAATGTTTTGATTTTTTTATTTATTTAGTATTTTCAAAATGATTTTTGGAACATTTTTGTAAGTTACAAAAATAAATAAATTGTACCATTATTTATAATTTCTTGAGATCTATAAATAGAGATTTGGTTTGTTTGATTCCTACAACGAAATATTTTAAGTTTCTTTTATTAAGTATTTCCGAAACAATTTTCGGAACATTTTTGTAAGTTTAAAAAATAAATAAATTATACCATGATTTATATTTTTCTTGAGATCTATAAATAAAGACTTGGTTTGTTTGATTCGGACAACGAAATTTTTTAAGTTTTTTTTATTAAGTATTTCCGAAACAATTTTCGAACATTTTTGTAAGTTAAAAAAATAAATAAATTATACCATGATTTATAATTTCTTGAGATCTATAAATAGAGACTTAGTTTGTTTGATTCCGACAACGAAATTTTTAAGTTTTTTTATTAAGTATTTCCGAAACAATTTTCAGAATATTTTTGTAAGTTAAAAAAATAAATAAATTGTACCATAATTTATAATTTATTGAGATCTATAAATAGAGACTTGGTTTGTTTGATTCGGACAACGAAATGTTTTAAGTTTTTTTTATTAAGTATTTCCGATTAAACTTCAATGATTACAATTGATATCCAAATAATAACAATCAAAAAAACAAAATTTTATACTATTTTTGGATATCAATTGTAATTATCAACAAAACAAAATCGTATTAAATGATATTGATATTGGTTATGGCTAAAAGTTTAAGATGGATTGACAAAATTCTGCACATCTTAAATGATAAAATATTTTTATTTTAATATTTCATATAACAATTTTTTATTTTTTTATTTAGCTTAATACTCTATATCTTTATTAACAATGAAAACACCAATCTTTGTTGTGAAATAAGTCACGTCCACCCCGATACTACAGTGCTTCTATTTCATCTTATTTCACGTGCACGCCATTTTATTGTGCATTGTTTGATTCTGCAAAACTGTTTTTGCATCAATTCAACGGTCCTGAATCGTTTAGTACAGTTGTTTACTGTTAATGGAGTATTGCTCGTTATCATTGTGTCGGAATACGTGTCGACAAATGGTTTAATAGTAGCTCACAAGGATTGCTTCTTCCGTGGACAGACACAAAATAAGAGCGAGCAACAATACTTTTGGAGTACATGGGTAGACAATTAAAATAGTGTGCACGTGAAATAAAATGACATGAAGGCAATAGCCAATAAAATGCCTCTAACTAAGACCATCCAAGCTAGTGGGGATATTTCATCTTCCAAAAGCGCGCCACAAGCACGTCACATCAGCATACTCTCCAAATCTATGGATGATATAAGAACACACTCGGGATCTGTGGCAAAAAACCATGCAACTTATGCATTACGGCGGGAGGCATTGGTACTCCAATCTAATCGAGGTGGTTTTATCCAAGCACTCGAGATCAATCAAGGTAGGCAAAGGGGTACCTATTTTGATTGAGACACAAATGCGAGCCAAATTTAGCTTTTCTCTACACTCGGTCTGTTTATCACCGTAAAAGGAAATACCAAAAAACTCTAAAAATTTCGATGTCCAAATCAAGCAAACCAAATCTCTATTTATAGATCTAAAAAAATTATAAATCATGGTATAATTGATTTTTTTAACTCATTATAATATTCCGAAAATTGTTTTTAAAATACTAATAAATAATTAACTTAAAAAAATTTGGTGCTCAAATCAAACAACCCAAGTTTCATTTGTAAACATCGAAAAATAAAAAATAGTGGTATACTTTCTATATTTTTTTTCTAAAAACGATTTTTTTAAAATAAAATAAAAATAAACCTGTGACACACTGAAATTGGTTTAAGAAAATATGAAATAGGGTCCATATTTTAAATTTCAATTCATCATTCGGGTTCCACGTCAATCACATATGCGCTGCTGCTGTTGCATGATTTGTTGATGCACATATGGTTGAAAAATGCTCTGCATGGTGTAAGTGAAGTTTTATGTCTATTAATAAACTAATATGTTTCAATTAGTGGAAATAAACCCATACAATAATTGTTATTTAATATATTTTTAAAAAAAAATCTTTATTAATAATTTTGATAATAAACATAATATATATAATTAAATAAAAAAATAATAATATTTTATATTTTATTATTATTTTATAGTTTTGTTAGTTGAATTTCAAATCAATTCTATCCATTTTTTTAATTTTATATTTTTATCAATTTCAATTTTTAAAATAACACCACTAAAGCATCAAAACTCGCTAAAGTATCAAAACTCAAAAAGTAATATGATTCGAGACTTTTAGCCAAATAATATACTTTTACAAGTGCTACTAGTTTCTAAAAGTATCACACTTTTTCAATAATTACTCTACTCTTATAAAATTAGACGAATCAGAATGAAATTCTGTTTTTTAACTACCCACAGCAGCGCATATTTCAAATGAAATATGCGTTGTATCTCCCACACCAGCGTGTATTTGATACACTGGCAGAAAAAGATAGATTGAGGTTCAAAATATGAACCATAATTCATCTTTCAAAGCGCCAATTGCAGCATGCCATTTAACATGCTGCAGTTATTTTTTTTAAATGTTTTTTCAAAAGAAATGGGTGGTCAAAAAATTAAAAAAAAAGTATACCATTTTTTTTATTTTTCGATATCTACGAGTAGAGACTTGGTTTGTTTGATTCCGACACCGGAATGTTTTGAATTTTTTATTTATTTAGTATTTTCAAAAGGATTTTTGAAACATTTTTGTAAGTTAAAAAAATAAATAAATAATAACATAATTTATAATTTCTTGAGATCTATAAATAGAGACTTGGTTTGTTTGATTCCGACAACGAAATTTTTTAAGTTTCTTTTACTAAGTATTTCCGAAACAATTTTCGGAATATTTTTTTAAGTTAAAAAACTAAATAAATTATACCATGATTTATAATTTCTTGAGATCTATAAATAGAGACTTGGTTTGTTTGATTCCGACAACGAAATTTTTTAAGTTATTTTTATTAAGTATTTCCGAAATAACTTCAATGATTACAATTGATATCCAAATAATAACAATCAACAAAACAAAATCTTATACTATTTTTGGATATCAATTGTAATTATCAACAAAACAAAATCGTATTAAATGATATTGATATTGGTTATGGCTAAAAGTTTAAGATGGATTGACAAAATTCTCCACATCTTAAATGATAAAATATTTTTATTTTAATATTTCATATAACAATTTTTTATTTTTTTATTTAGCTTAATACTCTTATATCTTTATTAACAATGAAAACACCAATCTTTGTTGTGAAATAAGTCACGTCCACCCCGATACTACATTGCTTCTATTTCATCTTATTTCACGCCATTTTATTGTGCATTGTTTGATTCGGTTTTTGCATCAATTCAACGGTCCTGAATCGTTTAGTACAGTTGTTTACTATCAATGGAGTATTTCTCGCTATCATTGTTTCGGAATACGTGTCGCCACAATTTATTATGGCTAAGAATTGTTGGTCAATTTTTAGATAATAAAATTGTTTGTATTTAAAAACAATATATTTTAATATATTAAAAATCATTTTGATATAAGATAGTATGGTGGAATAATATATATTTTATCCGTTCTATTGGAGTAATAGAAGTTTAATATTTTAACACATATATTAATTAAAATAGTGATATATTGTTTTTTTTAAATGATAGATTAAATGTAATAAATATTTTTTGTTTAATCAAAGAAAATTGATTGGTCAATACCGTAAATATTTTTTTAATTTAATATAATTAGTATTAACTTTGTACTTTTTTAATCCAGATTTTATTGAATTATATATAAAAATCGTTTGTATAACTAATATAGTTATTATTGTTAAAGCAATAGGAAAATATCAATTTGCTGATTTCAAGCTTGAGTATTTCTTTTTACGCTATTTCATGGCCTTGAGATCTTCACCAATCATATGTAGAAGAGCTATCGTATCAACCTCTTTCACTTGAAGATGAATTAAAAACTTTTCAAGATCTAAAGAGCGAAAAATTCATCCACGAGAGTATCATGTAACTTTTTTCTGGTAGACTGACAATTTGTTTAACTTATCGATTTGAGATTTCAACTACTAGAATTTTCATGATCGCCTTCGCCGCCTCCAATTTTGGTGGATTTGCGTTTATTAGCGGTGGATTTATTGTTCCATATAATTTTATCCGTAGCTCGATAGCTTCCACCAATAACTTAAAAAAATTCGTTGTCTGAATCAATCAAACCAAGTCTCTATTTATAGATCCCAAGAAATTATAAATCATGGTATAATTTATTTATTTATTTAACTTACAAAAATATTCCGAAAATTGTTTAGGAAATACTTAATAAAAAAACTTAAAAAATTTCGTTGTCTGAATCAATCAAACCAAGTCTCTATTTATAGATCTCAAGAAATTATAAATCATGGTATAATTTATTTATTTTTATAAAGTTACAAAAATGTTCCGAAAATTGTTTCGGAAATACTTAATAAAAAACTTTAAAAACATTTCGTTGCCCGAATCAAACAAACCAAGTCTCTATTTATAGATCTCAAGAAATTATAAATCATAGTATAATTTATTTATTTTTTAAACTTACAAAAATGTTCCGAAAATTGTTTCGGAAATACTTAATAAAAAAACTTAAAAAATTTCATTGTCCGGATCAAACAAACCAAGTCTCTATTTATAGATCTCAAGAAATTATAAATCATGGTATAATTTATTTATTTTTTTAACTTACAAAAATGTTCCAAAAATCATTTTGAAAATACTAAATAAATAAAAAAACTCAAAAAAAATCGGTGTCGGAATCAAACAAAACAAGTCTCTACAGATAGATATCGAAAAATCATAAATAATGATATATTTTTTTAAATTTTTTGACCAATTATTTCTTTTAAAATACGTTTTTTTAGAAAAAAGTACAACAGCAGCATACCAAATGGCCTGCTACAATTGGCCCTTTGAAATATGGATTGAGGTTCCCATCTATCTTTTTCACCCAAAGAGATACAGCCCATATTTCATTTGAAGAATAGTCTTTACGCCATTTTGAGTTTTGGACGACAAACATACCCCACGGAATCTATTTTGATTTCTTTTTTTCGAGTATGATGCTGGAAGGATCTATTCAGAATAATGACTTCAATAATTTAGAACCGAATCATAATGAATTCAGGAGTAACACATAACGTGGAATTTTTGTAGGCATAAAAGTTTATGTTAAAATAATATTTATTTGTTTGTTTTAGGTTTTTTTACAACTATAAATTTAATTTTAAATATATCTTTTCCAAAAAAAATTTAAAGAATAAAAACATATTTCTGTTAGTAGTATTTTTCGTATAATTATTTTTTATTATTTATTTTATTAAAACATAAAAATTATTTTTTTTAAAGTCGGTATTTTTTAAGGTCGTACCAAAGTACCAAAATATATATATATATATATATATATATATATATATATATATGCGTAGATATGTTAACGGTTTTTGAAAACCGGAAATGAGGCCGAAACCAAATTAGTAAGATTCAGATCAAGAAACAAATCGAATATAAAAATTGAGACTGATAAAAAACCGAATCGGTAAATACAGTAGAACCAATTCAAAACTGAACTACTCTCTCAATTCCGTAGTATAGGTCGTTTAAGGTTTTGGTGTAGAAACCAATAAATACAATGATGCTTTCTCTCTCATATAAAACACAATAAGCAATCTAATTCTATTGGGTCAAAGTTATTAATTTAATAAAAGGAAATAAACAATAAAATATCATTGGTAAAAAAAATTAATTACTGCATTGATATTACAAGACGACAATTAAAGTGGAATTTCTTATATTTTCTAAAATGACCTAGATTGCAGAACATAGGGAGTAATCAAATTGATAAATTGATATAACCGATTCAATAAACCGGTAGAACAGATTCAGACTGAGTCAATTCCAAAATCCTTCCACTAATTTTGAATGAAATCATATCGTATCTCCCATAATGAGTAAGAAGACACTTCATGCTTGAGGGGTCAAAAATGATGTGCAAACCATCAACAACCTGGTAGAAACTGTACAAGTTTTTGTCCTTTGCAAGCTCACGTTTATTTTGGATCCTATGCAAACTCGTGCTTTCTTGCTCTGATGAAGATTTCAAAGACCTATCATCGTTACTAATTGTGGAAAAACCAATCTATTTGTTAGCCTTACCTTGTATTAACTCAACGGAAAATATAGTATGCCCATTGGAATCCTTGGACTGTTATTCGTGGTTATCAAAAGACGAAGCATCTAGAGTTGAAATGGATCCCAACTCATCGAAGTTTCCTCGAGATCCAGTTATATCACAATTGCGGTGTTCATTCCAATAATTATTTTACTGCTCTAATGGTTCCATCATAACACATACATAAAGAGGCTTAAATCAGGAAATAGTCCCTCGACTATCACGTATTCTTTCATTTAGTCCCTCGACTAAAAAATCACCGGTGAGGGTCCCTCGACTATCCCATTTTCTTTCATTTAGTCCTTCGACATTAAAATCACCGGTGAGGGTACCTGGACTTTGCAAAAATTTATAAATTTAGTCCCTCATTAGGGGTTTTTTTCTTAGATTCAGGGACTAAATTTATAGATTTTTCAAAATCGAGGGACCCTCACTGGTGATTTTAAAGTCAAAGGACTAAATGAAAGAAATTGGGATAGTCGAGGGACCCTCACCGATGATTTTTTAGTCGAGGGACTAAATGAAAGAAAACGTGATAGTCGAGGGACTAGACAGCGATTTAAGCCTACATAAAGATTATACTCTAAGTCATCAACAATCCCTTAATGAGCTTTCGCTAGCCATCTATCTGACTCTAATATTGCTTTTCGAACAGAAAGATCAATATCTGACGTAAACATGAACTTTGAAAAAGAATCGATTATTCCGTCTTGTTCATATTTTCTAGATTGAACAAATGAATACTTTAAGGTTAGCCATCTTAAATTGGTAAAATCCTGATAAGACAGGGAGTCTCAGCAGCTCAACTTCCTGAAAAACTCAAACCTTGTAGATTGCACACTTTATATAATTCGTTTATGTTTGAAAGAACCTCAAGCTGAGCTATTTTACGCCAATCCATCAAAATATCAAAGATTTCGTAGTGAGAATAATACGACCAATAGTTGTAGCATCATAAACAAAAACAAATGATTGATCACGTCAACCAAACCGTATCTTTTCAATGTCCATTATAAGGACATAATACTGATCCCGAATCAGATCGAGCGAGTATGAAAATCTGCGTTTCATTCACAATTGGAAATGGAATAAATGTTGCTTCATCTACAACCAGTAACTTAATGTGGGACAACTTGTCATGTTTATGTGGTAGTATACTGGATTGTTTGTCTTTGTTGCTTGATCGATGCATCAATGTCTTCACTTAGAACCCACGAACCATTAGGTGCATTGCTTACATGTATCTTATATCAAGTTTGATAAATCCATAATTTAGCCACTTCTTGGACAGTCATGTCTTCTTCATCATCCGACGAATAACCTTCATATAACATACATATTCTTTGTTCCGTCTGAATTCTGCCACTATAAACCCTACCAAAAGCATCAACGAAATTACAATCTTGCTCGAGCAAATAAATCGAGACCTTCTCACGACCTCCTTCAGGTTCTAATTGAAAATCATAATTTTCATATATTAAAACACCATTTTTTTAATAATTTGGCTTTCTTTTTTATTATTAATCATAAATCCTATTTAGTTCTTAGAGTTCTTAGGGTCAGAGAAAGAATTATCAACAAAATATTTAACAATTTCTTTAGTTGAAATTGAAACAAAAGGATTTTTTTTATTGTTTACCTTGCTGAAATAACGAGAGACTCTTTTTTGTGTTACTTAGTCGTCTTCATCTTTAACACTGATTTCACCCTTATCGGCGTATACATCATAAATCGGATCTCCCAATTACGACCAAGTTTTATCAGAAATATCACCATAGTAGTTAACCTTATACTCATCAAAGAGTGAATGGTAGAGTATTGGTGAACCCTCTATGTCACCAGGAACTACTTGCTGGAGGCCTTTCCCCTTAGATTTTTCCAAATTGTAGATATGGTTGTGGTTGGATTCTTTAAAAAGTCTTTCACCTTTAATTTTCCAATTTGAGTTTGGAAGTCGTTTGTGGTCATCATCTCTATACTTCTGTTGATTTCTTTATTTGATGTCGTAGATAATTCATATGTTCACCTAAATAGCCAAATTGGTTTTTCACCTTCTCTCGACCGTCTGGTTCTGCGATTGGAAGAGTGGACTTCCCGTGATCGGTTATCTTAGGCGACATATCTCATTAAACTACGTAGTAAGAGCTCTTACGCTCTGATACCAATAGTGATGGAAACAAATAGTCGAAACAGAATCGACAACTGCAAGAACTCAAAAGAAAACAAAAACAATAGATTAGAAACCTTAATCCTAGGTTATAGAGATAAAAGAGACTCAGAAAAATAATCTCAAAATTCTAATAATCAATGTCGGACGATAAAATAGGTTATACGATACTTTGTATAGAAACTACCGAAAACCCTAATCCCAAAATAGAGAAATTACATAAATATCTTAAAATAAAATAAAAATAACCATTAAATATTTAAATTATGCGTAAATATAAAAACTGGTTTTTGAAGGCTTTATCGGTCGAAATTGGGTATCAAACTTGATGAAAATTCACATTTTTAAAATCTGGAGAGCTCGTTAAAATCTTTGATTTGAGTACATATTTGACCCAATTCTGAAACCTAAGTGAGAAACTAGTATGTTCGTATTCTTAGCTACATCATCCTTCCCGGGTTGGGAAGAATTCGACCTCGAATTCAAAACGTCGAAATAAATACTCTTGTACACGATAATAACTTTGCAATGTATCAAGCAACCACGCATCATGAGATAAAATATTTTATTCGTTTGGCTTTTCATGATCAGCGTTAGGAATTGAATATGGAAATGTCCATAGCAGCGGGCTAGTGGCTTCAAAAGTAGTTAGTAGCTCCTTTGTGCAAGCAAAAGTATAAACACCATTGTGCACCAAGTATTCACCATATGTTCAATCTATTTCCGGTGGGGAAACAAGGTAATTGTTAGGAAGATTCAACTCTTTATCATAGTGAAGCATACCAGCGTAGTTAATTTTCGAGAATCATAAATGATCAAAATGGGTAAAGTTCTCATATTTAAACTCCTTAGCAAGCATAACCATACAATTAGCTCATAATTGAATGTAACAACTACATCACCATCCACACTAGGCACTACAACCTTGTTGTTATCTTCGACTACAAAAAAAGTGGTAAGTACTGGTCGTTAACTTTCAAGTCATGCATCAATGTCTTGATAGCTTCAACTGCACTTTTGAACTTGTATGCTTCACCGAGAACTTGAGGATCTTATCCTCGTTTTTAAACTTCACAGTCCTTTACGTAACAGTCCAAAGTAACATACATGTGTCCTTCATAGAAGTAATTTTTGCATCAACATTCTTAACACACCCAAATCTGAAAGCTCTTTCTCAAGTGTTTCGGTAAATCCTGTACTTGAACCATCCAAAACATCACGTTCTTCTATCAAAACAGGAACATAGATTCTTTTGGCACCGTATTCGATATACCCTTTTGGCAACAACTACGATTGATCAAGTCTTGAGTGAACTTCACCAACTGCAATTGTCTCATATTATAAACGTGTTTTATTCCCTTACACAAGCTGATTTCGGCCATCGAGTGAGGTCGTAAGAGAAATAAAAAATACAAATATTTATAGTGTTGTACACCGTGAAGAGAAGGAAGATTTTATTATTTGCAAAACTTAGCATTTATACATTGTAAATCACAGTATAGTTAACTTTGATATAGTTTCACACACGATGTTAGGCTTTTTTTGTAAAGCAAGTTTTGTTAAAAACCTAGGGTGTTTTAGGTGTGAAACTAGGCATCGTGTTTGAATTAATAACGTATGATCTCCAGAATTAAGATTTTTGAGCTGCAAAACTAAATATTATTAAAAGTCTGAAACTTAAACTTGGTTTGTTTTCCAAATTATCATATTTTTCACGTTGTATCAGATTTTTTCGTATATGGAAAAATTTATAGTTATATTTGTCACATTACGCAGAATTATGGCGATTTTGAAAACAAAGTCGCATATCCTGGAAAATTTCATACCATTGTTTGCTAAGTTAATTAGAGAATTGACAAAATTATTTCTTGACAATGATGACTAATAAAACTAGACATTTTTCTAATTCACCAATGAATTAGGTTTAACCATTCCAATATAGATCATTTGGTTTTGCTAGGACCCATATATTGGTTGGATATCATGGTAGGAATATTTACAAGAAATATTAACTTTAGATGTTTGTTCTTATCATTTTCCAATCCAGGTCTAGAATATGAAAATCTAAACTACTACTTGTGAAAAATAATATATATTATAAATGTGAAACATTTGATAAATCTTATGTGAAATGTTTAGTATGTTTGATGCTGAACAAATTTGAAATAATATCTGCAAAACCCGATTACGTATTTCACTACATATAAGATACATATAAGTAAATATTTTGCTAAAATAATGACAATTTTCACTATGTCATTAAAACCACCGACTTGTTGGTTGTTTTATGACCCATTTTTTGTTTTTCATATTGCGGTAGCAAAATTTACGTAAATTTGTTTGACTTTAAATGCTCATTCTTTTCATTTTCCATCCTAGACCATCAATATGGAATCTAGTATAATTAAAAATGTAAAACCTTAAATAAATTATACGTGCACGTTTGATACACGTGATGTGAACCCGAGGAGAAATTATAGATGCAAAATATCAGTTATTAATGTCACCACATCGATAATAAATAACATTAATTATTTATCCAATGAATAATTATGGTCAACCATTCTAACCACTTTTCTAGTTTGTTTTGTTATGATCCAGATATTGTTTTGATATTATGGTAGAAATATTTATATGAAATATTGACTTCAAATACTTGTTCTTATCATTTTCCAATCTAGGTCAGAAATACTAAAGCATATGATATTTCTTACGAAGTATAAGTAATTATAAATGTGAAACCATGTTTAAATCTGAAAGCTTGTAGTATGTATTGATGTGAAATAATAAAGAAGTGATATATGTGAAACCTATGTAACAATGTTTTGTGTGGAAATCTTAAGTTATTTTTAAGTTTTGGGATTAGATTATAGATTAGATGGATGGATTATGTACCAAGCGGGACAAACGAATGAAATTGAGGAGAGAATAAGCATATATTTCTACACAACCGGAACAAGGGGTGATAACAGTTCTTGAGAACCGGAAACCGGACCAGAACCAAATCGATAAGAATTAGACTGAGAACCGGACCTGTTAGGATTCGAACCAATAAAACTAATAAGTCGGTAAACCTGTAGAACTAATTATAAACCGAACCGATGAAACCTGTAAATTGGTAAAACTAATAAGGAACCAAACCGATAAAATCAATAAACTGATGGAACCAATAAAAAATTGAACCAATAAAACTATTAAATTA
The DNA here is from genome assembly GCA_036936605.1 of Limnanthes douglasii subsp. nivea. Lineage (NCBI taxonomy): Eukaryota > Viridiplantae > Streptophyta > Magnoliopsida > Brassicales > Limnanthaceae > Limnanthes > Limnanthes douglasii. The sequence continues at coordinate 27,410,674 of JAUPFV010000003.1, read as the reverse complement.
GTGGAACTGACACAGAATCAAATAAATAGTTAGAATTGTTTTTTATTTAACTTATTTTATACATTATATTGTCAAAACTATTAGATAAGGACCAATTAAAAAAGACAAAGTATAATTTGTAAATTTTAATTTTTATATCATGTATCTAAGTTAAAATTTAAAAATTTAATTAATTTTTTTTGAAAACATTATGGACCAAAATGAGACCGGATCGAAAAGGACCGAACCGAAGTTAGATCAGACCGAACCGGATCAAACCGGACAGAACCGGACAGAACTGGAACGAACCGAACCATAATCTTAGCAGTCCAATTCTGGAATCTAGAACCGAAAGCTTAACAGTCTGGTCTGATCCGAACTTATAAGATTAGTGGTTTTGTCCCGTTACGTCTATATCCAGATTGAACTGGACCAATAACACCCCTAATCAGAAATGGTATATAACACCTATATTACTCTAGCAATATGCTCATCACCTGTTAAAATCCAAAATACAAGTGCTACGACATTTAAGTCGGACATTGAAACAACTTTAAAAAGAGGCTCTCATTCCAACTAAAATACCAGGGTTATTTATGTATTCCAAAAAATATATGACCTACAATTTATAGACGTGCCATATAATATTAAAACTAAATTTTATATTTACAAGACATAATATATTATAATTGTGAAACATATCGTCATATATGTGTGAAACTTAGTTTTCTGTTGTATGAGAGAACTATCATGCGATTATATTCTCAACATACTAGTTTTAGGTCATAAAGTCTCATATATCTGAAGCGAGTATGTGAATCTTAGGATATAATGCTATTTGAAAAGTTTATCGATCGTTTGATTAATTTTAGTCTCAACGTTCTCATCACTGAGTTGTTCATAAAGAGGTGACATCAAAAGACCAATGTATTTTATTTCCAGTTTGGATGTTGCAGATAATATCCTCAAAACAAAGTTTCATCGTCGGGTTAGTAATCTGTTAAAAGTAGGTTATAAATAATTATGTGTTGTTATTAGAAACTACAAAGGTGTTTGAACCAGTTTAAATTATCCCTGCAAGACGTTATGCAATCTTGGATACCGTGACAACAAACCCGAGCTTGTCGAGTGACCCAAATAACGCAAGTATATTTGTTGTACTTGTTTGGATGCACTATATTTATCAACAAAATAAATTTTTACGTATGACTTTAGTATGTGCTCCTCTTCAAAGACATTGATGGCATAAAATCTTATATATGAGGTGTTATTGTACTATGGCATACCTACCATCATTTTGGTGGAGTGTCAGAATAAAAAAAAACCATGTGCAGTTTTCTAGATATTTTAAATACATAGATCATCTACCATTTCTCTATTTTTTGTCCATCCATAACGAGGTGGGATATTTGTCATAGTTGGCTTGGTTTTGCATCCATCATAGTTGATATCATTTATCATTGTATTGTTTAACATCTATCATAGTTGGTATGGTTTCTCAGTGATATTTTACAGGAAAAAAAACTAAAAACGAGCCAAGCCTAAATTAGTACAACATTTCAACTATAAATCTAATTAAATTCAGATAAAATACCAAAATCACAAGTAAAATAGAGTCACTAACTCAAAAACGAAGAATATCAAGTTATATGAAACCACAATAAAAACATTAAACGTCCAAATCAAATAAAAACAAAAATCAAATCAAAAACTATAAAGAAAATCATATGAAAACAACAAAAAGAAAATGAGAATCGAAATAGAAGTATAACTGCATCTACTGTATATTGTTTCCATGGAGAGAGAAAGAAACACAATATTGTTAGAGTAAAAAGAGAAAAATAATGTGAGTAAATTTTTTAAATGCTTTTAATAATTAATTAAGGGAATTATAAAATATAGTTGGATCTTAGATGGTAAATAGATAAGTTAAATGAGTTTTCTTAGAGATATATGAAAACAAGGGTCTTATTTGGATAATAGTTTGATTTTTGGACGAAATTGATGAAAGACTTCTTGAGGATTATTACATCTTTAAAGTTCGGAGAACTTCAGATGGAGAATATTTCAGAATATATGTATATATATATGCGGTACTAAACCCAAATTTATATCCGGTCAAACATATTTGATATCTTCATCGATAAAATATCATTAAAAAAACTTCTCTATTTTTTTGTATGAAATAGACTACACAAAAAGCTAACCATTGGCTGAAAACCATCGCCATTGTAACAAATATAAAAAGAATCACACTACTTGGTGTTTTTTTAATTGTATGCTAAATGTACTACATGTACGGTTCAATGCTTACATGTTGTTCATATATGATGATGTCTACATGAGGTCATGAAGATGTCTCAAACATTTTTAAATATTTGAAACCAATTCTTTGGGTTTTGACCTCTTGAACAATGTCAGAGAATCAACATGAAAGGTGTTTTATATGCATATTATTTAATTTATTAAAAAAATATGTTGGAAGAAGTGAAGATCATTCTCGATAATCAAGTGGATACAAAATCTATTTGCATATAAATATTAATGTTTATGATTTTAAACAATTATATTATATTTGTTTGTGATGTATTTTCATCATTTTATGAAAGTAGAATTATATCTTTTTTCATAATGTAAATCTTTTCCTAAACTCGTAGTAATTATGAAACATTCCGATCGTTCGTTGTAAAATATTTAATATTTTTGTTGCTAAATATAACCCTAGTTTGTTGTGAAATATTACAAACGTTAAATGCAAAATATTATAGAGGTTATTTGCGATAAATTATAAAGTTTTAGAGTGAAATTATTTGTTCTTTAAATTATAATAAAAAAAATTGATAAGATGGTTTACGAAAATTCCATAATCAACAAATCATTTTTTTTATTAAGAGATATTTTTTAGATTTTGTATCTTCCTATTTACTTTGATAAACATATATTAAAAATGTAAAAAATATGTAGAAACCGTGTAGTTGATGAACATATGATTAAAAAATGTCGCATAACATGGTCTAAAAAATATGGTGTAATGTGTTACCTATATATCTACTAAAACAAAATTTAAACACATATTTTTTTCAAAGATTTCTAAACTCATCCAACATCATTATTTTACTAATCGTAAACAATTTTTGTTACCATTCTTAATTTAGAAAAAAAACATATTTTTTACAATCATCTTTATAAAAAAATGCATAAAAAATTACCATGAAATAATTTGTAACCTATACTAATTTGACTGCAATTTTATTCTTTATTATTGTTATACGGTAAATGAAAACAAAATTAGTGGTCTCTTTCAGAAGAAAAATGCCACATTCTCAGGCTCCAATTACTATACGACGCACAATAAAATTGCTGAATGTTTTCATTGTATTAAGATTCTAAGAATGTGGACCATTGGAAATACAACTACCATTTGGATTGGATGTAATGTGAGTGACGTTTATTTTAGTCATCATGTGTAAAAGGAATAGTAGTCTGAAATTTTAAGAATGTAATATTTTCTAACTGGTGAGGAGCTTGAAAATTAATGTAGTCTATTTTAATCTTGCATTTCAGAGTCCACCTAGCTAGCCAATCGGCCGCTTGGTTCTATCTATGAAATGTGATGAATAATCATGTTATGATATATTAAGGCTCTTATGCTGGTAAGAATGGACTCTAAAGATGATGGGATTTGACCAGAAGAAAAGAGAGAGACTAATATCTTCGAGTCAATTTATATATCGAGTTTACTTGAACATTTTATTTTACATATTTGAAGGGCATCCTAAAGAGCTATGGATTCAAATTTTATTGGAGAGAGCTTACCATATAGATTTCCATAACCGTGAAGAATGGTACTGCTGTTGTCATAGAAAAATAATGGTTAGCTGGATTCACCAGAAGCAAGACTACAAGCATCTGTGTTAAGCTTGCATCTGCTAGGAAGGGGCGGAGTCCATGAGAGGTAAAAGACCTTCTTATTTTTCTTGAATGGTTAAAACAACCCATAACAATAGTCGTCTTTTCAGTATCCTTCCCTTGCTTTTGCTTGAGCAAATTAGAATGGTACAACATAAAAACTATGTGATTTATATACTTTATGGATAAGATAGCAGAGAATAAACTTCCTTTAAATTTGATTTCGTTCATTTCCTTCATTTAAATGGTCAATATTTTCAACATTATTATAGAAATGACACTTTGAGGCTAAGATTATATGTCTTGTTTGCATTGTAGAATCAGTAGGAATCATGTTATGAAGAAGTCTCCACAACAATAAAGAGAATTTCATGGGAATTATATGGTTCCCAATCCTTTTATATAGAAAGGAATCGCTATGTTTGACTCTAATATTATGAATGTCTTCCTTAGTGTTAAATGTACCATCTTTAGAGAGCTACCAAGGTATAGCATCGTCCACCTGATCATCAATATAAAGCTTAGAAATTAGATTAATGTTAGAGGTGTTAAGTGTAAATCTTAATTCTTCAGAAAGAAGGTAAAGAAAAAAAGAACTAAATTATATAAAGATAAAGTAAGAGAGAATAAGAAAATTAGTCTAATGAATTTTTTTATCCTTTACTTATTGTCTTAGTCTTTATTTATATGCATATCTACTTGCATAACTCATTCGGTTACACAAATGGGTAAATTGCATTGCAATCCCTCATATTTACAAATAGTCCAAAAGTCATCTGACAAGTATACAATTTATCATATAAACCTTAGTTTTATTACATTTAGGCCTCCAATATTCCATATCCTTATTAAGAAGAAGTAAAAAAAGAACTAATTATTCATGTTCCAAGCATTATTTTCCCCAAAAAATTGACTTTGGACCTAATGAACCAGCTATTATAAGTGTCATCATCAAGCTTGATAGGAGGAGACTTGCCAATCCAGTTATCAGCCAAAAGTCTACATTTCATTTGCCCAACTTCCACCTGATATGGCTCTTATCCGAGTTCTTGATTTTAGAGAGTATATTCTTGAGAATCTTGCTTAGAATAGTTCGGCTGGAGGGGTGGCTGTATTTGCAATATATACTATGAAGAAAGTTAGCCCAAATAGATTTGTTATCTATGAACCAAATCCACAATTTACAAGAATAAGCTGCTTAAATGTCATTTAGGCGACGCAAAGTTAGGCCACCTTCACTGAAATTTTTACAATTAGTAGACCAATTGGACCATTACATTTTATTAAAATCATTATTGGAACCCAACAAGAACTTATTAAGAAATCTATCAATTTTGGTGATGATGGTGCTACGCAACCTGCAACTCTGCAACCAATAGTTAGGAATAAGAATTAGAACAATATTAATAAATGTTAGTCTACCCCCATATGATAATATTTTTCCTTCTTAGTCCATTTTATTGTTTATCAGCTTATCAAGAAGATGATAGAAGTTGATTGTTTTGTTATTGGAGTTGAGGGTAATGCCCAAATAAGTGGTAGGGAGGAAGCCAATGTTGAAACTGGTTTGAATGGCAAGGGCTCCGATTTTGTCTTGAGAAGGATTAAATTATGTAATGATCTTTGTTTTCTCCTTGTTTTGACCTGAAATTTATTGGTAGTTCTAGATGAATCAACTAATAATAGTTATATAAGACTCTAAACCATTAGAAGAAAAAAAAGTAAATCATCAGCAAAAGCAAGACAAAGGATTTTGATGTTGTTTCTGCATGAGAATTTCAAAGTTTTATTAGAGTTATATAAAGAGTTTAGGCCCTGATATAGCCCAAAAAGTCCAAACAAAAACTTTTTTATTTTATTTTATTCAAATATCTTATATTATTTTAAATCAAATTGAATTGTAATAAGGTTAGATTTTATTTTATTGCTTGTATTCTAATTAGGGTTTTGAGTAGCTCTTATATAAAACCTCATATACCTTAAATTTTAAATAATTTTTTGGAATAATATATATTTTATCTCTCAAAAATTTTAATCTTTGTTGCCCTTAGATTAGGGTTTCATCATGTTACCCTTGAATTAGGATTTCATTTATCAGTTTTTCTTCGTCAATTTTCGTCGTGTCATCAGTCTGGTATCAGAGCCTCAGTTCCTGCTACGGGGCAAGCATGTTTCTGAATCCTGATTTCATTTGAATCAAGATCTAAAGAAGAGAACAACATTTATGGCCATGAAGATCTCAACGATCGTTTGGATTGCAGGGGCACACCATGCGTTTCAATAAATGATCGTATTGACCAGTTATATAAGGAGTTTAAATTGGCTACCAATCATCGGATCAAGGTAAAAGTTGCTTATCGAGATGATGTCTCAGGTTATGAAGAAGTTTTCAAAACCATTTTTTCATCAACTGGGCATGGGGATGTTGTCTTCAGGCTATGAAAAGGTTTTCAAAACCAATTTTTTTCATCAACCAGATGGCTTCAATGTGACTTCGAATAAGGAGCACTCGAGAAGAACTTATCTTATTCCGATAAGGTCAACAATTATAATTCCCAATGTAACAATTGAATAAAATAAAATAAAATAATTTTGGCTGTTGATGGTGATGGTGCTGTGAATTCGAGGACGAATTCTTGTCACTATGAGAGGATGATGTAGTCCAAAAAGTCCAAACAATTTTTTATTTTATTTTATTCAAATATCTTATATTAATTAAATTTAATCTATTTGTAATAAGGTTTGATTTTATTTTATTTCTTTGTATTCTAATTTAGGGTTTTTTTACTAGCTCTTATATAAAGCCTCATATACCTTACATTTTAAATATTTTTTTGGAATAATATAGTTTTTATCTTTGAAAATTTCAATCTTTGTTGCCCTTAGATTAGGGTTTCATCATATTACCCTTAAATTAAGATTTCATCTATCGTTGTTTCTTCTTCTATTTCCGCCGCGTTATGAGCCCTTGATGATGACTTCTTCAACGCTGATAAAGTTACTTGGGGACAAATAGTTTCCTTGTTTAACTCCTCTTTTAGTTTTGAAAAAACCAATGGTTTTACCATTGATAAGGATAGAGACAAAGACAGATTTAATAAGGATGCTTATAAGCTTGATGAATCTAGAGTTAAAACCAAAAGAGTGAAGGACATTGATAATGAAGTTATGAACAAGATTTTCAAATGCTTTGGACATGTCGCCTTTGATTATAATGTGACAAATATAAGTTTTTATTCCCAAGTCATGAATGAGTTTTTTTTGCAATGATGATATTTTCCTGAATTGATATGTCTTTAACATAGGCTCCTCGTACTTCAAAGACTATCTTAGGAATAATGTTAGTGAGTCTGTTATTTAAGATCTTAAAAACTAATAAATTAAATTAAATTAATTTTTGATATATTTTGTGAACTAGAATAAGTTTCATATTTCAAAGTTGTTGTAAACCACAATAACAAAATTATAAATAAAAAAATGTTGTCTTCGTATTTTCTTGAAAAATAAAATAATGAAAACTCATAATTTAAATATATTAGTGGTGTTTACAACTTACCATATTTTTCAACGATTTCTTTTGACCAATCATAGTTGTTATAAATTGCGGATGTAATGATTAAGGCCTAGACCCATTAGCCCATTAACACATCTAGTTTATCTATAAATAATAGCTTTATACTCTATGTACTACACATTTTATAATAAACAGAAACTATAGCCGCTTATTGGCAACTATTTCTCTTTTTTCTCTATATGGTTCTTAACATGGTATGATAGTGTAGGTTTAAATCTTGAAGTTTTCGTGTCTTCCGCATTGCCGGAGGACAGTTGTTTTAGCTTTCCGCCGGAAGAAAAAAAGAAAATGAAAATTTTTGGTTTTTGGATCTGGTACAATCAACCGACCTGATGGAGAGGCAAACAATGTCGATTTTTCCTACATTTGAGATAGTATGTTCCGTACACCCAATAATTCAATCTGACAGGTTGGATTATGATTTGATTCTACGGTTCAAAAGAAATCACTACTGGAACAGTGCAGATTTTGATTGGTAAAATCATAGATTTAATTTTGATTTTGATTTTGATTGGAAATTAGATTTGAAGTTGGATTTGGATTTGATATTTGAATTTGGCATTCAAATTTCGATTGGATTTTGTTTGGTATTTAGATTTTGTTTGACGTTTGCTTAGATCGACGTTTTTCGTTTTGATTCGATTTGGTGTTTAGATTTCGTTCTTCGTTTAGATTTGGATTTGTTATAGATTTTGTTTGGACTTGTTTGGACTTGTTTGGATTCGTTTGGGTTTGTTTTGGCTTCGTTTGGATTTGTTTGGATTCGTTTGGATTCATTTGGTATTTAGATTTCGCTTGGATTAGTTTGGAGTTTGAATATTAGAGTTTGAAGTTTGAAGATTGGAGATTGAAGTTTGGAGAATGGATTTTGATTTTTGGATTTCGGCGTTTCGATTTTGATTTTATCGTTTTGTTTTGATTTTTCGAAAAAAATTATAAAAAATATATCATCTCGTTAAATATCTTGCGTAATGCATATATATTTATAGGTGCAAAACATGATTTATTTGATATTAAAACATATCTTTATTTCACAACTAAAATATCTTTTTTTTAATTTGCTTTGCGAAAAATGTCTAACACAACGTGCCAAACTATATCAAATTTAACTATATTATCTTTGATACGTATAGATATTAAAATTCGCAAATAACAACATCTTCTTTTACACCATTGTTATTTTTATGGTGAATAACACTATGAGGAACTGCATTTTTCGTTTCATTTATCCACTCATTCGATGGTCAGATATATGCTTATATAATGGTATAATTTTTTTAGTTCAGATAACAACAATCTACCTTACGAACTACAAATCGAGGATGTTAAAAAACTTGATTTTTATGTGTTAACGAGAAAGAAAGAAATAAATAAATTCAAAAACACTAACCTCTAAATTAATAAGTTAGATGAATGGTCGTAAATAAATAATACGATCATTGGTTTAATTTAACTCCATTTAAAAAATTTAATACAAATAATTAGATTTAATATAATAATTTTTTTATCGAATGATATTTTCACTTAAAACCATTATTTACTAATAATAATAATAATAAATCTGTTTCCACTTCAAAAAATTTTAAAAAAATTCAATCATTTCCATAAAACCAATGCATAACATACTATCGAAGTACCAAATCAAAATCGATAGTAAATTCACCCGTACATATAATTGGTTTTTAATCACCAATAGAAAAAATTAAAATTCTTTTGTATAATGGAATATAAAATTCACCGCAAACAACAACTCCTTTTTGAATAATATTACAATTATTTTTTCTAAAATGATCTTTATAAAATTGATATTAAAAAAATTATTATTTTTATATTTAAACCAACGAAATTGCTATTGCAGATGAAGTTTTTATTAGTATTTTTATTTTTAATTTAATATTTATGTGATATAAAATTAAAATAGTATTTTAAATATATAATTTAATAGTATAATTTAAGTAAAACAATTATAATATATATATATATATATTTATTTATTTATTAGGGATGACAATTTTTTCCAAACCCGCGGGTACGCGATGGGATGGGTTATGGGTTTAAAAAAATTTCCGCGCATGGGTCGTGGGTTTGAAAATTTACTACCCGTCGGGTTTGGGATGGGTTATGGGTTTAAAAAATTTCTCACGGGTACCCAACCCGAACCCGATCCATTGGGTAATACCCAACGGGTACCCGCTAAATTAATATTATATAAAAAAGTATCTAATATTATTTACAAGCTTTAAAATAAAATTACTGATATTAGTATTTCTATTATGTAATGCCAAAAATAATTTATTATTTGTTAATATATATAATATATTTTGAAAAATATTATTCTACATTTAAACATTTAATTTAATTTGTTTTTTTTAAATATTTTGTTTTTTTATTTACAAAACTGAGAATAATCAATATACTTTGAAAAATACCATCTTAAATTTGTTAATTAAACAAAATATCATTCTACATTTAAAAAAAATTGCAACTTGTAACGATTATAGTATATTTTGACAAATATCATTCTATATTTAAATATTTAATTTGGTTTTGCAATATCTATTTTGAAAATATTTTTCATTTTTCTGTCTAATAATATTATTAATAATTATATTAAAAAATATTTACTAACATATACCGAAACCATGTATTAATTATTAAAAAATATTTACTAACCTATTTAAATTTGATATTTCTAAACATGTTTCCTTTATTTTTTGGAATTAATATAAAATTCTAGAAGATCTAATAATATTTTTAATCAAATTAAAAGAAAAACATTTACTAACATATACCAAAACTATATATAAATTATGAATAGATAACATAATATTTGCTTATTAACATACAATGTATTTTAAAAAATAAATTTTTGGATGTAAATATTAAATGTGAATTTTTAATTTGTTTTTTAAAAACATTTTTCCATTTTTTATATAAGACTTGTGGAATGAGTATGAAATTCAAATTCAAGATATAGTTATAAATTTAATTAAAATAAAAAAGTTTCATTTTTCTCTCCAAGATTTAATAATATAACTTAAATTGTAATTTATAAAACCTAATTTACAAAAGAAAATAAATGGGTAAAGCTATTTCCTCCATAATTTTTTTTATTTCCTCCATATTTAAAAAAAACTTCCACCTTATTATTTCCTCCATAAGGGAAATTATCAATTTACCTTTTTTAATTTTACTCCAAAAACTTATATTTACCTTCTTCTTTAAGAACCACCCAAACACCATATCTACCTTAATCTTTTTCCAGCAACCTTCTACCGACCATATTTACTTCCACCACTAAACTCTAATCCTATTAATATAAATACACAACTATCAGCTCTCTTAAGTGAGAAAAAAAACATAGCCACCACTTTCGATTGAAGCAAATCTATCAAAGGTAAAAATCTTTCATAAATCTTTTTTTTAATTTATCGGTTAGCAAGAGTTCTAGGAAGTCGGGTGTACTCCGCATAGCGAGTTCCACGAACTCGATATGCAGAAAAATTTACATTTCTCAGAATTCTCTTGTTATGATTGTTTTTTAAAAATTTCATGTCTATTGATTTCCGGAACAGTTTTTTTAGTATCGAATTACTTTTATAAAACTTTTGAAATTTTGTTTTTGATTTATTTATTTTTAAAAAAAAACTTTAACTTGTTTTCTATTCCTATCTTTCTTATTTTTGTTTGTTTTCATTTTTACAAGATTAAATTATCTTGTTGGTTGATTGGGTGATGTTGTGAGATGTTGAATCTTTTGTTTGAGTGTCTTCATTTTCTATGATTAATTTTTAACGAAATTGAGTTTTTTTTGTTTTTAAGATTTAATTTTAGAAGTCAAATGATATATGTTGGATGTAATTTGACTTAATGATGTGTTTGTTCGAATATGGGTTGGATAATGCATAGTAGCATCAAAATATAAATTAGACAGTAAATTAAGGACAAAAAAGTAAAAACAAGTGTTGAATATTTTTAATAAAATATAAGATGGAGGAAATAATAAATCTTATGGGTAAAATAGCTTCACCCAAAATAAATCCATATGCTTAGGGTTCTGAAGTCGGAGAGAAAGAATTAACTATTTTCTTTTTCACCAAAAAAACTTTCATCGGCATAACTTACCCTTATAAGACGCAACCTTTCAAACTTATAGAAGAAAAGATTCGTTGTACCGAGCTTTTCTGAATGAATAAATAAATATATTTATTAAAGATACTTCTCACTTTTTCATTTTTCTAAAAGCCACCATCCACTAAAGTTGTCAAGGAGGAGCTATTTATTGAAAAAGTTCGAACCGCACAATTACCGAAAAAATTCTATCCATTCTTTTTTAAAGCATATGATGGCTCTAGCGATTTGGAAAAGCATCTTGATTCTGAAATATGATGTTGGCCTTCAACCCTGACGACGCTATATTATGTCAGACACCCTGATCCTGACGACGCTATATTATGTCAGACACTATCTATCACCCGCAAAAATAACGTAATGGAATGGTTCAGTAGTTATTGAACGGATTTCAATCTAATATTTAGATCAAATTTATCAATTGGTTCAGCCTGGTACGACATAATTAAATTATAAACACCCATACTAATAATAAACATATTTTTATTATTCCTATACCTATACAAGATTTTACATCTTCACATGTAAACTAAAACCGTCTTAAAACCTTCCTAAACTCAAAATCTAAGAATAATACTGAGAACCAAAATATATGAAAATCTCCTACCATTAAATTTTAAAAAAAGGAAAGTAGGATACAACTCGGCATAACTTACCCTTATAAGACGCAACTTTTCAAACTTATAGAAGAAACGATTCGTTGTACCGAGCTTTTCTGAATGAATAAATAAATATATTTATTAAAGATACTTCTCACTTTTTCATTTTTCTAAAAGCCACCAGCCACTAAAGTTCTCAAGGAGGAGCTATTTATTGAAAAAGTTCGAACCGCACAATTACCGAAAAAATTCTATACATTCTTTTTTAAAGCATATGATGGCTCTAGCGATCTGGAAAAGCATCTTGATTCTGAAATATGATGCTGGCCTTCAACCCTGACGACGCTATATTATGTCAGACACCCTGATCCTGACGACGCTATATTATGTCAGACACTATCTATCACCCGCAAAAATAACGTAATGGAATGGTTCAGTAGTTATTGAACGGATTTCAATCTAATATTTAGATCAAATTTATCAATTGGTTCAGCATGATACGACATAATTAAATTATAAACACCCATACTAATAATAAACATATTTTTATTATTCATATACCTATACAAGATTTTACATATTCACACGTAAACTAAAACCGTCTTAAAACCTTCCTAAACTCAAAATCTAAGAATAATACTGAGAACCAAAATATATGAAAATCTCACTTAAAATCAAGAAATACCGATTCTGTTGCCTACCATTAAATTTTAAAAAAAGGAAAGTAGGTTACAACTCGGTATAACTTACCCTTATAAGACGCAACCTTTCAAACTTATAGAAGAAAAGATTCGTTGTACCGAGCTTTTCTGAATGAATAAATAAATATATTTATTAAAGATACTTCTCACTTTTTCATTTTTCTAAAAGCCACCAGCCACTAAAGTTCTCAAGGAGGAGCTATTTATTGAAAAAGTTCGAACCGCACAATTACCAAAAAAATTATATCCATTCTTTTTTAAAGCATATGATAGCTCTAGCGATTTGGAAAAGCATCTTGATTCTGAAATATGATGTTGGCCTTCAACCCTGACGACGCTATATTATGTCAGACACCCTGATCCTGACGACGTTATATTATGTCAGATACTATCTATCACCCGCAAAAATAACGTAATGGAATGGTTCAGTAGTTATTGAACGGCTTTCAATCTAATATTTAGATCAAATTTATCAATTGGTTCAGCCTGGTATGACATAATTAAATTATAAACACCCATACTAATAATAAACATATTATTATTCCTATACCTATACAAGATTTTACATCTTCACATGTAAACTAAAACCGTCTTAAAACCTTCCTAAACTCAAAATCTAAGAATAACTGAGAACCAAAATATATGAAAATCTCACTTAAAATCAAGAAATACCGATTCTGCTGCCTACCAATAAATTTTAAAAAAAGGAAAGTAGGTTACAACTCGGCATAACTTACCCTTATAAGACGCAACCTTTCAAACTTATAGAAGAAACGATTTGTTGTACCGATCTTTTCTGAATGAATAAATAAATATATTTATTAAAGATACTTCTCACTTTTTCATTTTTGTAAAAGCCACCAGCCACTAAAGTTCTCAAGGATGAGCTATTTATTGAAAAAGTTCGAACCGCACAATTACCGAAAAAAATCTATCCATTCTTTTTTAAAGCATATGATGGCTCTAGCGATCTGGAAAAGCATCTTGATTCTGAAATATGATGCTGGCCTTCAACCCTGACGACGCTATATTATGTCAGACACCCTGATCCTGACGACGCTATATTATGTCATACATTATCTATCACCCGCAAAAATAACGTAATGGAATGGTTCAGTAGTTATTGAACGGATTTCAATCTAACATTTAGATCAAATTTATCAATTGGTTCAGCCTGATACGACATAATTAAATTATAAACACTCATACTAATAATAAACATATTTTTATTATTCCTATACCTATACAAGATTTTACATCTTCACACGTAAACTAAAACCGTCTTAAAACCTCCCTAAACTCAAAATCTAAGAATAATACTGAGAACCAAAATATATGAAAATCTCACTTAAAATAAAGAAATACCGATTCCGTTGCCTACCATTAAATTTAAAAAAAAGGAAAGTAGGTTACAACTCGGCATAACTTACCCTTATAAGACGCAACCTTTCAAACTTATAGAAGAAAAGATTCGTTGTACCGAGCTTTTCTGAATGAATAAATAAATATATTTATTAAAGATACTTCTCACTTTTTCATTTTTCTAAAAGCCACCAGCCACTAAAGTTCTCAAGGAGGAGCTATTTATTGAAAAAGTTAGAACCGCACAATTACCGAAAAAATTCTATCCATTCTTTTTTAAAGCATATGATGGCTCTAGCGATTTGGAAAAGCATCTTGATTCTGAAATATGATGCTGGCCTTCAACCCTGACGACGCTATATTATGTTAGACACCCTGATCCTGACGACGCTATATTATGTCAGACACTATCTATCACCCGCAAAAATAACGTAATGGAATGGTTCAATAGTTATTGAACGGATTTCAATCTAATATTTAGATCAAATTTATCAATTGGTTCAGCCTGATACGACATAATTAAATTATAAACACCCATACTAATAATAAACATATTTTTATTATTCATATACCTATACAAGATTTTACATCTTCACATGTAAACTAAAACCGTCTTAAAACCTTCCTAAACTCAAAATCTAAGAATAATACTGAGAACCAAAATATATGAAAATCTCACTTAAAATCAAGAAATACTGATTCTGTTGCCTACCATTAAATTTTAAAAAAAGGAAAGTAGGATACAACTCGGCATAACTTACCCTTATAAGACGCAACTTTTCAAACTTATAGAAGAAAAGATTCGTTGTACCGAGCTTTTCTGAATGAATAAATAAATATATTTATTAAAGATACTTCTCACTTTTTCATTTTTCTAAAAGGCACCATCCACTAAAGTTCTCAAGGAGGAGCTATTTATTGAAAAAGTTCGAACCGCACAATTACCGAAAAAATTCTATCCATTCTTTTTTAAAGCATATGATGGCTCTAGCGATTTGGAAAAGCATCTTGATTCTGAAATATGATGCTGGCCTTCAACCCTGACGACGCTATATTATGTCAGACACCCTGATCCGGACGACGCTATATTATGTCAGACACTATCTATCACCCGCAAAAATAACGTAATGGAATGGTTCAGTAGTTATTGAACGGATGTCAATCTAAGATTTAGATCAAATTTATCAATTGGTTCAGCCTGGTACGACATAATTAAATTATAAACACCCATACTAATAATAAACATATTTTTATTATTCCTATACCTATACAAGATTTTACATCTTCACATGTAAACTAAAACCGTCTTAAAACCTTCTTAAACTCAAAATCTAAGAATAATACTGAGAACCAAAATATATGAAAATCTCACTTAAAATCAAGAAATACTGATTCTGTTGCCTACCATTAAATTTTAAAAAAAGGAAAGTAGGATACAACTCGGCATAACTTACCCTTATAAGACGCAACTTTTCAAACTTATAGAAGAAAAGATTCGTTGTACCGAGCTTTTCTGAATGAATAAATAAATATATTTATTAAAGATACTTCTCACTTTTTCATTTTTCTAAAAGGCACCATCCACTAAAGTTCTCAAGGAGGAGCTATTTATTGAAAAAGTTCGAACCGCACAATTACCGAAAAAATTCTATCCATTCTTTTTTAAAGCATATGATGGCTCTAGCGATTTGGAAAAGCATCTTGATTCTGAAATATGATGCTGGCCTTCAACCCTGACGACGCTATATTATGTCAGACACCCTGATCCGGACGACGCTATATTATGTCAGACACTATCTATCACCCGCAAAAATAACGTAATGGAATGGTTCAGTAGTTATTGAACGGATGTCAATCTAATATTTAGATCAAATTTATCAATTGGTTCAGCCTGGTACGACATAATTAAATTATAAACACCCATACTAATAATAAACATATTTTTATTATTCCTATACCTATACAAGATTTTACATCTTCACATGTAAACTAAAACCGTCTTAAAACCTTCTTAAACTCAAAATCTAAGAATAATACTGAGAACCAAAATATATGAAAATCTCACTTAAAATCAAGAAATACCGATTCTGCTGCCTACCATTAAATTTTAAAAAAAGGAAAGTAGGTTACAACTCGGCATAACTTACCCTTATAAGATGCAACCTTTCAAACTTATAGAAGAAAAGATTCGTTGTACCGAGCATTTCTGAATGAATAAATAAATATATTTATTAAAGATATTTCTCACTTTTTCATTTTTCTAAAAGCCACCAGCCACTAAAGTTCTCAAGGAGGAGCTATTTATTGAAAAAGTTCGAACCGCACAATTACCGAAAAAATTCTATCCATTCTTTTTTAAAGCATATGATGGCTCTAGAGATTTGGAAAAGCATCTTGATTCTGAAATATGATGCTGGCCTTCAACCCTGACGACGCTATATTATGTTAGACACCCTGATCCTGACGACGCTATATTATGTCAGACACTATCTATCACCCGCAAAAATAACGTAATGGAATGGTTCAGTAGTTATTGAACGGATTTCAATCTAATATTTAGATCAAATTTATCAATTGGTTCAGCCTCGTACGACATAATTAAATTATAAACACCCATACTAATAATAAACATATTTTTATTATTCTTATACCTATACAAGATTTTACATCTTCACATGTAAACTAAAACCGTCTTAAAACCTTCCTAAACTCAAAATCTAAGAATAATATTGAGAACCAAAATATATGAAAATCTCACCTAAAATCAAGAAATACCGATTCTGCTGCCTACCATTAAATTTTTAAAAAAGGAAAGTATGTTACAACTCGGCATAACTTACCCTTATAAGACGCAACCTTTCAAACTTATAGAAGAAAAGATTCGTTGTACCCAGCTTTTCTGAATGAATAAATAAATATATTTATTAAAGATACTTCTCACTTTTTTATTTTTCTAAAAGCCACCAGCCACTAAAGTAAAACGTGAGATTTATAATTTATTAAAATATTATTTAAAATTTAAAAGTATAAAATTAAATCAAATTTTAAATTTTATAGTTTTTATTAAAAAAATTGAGATTCACTTTTCAAATCCAATATAAAAATTTAAAATATACCATTTAAACTTAACTTTTTAAATAAAATCAAACTCAATTTTCAAATTCGAATTTGAATGAATAAATTTTGTAAAAATTTGTTTTCGTTTGATGAGAAAATGTTAAAATTTATCATATTAAAAAATCATACTAGATTAAAAACATTACCATACTGATTCAATAAAAAATAAAAGCTACCTATTAGTTTATTTATTTGTATAGTCGTAATGTATTTAATAAAAACTAGATTTTATTTTAATATAAAAAAAATGCTACGTGTGATAATATATAATGTAATAGTACGTTTAATATGTTGTTATATATGGATCCATCAATCTTAATTTTTATTTTATTTATAAGTTTAGTTTATTTTATTAAATGATAATATATTTTTCAATTTTATTGATAGGATTTTTGTCAATCTAGATTTTTAATGTAAATTAACTATATTTTTAATTAATTAACTTTCGAAACAATAATATTTTGGTGTTAGTAGAAACGAAATAAACAAAAAAAATATTAAGATTTTATTAATTATAGTTGGATCAAATAACCATCAGATTATAATACTAACGTCGTTGTATATAATCATTTAAAATTTGTCAAATAGAAAAAGAAACCGAGATGCTAATTAGGCATCCGTGAAGATATTAATACACTGCAAAGATGATGGAACATATGGAAGCGAGACTGTTTCAGCTGAAAATGATGGCGAGTGAAGTGACAATCAATTTCAATGTGCTTAGTCCTCTAATGAAATATAAAATTATTTCCAATATGCATGACATTTTTGTTATCACAGTGTAAAGAAGTGGATTGAAGAATATTAATCCGCATATCTTCAAGAAGCCACCGTAACTAAACAATCTCATACGTGGTTAATGTTATAACACAGTATTGAGCCCCGGTAAAGATCTACAAACAACATCATGTTTTTTACTTTTCTATGAGATTTATGAATCTTCAAGAAAAAGAAAGAAACCAGTTTTGGATTAATAGTAATGAGGATCGATATCCCAATAACATCACTTTAAGTATGCAGTGTGAGTCATAATGTCGAATGATTCAAGAGGCTTTGGAAATAAGTATCATGAAGATATCTCAATATACTTAGAACAAATCCCCACTTGACATAAATGGGAGCAGTGACAAACTAGCTAACTATATGAACAACATGAGCTATAGTCGGGTCTAATAGAGGGACACCATCAGTAGAAGAATAACGATCATTAGTTTTAAAATGGGTGTATGAAGTTCTTCTATCAAATAATTGTGATCGCTCAAAGAAATCAAGTATACATTTTATTTGAGAAATAATATATCCTTTTTGAGACTCAGCCACCTCAATAACAAAAAAATAACGTAACAAGCGCAAGTTTTTCATAACAAACATGTGAGCCTAATCATACTTCAGTTCTTCAGTTTTATCAAAATCATCACCTATAATAATTATATATATATATATATATATATATATAATAATTCGTCGTCCACTTGTACATATGATAAATAAAGTCAAATCGTGATTACTTGAAAGAAACCCAAGTGAAATAATTATTGTATAAAATTTCTCAAACCAATAACGAGGAGTTTGTTTAAGACCATATAGATATTTCTTAAGCCAAAAATATTTACATGAATGGTGAGCAACACCCAAGGTATGAGTCATGTAAACCTCTTTATGAAGATCGCAATTTTGAAAAGTATTTTTTACATCCAATTGAAAGATTTTCCATAGTTGAACATATGCAATAAAATAAGAGTATGAATTGTCGTCAAGATACATATAGCTTCTGACTTATGGGATCAAAGCAACAATATCTTTTGTCTTCAATACTATAACTTAGAAAATACATATAGATGTTTTAGATTGTTCCGTTCAACATGAGGATGAATAACAAAACATGTATATCTAAACACTCGTACAGAGAAATAATATGGAGGTTGTCCATGTAACTTATAAAAATGAAACATTCATGAATTACATGAAATATGAATTAAATTAACCACATGTATAACATTTAGAATTATTTTTCCCCAAAAGACATTAGGAACTTCAACAGTTAAAGCCAATAAGGAGTAAACTCGACAATGTGACGATGTTTCCTTTCTGCAATACCATTTTGGTGACAGATATTAGTATAAGATAACTAGTGTATGGTATCATGATATTTAAATATATTCACCACAAGTCACATGTGAAGTAATCTAAAGTTCTCTATAAATTCTAAGAAAACCAGATCAACTATGAAATTGAGTAAGATCCAAATGTAATTCAAATGAAGGCATTTAATCCAATTGTTTCTAAAAAATACAAAACCAGCATATTACTTAATACGAAACCAGATCAACTATGAATGATGAAAGATCATAGCACGTGAAACCAGGATAACTATGCGAAACCGGCCAAAAATATATAATACGAAACCAGGATAACTATGAAAGATGAGAGACCATTCATGAAATATCATGCAAAATCATACCAACTATGAATGATAAGATAACATATTATAAAAAACCATGCCAACTATGCCGAACCAATAACATATATATTATATAAAACGAGACTAACTATGAATGATTGGAGACCCCATATCCAGCAAAACCAGTCCAATTATGAATGATGAGAGACCATATCATGCAAAACCGTGCTAACTATGAAAAACCATTAAGAGATACATGATGTGAAACCAGTCTTACTATGTGAAACCATTAATATATATATTAAGAAACCATGCCAGCTATGAACGATAAGCTACCATATCATGTGAAACCAGATAAATGAGAGACAATTACATGTGTAAGAAAATATTAATGATGAGAGACCATATCATTAAGGACAAAACCATGATAGATGAGATAAAAAAATATATTAAAGAATAGAGCAAGGATAATTGATTTACTTGTTTTTAGATATGTTTCCATATGAATAATTTCTTCCTCAACAACAGGATCCAAATAACTTATTATAGGAGTTTCAAGGTCTTGTTATACAATGGCAGGATCCTTTACAAATAATTTATATGTTAATAATTTCAAACTAAACAATGAATATTTTGTGAAACCAAGCAAAAAACAAGAGACACTATAAAGCGAAACACAATATGAATCATGAGAGATCGAATCATGTCGGACACTACCATGAGAAATCAGACATTACAAATTTATTCCAGACTATATCATGAGAAACGACTTAAAAATATATTATAACATGAGATATCACACAATAAAATATTATAATATTTATGAAAAAAAAACAAGATAATACAAAAATAAATACATATATCCAAATACATAGGTTCTTAAAAGAGTTTTATCAATATTTACTAATCTAGATCACCTCTTTGTCTACATCAACCGTAACATCTATAGTAAGAGCATCTTATATGACTTATTTTGTATAAGAAACCTCTTTGGTTTCCACGGTAACACTAACATCTATAGTAGGCACACTAGTATGCAAAATCAGACATTACAAATTTCATCCAGACTACATCATGAGAGACCACTTAAGAGAGACTATAACATGAGATATTACGCATTAGAATATTAAAATATTATAATTTATAAGCATAAAACAAAATAATAAACAAATACATACATATGTCCGAATACATAGGTTTTTCAAAGATTTTTTTTATCAATATTGAATAATTTAGATTACATTTTTGTTTACAACAATAGTAAAATCTATACTAGTAACATCTTAGATCACTTATATTGAATAAGAAACCTCATTTTTTTCTACAACAACATTAACATCTATAGTAGGAACATCTGAACCACATATATAGCACTAGAAACCTCTTTGTTTTCAACAACAACATTATGTGGAGTGTCTTGGTTTTCCACAACAACATTATGATCTCGTTCTTTTACAACAACAATAATATTAAGTTCATGTTCTTTTATAATAACATTATGCATAGTGTCTTGGATTTCATAATAATATTAAGATTTTCTAGGCTAGAGGAGGGTCCTGGTTTTGCACAATAACATTATGATGAGGATAATGTTCTTCCACAACAACTATAATAGGGTTCTCCTGAGTTGAAGCCTCAATAATATTAAAAGCGAGATCATATACAATGATTTGTTGATCAACCTAGCTTGTAATCACATATTAACTTGTATTAGCATCAATAATAGGGTTCACAATACATGTTTTTTTATTTGGTGATTCGTGCACCTTTTCGTGTGTTTGGTTTTTCCTTTCATATGTTTTTAGAGTTTTTGAGGTGTTTTTTAATGTTCAACCTCTGTGTTTAACTTCAGTATAGGTAGTTAAAGTATCTTTGTTAGTTCCATCTCTGTATTTGTTGTGTTTGTTTCTTCAGTTTCCTTTATCTTTTTTTATAATTCTAAAATAACATGGTTTTTCTCATAGATTTTCTTTTTTATTTTTGCAATCTGAAGTTATAAATTATCACGAGAAATTGCATATTTCTCTATTCGATACACTATTTATAAGTCTATGGTTTTGCTAGAAACATGCTTAGTTGGTCTTAGGAGGATTTCATGTTAATCATCTACATCAGTAAAATCATTTACATCTCAGTCTTGTTGCATTTCCCAATTTGCATCTCTATCGTTTTCGTTAAGATTAATGTCATCCTATTTTTTCCTCCACTACAACATCATCCTTTTTTTATTCCTTTACAATAAAATTATCATATTTTTATTTCTCCATAAAAACATTCTTTTTAATTTTTATCTAGCATCAAAATTTTCTTCTTCAGAATCTTCCTCTTCAACAATTATTCTTATTGTTGGAGCTCTTTACCAAATTGATCTCTTACGTGCTTCAAACCAAATATAAGATTAACGTCATTGATTGTAAGTGGTGCCCACTTTATATATAGTATGAAGACTATTTTCTCATCATCATATGTTTTTATTATTTCTAAAATAAAATCAAAATTATGTTTTTAGAGGAGTGTTTTCTCAGCACGTACGTTCATTTTAGAGTGAAATAAAATGATATTTTCTTTGCTTCTTCTAGGGGTTCCCGTTTTATTTTGATTTCCATCTATTTTATTAGTTCAAAGAGGTCTAATATTAATAAACAAGTTTTTTGATGATATATTTTCTTATAAAAAATACAGGATTAGACTTAAAAAGTAGATAAAAGACCACAAATTTTTAATTAACGAGGGACAAGACAATGAATACGAGGTCTGATAATTGATGCGAAACCATTAAATGATGATAGATATGAAACCTTGTAAATGATGCAAAACCATCTATCATATAGATGCACAATCATATAAATGATGTGGAACCATTCAAATGATGATAGATGGATAACTATGTAAATGATGTGAAACCATATACATGATGATAGATGCGTGATGATGATGATTAGTTACAAAGTTAAAGCGGGAATAATTACCAAATTAATGTGAAGCCATGCTGTGATGCGGGACCACATACAAATTATACGAGGGACATTTTTTTTATATATATTCGGAATTGTACAAATTTTATTCGAAATCTAGAATTGATGCAAAAGCTGAAAGTATATTTTTGGGACTTTGTATTGTAGTAATTATTTTGGAACTACTTATAATTAAGTAATATGGCGAGACACGAATAAGAAAAATAATGGTAAACTAGTTATGTATGATTGATAGATGAGAGACAACTGGAATTATATTTTGGAAAACTAAAAACTAACAATATCACTGAAAAAAATTAAAATGAAGAAGAAGATGATGACCTGTATTACTAATTAGGAACCAAAAAATTGAAATAGGTTCATTTTGAAACCCTAGTACTATAAAATAGCATAAAATCAACGTGGAATTTAAAGAAGAATATGATCACAAGTTTAATTTACTATTGTTTAAAAGTAAATGTTGCCAGTTTGCCGGAAACTGATCGAAACTTTCTTTAAAGTCGAGTTCGTAACTTTAACAACCCAAAAATCAATATTGGTGATGGAATTGAACGTTTTGTATAATACAAAGAAAACAATCGTCTAAGGTGATATGTAGAGAAAGAAAGTGTTTCAATGATTGTATAATATCCTTAAAATTTTGTGTTTTCCAACATTGTTTTATATCAAATATAATTTTAATAGTTAATTACATATTTTTTTGATCTTAATCAATAATAGATTTGTAAGCCCAGTATGAATTTATAATATTGATCTATTAATATATATATATATATATATATATATAAATTTCTTCCAAACTATATCATGAGAAACCATTTAAGAAGATATTATAACATGAGATATCACACAATAAAATATTAGAATATTTAAGAACAAAAACAAGATAATACAAAAATAAATATATATATATATATATATATATATCCAAATACATAGGTTCTTAAAAGAGTTTTATCAATATTTACTAATCTAGATCCCCTCTTTGTCTACATCAACCGTAACATCTATAGTAAGAGCATCTTATATCACTTATTTTGTATGAGAAACCTCTTTGTTTTCCACAGCAACACTAACATCTATAGTAGGCACACTAGTATGCAAAATCAGAGATTACAAATTTCATCCAGACTACATCATGAGAGACCACTTAAGAGAGACTATAACATGAGATATTACGCATTAAAATATTAAAATATTATAATTTATAAGCATAAAACAAAATAATATACAAATACATACATATGTCCGAATACATAGGTTTTTCAAAGAGTTTTATCAATATTGAATAATTTAGATTATATTTTTGTTTACAACCATAGTAAAATCTATACTAGTATCATCTTCGACCACTTCTGTTGAATAAGAAACCTCATTTTTTTTCTACAACAACATTAACATCTATAGTAGGAACATTTGAACCACATATATAGCACTAGAAACCTCTTTGTTTTCAACAACAACAGTATATGGAGTGTCTTAGTTTTCCACAACAACAATAATATTAAGGTCATGTTCTTTTCTAATAACATTATGCAGAGTGTCTTGGATTTCATAATAATATTAAGTTTTTCTAGGCTAGAGGAGGGTCCTGGTTTTGCACAATAACATTGGGATGATGATCATGTCCTTCCACAACAACTATAATAGGGTTCTCCTGAGTTGAAGCCTTAATAATATTAAAAGTAAGATCATGTACAATGATTTGTTGATCAACCTAGCTTGTAATCACATATTAACTTGTATTAGCATCAATAATAGGGTTCACAATACATGTTTTTTTACTTGGTGATTCGTGCACCTTTTCATATGTTTGGTTTTTCCTTTCATATGTTTTTAGAGTTTTCGAAGTGTTTTTTAATGTTCAACCTCTGTGTTTAACTTCAGTATAGGTAGTTAAAGTATCTTTTTTATTTGGTGATTCATGCACCTTTTCATGTGTTTGTTTCTTTTTTGTGTGTTTAACTTGTATTAACTTTATTTGAGATCCTCTTGGCTTAGTTTGCATCTTTGAAAATTTTGACAGAAAACAAACTAAATTCAGTTTCTCTAGTTATTTGGATCTATAGTTTTTCAACTCACTTCACTGTATTCCCAAGTTTTCCCTTTTAGTTATAATCATATTTCGTGCCTCTACTGATCTTCATTGTGATAAGAAATGATACATAACCTAGTTTCCCAAAACTTTTGCACATCCAAACAATAAGGTAAGGGTTTTGCAAGCTAAAACTTTCGGCCCAATTCAATGCTTAAATGTTAGTTTCAGTCCACCCTGTATAAAAAAAGGCTTATTAATAGTTTTTCCAAAATTGGAGTGTTGTCCTATCATGTTCAACAATTTCGCTTGTGAATCTTATTAGTTTGTCCGATAAAACCTAAAAGAATTTTCATCTAGTATTCTTCAGAGAGATAAGATGTTCGATGTTGTGACTTCGATTGAGTTTCCTATTCTGTTTTGAAGAAAAACTGGCAAGATTTAAACAAGCCGAAGAGGAGATTGCTGAATACCGAGCTCAAGTGGAGCATGAGTTCCAAAGAAAACTAACTGAAGTAAGTACAACACATCAATTGCTTTGTTCTTTTTGCTGTTATCTCAACAGAAGTGTGAAGATGCTAATATTTTATTGATCATGCTAATCCAATAAAGTAGCAGAGATTTAGGTGCGAACGTGAAACTTCATGGCTGGAGAAAGAAACGGATGAGAAAATCCATCATCAGAAAATAGAGGCTTCAAAAATATCAAAGGGTGTGGACGGCATGCTTCTAAAGCATCTGAAAACCGTTTGAAAGGCCTTGACTTAACCACACCCGCATATGACTCCTAAACATTGGGCTACCAGTAAGATTCTAATGCGGGATTACTATTGTTCCTCATAAATAGCCCAAGTGTCGTTGTGTTTGTGTGACTCTGTTGCATGGGTCGGCCTAAATAATTTGATGTTTATTTTTATCCCGAACATTTGACAATATTATTCAAGGCTAAAAGTATATTAGTTGGTTTTTTATTTACAATTCTGTCATCCATTTAGAAAAAAACTTTAAATTTATCATAAAACTAAAATCTAAAAGCCTTAGAATTTAAAAATCCAAACCTTCCGCCTATACAAACTTTAAATTTAAAACAATCAAATCAAAACTCTTTAAACACATTTAAAATATATATATATATATATAAAATAAAAATCTTATTCAACCATGGAGACAATAAACCTTATAATTAATATAATTTCGGAAAGTTCTGACCAAAATCCAGCCAACAAGACCGTCTCCCCATTTATTGGTGGGAGTGTGCACTATTAGTAGATAGGTGTAATGTCTCTCGAGCCAATGGTTTTGTTGAAGGTACTATGCCTTTATACATTCGGCAATGAATTTGAATATCTTTGATGCCATGACTACAAGTTTGTTTTGTATATATATTTTGTTTTTTGTTTTTGAATTATGTAATTTGGATTGTACGATAAAATTTATACAAATCGAAATAGAGTTGAGTTCGTCCAGTATTATAGTGATGTATTTTTCAGAATAACTTATTACAAACAAGAACAATGTATTATAGAAAAGGTAAAGAAGATTGGGTTTTATATTAAAATAAAGTGATGATGCGCTTAGTATAAAGACTCTTCAACTATTATTCAAATGCAAGAGATTCAGATAATATAAAAGGTTGGTTGACCCAAAAGATCCTAAAAAATAAATGTATAAAAACAACGTGGATGTCTACTCAAGCTGAAGGAAAATTTAGTCACTCACATGTCAATGATCTTTAGAGGTTATATGTGATATGGATAATACTCTCCTGAGGGTAGGCTGGTAATTTCGGTTGGTGTTTTATGGTGGGGTGTGGGTGTTTTAAGTGTTTAGAGAGTAGAGAGATAATTAAGCAGCTTGGTAGCAGTTAATTTTCATTACCCCTAGTTAATGCAGGTGGTTGGGTATTTATAGTGTGATGTTTGGGCCCTTATGGGCTTTCGGGTCATGTTTAATGGACCCGGGTCATGTTCAAAGACCCATGAGCTCTAAATAGGAGAGCAAGCAGCTTAGTCAAGAAGTGTTTAGGTTTTTTAGTACTTTTGTCATAGTTCGAACAGTCCTATGGTCATTGTGTTCGAAGTGATCTGTCCGGTCCATGTGATATGTCCGATCTGTCCGGTCCGGAGGCTTTGGTGGTGATCTGTCCCTGTCCGGGGAGCATGCTGAATTCGGACTCATCAATATGCGCGATGCACGACTATCTAATGATGGAACACTTAGAAAGTCATTCGTACGAGGAATTCTTTTCAAAAGAAAATATTGATTTGACTTTTTATTCGTTTGTGCTTGCGTGTGTGGATAAAGCTAACAATTTTATGTGGGTATTAAACTTTTTGTAATCGTTGATGGTACCTAACTCAATCGAAGAACTGACAGTGGTTTTGACAGATAAAGACTTAGCATTGATAAATTCTTTAGAAAAAATGTTCTAAAAAACAGCATACATATAATGTCAATGACATATATTAACATGAATCTCTTTATGAATATGAAGAAGCACGTGAAGGAGAAAACAATTTTTAATCGCTTTATGGGTTTGTGGAATGAGATAATGTATTTGAAAACCACATATGAATTTGAAAACAATCAGAATAAGAGGCAACATGGGCTCAAAGATTGCCCTCAAGAAATTGAATATACCAAAACACTTTTTTAATTCTTTACCTTAATAATTATGTCACATGGACAAATAAAAAAAATCATGCATTTCAGAAACACGACAACTAACCACGTGGAAAAATATCATTCAAATCTAAAGTATTTTGTTGGTACGAGTAAGCTTAACTTCGAGTTGTTTTGGGTTTAAGTGAATTGTTTAGTCGAGATGAACATATCAATTAACGGATCTTTTGAAAATAATCTCTTTATAACACAACAAAAATATGGACACGCGGGGTTTAATGAAATAAAAGGTAACATCTCGAATACTGAATTAGAAGTTTAATGTAGTTTTTAAAAAGCATTGATTATATTAAACTAGGGGGTACTAATTGGGCTTGTGCACTACGAGCTACACATGATTTACTATATTGGCATAAGATTCACGAGTTATTAAACAAAATACAGTCTAGTAACTTTTAAATATTTGGATGATCACTGGAAAATATTAGATATAACTGTACATACAAATATAACGACGGTATAACTCTTAAATAAAATTTGTATAAGTTTGTTCAAATTTTCATGGAAACCAACTGTGAATAACATATATACCATATTTACAAAAAATGGTTTTAAATCGTTTTTTTAAAAAATAATTCTTTTTAAAGACCGGAGGCACATAAACTCATGATAGTCAACCGGTAAATTATCATCAGCGTGGGAAACTAAACGAGATAAATCTCATTTTGAAAACGTGTTAGAATTAGAAAAAACAAGTGTACCTTCATTATGTTCGATTTTTAGAAATCCATCAGTTAAGTTCACCTTTGATATGTGTAACTTCTACGATACGAACCAAAGTTTATATTAAGATTTCATCACTATCTAATGAAATGATTAGTCTCAGCGAACCGTTAAAATTCAAAGAAACGAGTCGCAATATTGGTTGTGAACTACGGTTTGATGTCCAAAAAGGTACATATAACAATATTTAGTGTACTATTGACTTGTTCTAACTGCGGTTAACAATGTTAAACTTGATGGTGGCTTGTATGGCAAACAATATGGATATAAGATACTTAGACATAAAATTTACTGTGAGTTTATGAATATTTTAAGGATTATAAACAGACGTGTAATGGTATGGATGAGGTACTAAAGGTCGTTGCAAGTCTTAACTATTTTAAAGATAGTGCAAGTATAGAACACTTGATGACAATACAGTCTTTCAGAATTGTGATCACGTCATAGTTTAAATGTATCATCCATTTTATATAGCAAGTTATGAATATAATTATTCTACCATTATGAAATTCACCCCATCTGATGTCTCAAATTGAAGATAACGCGTTTGGTTTTGTTGATAACAACCAATTTATCTACGTAAGTATTTGATATTTACATTTGAAGTTTATTGTTGAAGGCACAATACGCATATATATATATATATATATCTTTATTATATTACATTGCGTAACCTAAAATCGAAAGATTAAGCAGTACTAATTATGCCTCGTTGCAACATATATATAAAATTGTCCGCCTCCAAGCAACAACCCCCAATGGGAAATTTAAATGAATTTATTTAATTATTACGTTAAATATATTTTTGGAACTATTTTTTATTGTAGTTTGTTTATGTTAAAAACTTGTTTGATTTGATTTAACAGACTCTTTATACGCAAATATCAAAATTAAAATCATAACATTTAACATATAACGATAATATAACATAAAATAAAAAGACATGAGAAATAAATATAAATAATAGAACACTTTATAAGAGTTATATCATTGCGTATTTAGATCTTTAGTGTAAACATCCATTCCATTTGTTTCAGTCTCTTTTCAACGAGGTTCATGTAGAACTCTTAGATCATTGTTTTACTAACGGAATCAGTAATACCAAAAGAGAACACATCTTATGCCTTTTGCCTGGTATCCTATAAAAGTTCGATAACCTAAAAACTTAGAAGTAATTATAAATTCTCTAATCCTCTAGAGATTTATTTCTGTCATCTTGTAAGTGACATCGGGCTTGTACGATGCATACCGTACATGTAGTATATTGTTTTTATATAATTTCATTAAACAATGATGTAATTTTGTTATAAAGTAATATAGGGAGATATAAGAGAAGTTTGATTGATATATAGAGATAAATGAATGGTGAATTAGGTTAAACTAACTATAAATATGACTTGATAGACAATGTTGAATAAAATTATAATAATGTAGTGGCACATGCACACAAGAGAAATATTATAGTTGGATAAATAAATTTAAATTAAATAGTGCCACGAATGGAAACGAGCCTAAATATATTTTAACATAGTGTCAATGATACTAAATTATTGTGTTATCAATATCTTATCAATTTTTTTATAGCAAGTCTATGCATCACATATGATATTGTAAGAGTTACACGATGGAGAAGGTCTACTCAGTGTGGGTACAAATCTTTAATATGAAGAGTATTTTTGGCAGGATTTTATTGGTTTACGATATATATAGATGCTAAAAGAGTTGGTCAAAAGATGTGATACTTGTCAAAGATTTGCTAACATAATTCATAAACCAAGGGTTCCTTTTGAAAGCATATCTGAAGCATTTCCATTTGACCGATGAGCTATTGACCTTGTTGGGAGTTTACCGATGGCTTGTGGAGGACGACAAACAATAATTATGGCAGTAGATTATTTCTTGAAATGGGTGGAAGTAGAACCATTAGCTAGAGCAAAGGCAAAAAATATAATCAAGTTCACCACTTTAGATATTTTTTTGTTATTTTGGGGTTCCAATTAAGATCACTACAGATAATTGAAAACAATTTAATAATAAAGACTTTAAAGATTTTTATGTTTCTCTAGGAATACAACAATGCTTTTCGGCTCATTTTCATCTGCAAGCAAATGGACAAGTTGAAGTTACTAATCAAACAATCATCGACATGTTAAATACAAATTTAGAAGGAAAAGCGGGAAAATGGCCAGACTATTTGCAAAAAGTTATTTGGGCATATCTCACAAATCCTCGGACAACAACTTTAAAATCTTTGTTTGCATTGGAGTATGAAATGAATGAAGTAGTAACATCTTATGCATTTTTCTCATCGTATTGTGTTGCTACTTATTTCGAGGAATCTAATGATAAAAACAAGGCAGTTGAGTTGGGATTGATTGAGGAGAAAAGAAGATAGGCATAAATAAATTCTTTACATCACCAGACACTAATGAGAAGTAGATATGCCTCCGAAGTTAAACGAAGAATTCAAGATAGGAGGCTAAGGTTTTAGAAAAGTGTTTCTCCACACAAAATAAAAATCCCTTGGAAAATTAGGGCCTAACTGAGAAGACCCATATGAAGTTACTGAATGGGTAAAACCTGGAATGAATTGAATCAAAAACAAAGAATGAAGAAATCTCTGACACCTGTGAAATATTGAACACCTTAAGTTGTATTTAGAATAAATGAAAAAAAATATATGTTTTCTATATAAAATATTGATGGCATACTCTTTCCTACCCTGGTGCCCCATGAAGATTTTAATGAGGCTCCCTATTAGCCGATTCATATATATGAAGTTCTTTTGCCATAGAAATTAGGTTTTCTCTATTTATTTTGGACCTAAAGGGTCTTCCAACAAACGTTGGTCTTTAACTATCTATTTTGGACCTAAAGGGTCTTCCATTAAAAGTTGGTCTTTAACTATTTATTTTATACTTAAAGGGTCTTCTAACAAAAGTTGGTCTTTAACTATTTATTTTGGACCTAAAAGGTCTTCCAACAAAAGTTTGTTTTACTATTAAAAGCATTATGAGGACATAATTGAAAATCCAATGCATCTCATAGACATTGAAAGATATTATACAAAATAACATAAAGACAATGATTTTTTAACAAAATTGCCTCGAACATTATAAAAACTTTAATAAAACAGCCTTGTAGATTACGAGGACTTCATAAAACAAGAATTATAATATTTTATATTGAAGAAGTCTCAGGGGAATTATCTTCAGTAGACTCGGAACCGTCTTCATCATTATCTAAAGATATATCATGGGGGCAATATTGACGGGGACAAGTCCCCAAAAACTACCAAAATTCAAATCAGGGTAACGTTCGTGAATTTCCATAATCAACTCGGATTTAACCGTCACATCTCTTGCATTTAATTTATCCACACACTTAGCAGTATAAGACTCGATATGTGTATTTTTATCTATTTTATCTTGGTCTAAGATGATTTATTTCTCATTCACAACCCTTTCAAAAAAATAGGCATTTTACAAAATATTTGGATGCCTTATCATTTCCCTGCTTATAAGCCGCGCTGAGCTTATCCTTGGTAGCGTTCTGCAAGGCATAAAGATCTCTTTCCTCTTGACAATATTATTCAGTAAGCATAACATAGTCCTCAACAAGAACAAACTTTTCATAGATAGCAACGTCTTATTTTATAAGTGTAGAAAATTCTTGCTCTAACTCCTCGAATCTTGACTTTGCTTGTGAAGCTTCTTTTTTGTAAAAATTCTTCTGATCCCTTAAATATTTCATCTTTTCCCCAATAAGAATCGACGATCGAAGCAACTTACGAATGTGAAAATAGAAATCATCCCCAACATGTATCATAAATGAGCTAGATGAAAAACCAACTTTGAAAGAAACAACGATTGAAGAATTAGTATTTTGAGCAGTATTGTCTTCATGATCTTGAATGAACAAGTTATCTTGTGGCTAGATGGAATCAAATTTGATGAGTATCATCTCTGGAAAATAATTAGTGAGCTCAATAGCCTTATGTTTCGAGAAAGCAAACCGCCTCAGAAACCTCTTCGTTTTCTTGAATGATGATTTTTAACTTTTGCTGACATTTCTATTTGGGAAGATTTTGTGTCGGGAGTTTTTTAGGTTATTCAGGTTTAACAGTTTTGACCTCATTTACCTTTGTATCATCATCATGAGCTTCTACACTGGATAGTTTACAGACCTCTTCATCTTCCGAAAACTCACCAGATTCTTTATCCTGATGGCTCTTGGCTCTAGCCTTTGAAAGGAGATAGACCAATATGTCTTGAGCCTTTAGCCGGTCTAAAAATTCTTGTTGGGTGGGAGGAACCATGAGTTCTTATAAAGATAATCTTTCCAAAGGTTTGGCTCTCCATAGACGACTTTGGTAAGATTAATTGGTGTGAAACAGAGATAAAATTTGTTAGACCAAACAACTTTAGCCCACCTACTCAGATCAGTGAAGTTTTTTGTTGTTTTAGGCACAAATTCAATATAGGGTTTGGACACACCAGACATAACTGTATATGGAATGGATTGGACACCAGCCACGCTTAGGAAAGTAGACAATAAAAAGTTCAAAGGGAGATAAAATTTAGAAACATAACTTTGTTTGTTCATGATGAGTCCTAACTCTGCACTCTCCCCGGACAAGGACAGATCGGTCCAAGGCCTCCGGACCGGACAGATCACACGGACCGGACAGATTATTTTGAGCACTATGACAATAAGACTGTTCGAACTGTGACAAAATTACTAAAAAACCTAAACACTTCTTGACTAATCTACTTGCTCTCCTACTTAGAGCTCATGGGTCTTTGAAAATGACCCGGGTCTATTAAACATGACCCGAAAGCCCATAAGAGGCCAAACATCAGGGTATAAATACCCAACCACCTGCATTAACTATGAGTAATGAAAATTAACTGCTACCAAGCTGCTTAATTATCTCTCTACTCTCTACTCTAAACACTTAACACCCACACACCACCATAAAACACCAACTGAAATTACCAGCCTACCCTCAGGAAATTATTATCCACACCAAATTGGCGACCACAGTGGGAGCACGAAAGTGCCTGAATCAAGCATTCAAAACCAGCTAAGAAAATCTGTCCGTATGAATCCGGACAATCCAGAAGTACCACCAGATCTGCTCGAAGTGGTGGGAGAGAACGATGAGTATACTATCGAAGAGCGTGATAGGCTCAAAGGTGAAATAAAAGCTCTGAGGGATGAAAAGACCAAGATGGGCGTGAAAGAAAAGTCCAAATCATCAGCTGCTCATCACACCGATAACCCCAGAGAGCATGAGTCTTCGAAGACTCATGTGAGCACTAAAAAGACTCATGCTAGTTCTAAAAAGTCTCACCGGTCTAAGCCAGTGGAGAGTTCTGACTCAAGCTCAGATTCTTCTGATAGCTCTTCGGACAGTAAGGGAGTTGAAAAATCCTTATCCTCTAGCAGCGATGAGGGTCGAACTAGAAAAAAGCAAAAACAGATTAAAAAATACTCAAGAAAAAGGGATAGACAAGGAAAGATGAAAAGGCATATTGGTAAGGGATCATCTCATAGTCGGAATCATGTGGACAAGATGCTGATGGATCCCTTCGCTTTCCACGATGAACCAGGTATCTTTGCAACTCCCAATGAAGGTACTGTGTTCAGTCGTGGAAGGAATTGGAGGAAATCTCCGTTGTCTTCTAAAATTCTGTCCGGAAACCTCCCCAAGAGGTTTGACAGCACCAAAATAGAGAAGTACGATGGCAGTACTGATCTGGACAACCATCTGGAACAATTTAAAAATTTCATGATGAACTTTGATGATGATGACAAACTGCTCTGTAGGGCATTCTCCCAGTCATTCACGGGGAGTGCGCTAAAGTGGTACAACAACCTGCCTCAGAGTTGTATTAAAGACTTCGATACTTTTTGGGTGGCCTTTCGAAGGCAGTTCGTAGGGAGTAAAGAGTGAAAAGGCAATGGAGAAACAATAATCCATTGTGCCCAGGAGCCAAATGAGTCCCTAAAAGAATATATAAGCCGTTTCGTGAATACCAAAAATAGGTTGGCTGATTGCTTCGAACAGGTAGCAATAGCATCCCTGAGACAGGGTTTGAACCCAAGCAATCTAGTTGATTCAGTGACCAGAAAGAAGGCCATGACTTGGGGAGGGTTGCTGAATCAGGTTGGTAAACAAATAAACGTCGATGAAACAAAGAAAACCAGGGTGCACAGGCAGGTGAGGTCAACCCCAGTGGCACCAAATCCCAATCAGAATCAGTCCGGGAACAAAGCAAGAGAAACCGGACAGGGGCATGGTAGGGCAAAAGCTCAGTCTCAGCCAGCTGCTCCTGCTCAAAGTCAACAATCCAGAAACAAGAGAGGGCCATAGGTCCAACCGGAGTGGTTCGCAGAGTTAAAAGAACGTGTGGCCACTATCTTTGATAAAACAAAGGATGATGTGCATTACCGGAGACCGGCAACACTGCAGTCTCCCAGAAAGCATCGCAATAACTCTTTTTGCCAATATCACAATGATATTGGTCATACCACTGATGACTGCATAACATTAAAACAAGAAGTTCAAAACTTGATTGAAAGGGGAAAGCTGGGGGCCTACGTGAAAAGAAGAGGGGGTAACAGGCCTGATAACACTCACCGGGTTTGGTCCAAGTAATGCTGCTCCGGAGGGAGCCATGGTAATAGTTGAAAGGTTTGACATAGAATCTGAGTACTTGGATCCTGATCTAACTCGAAACAGAGTGGGTACAATTGAGTAATGTTCCAGGTCGGTCTCCGGGCTCATTAAATTTTTCGAGTCACTCACAATTTTCGGGGGGGGGGGGGGGGGGGGACACTATGACAGCTCCTACTGCTTCTTCGAGGAAGAGGCATGTTCATACTTTAGCCTCCCAGCTAGAAGGAAGCATGACATCCTATCAGTCACCAAACTCATTCCCCTTCATTGTGTTTGATGAAGATGATTTAAGAAACATTGTTGGCCCTCATGAGGATGCTGTTGTCATAGGAGCATCTATAGGGGGCAATGAGATAAGACGAATCCTGGTGGATACTGGAAGCTCAGCCAATATCCTTTTCCTAACCACGTACAAGAAAATGAAAAATCCAGCTGTAATTCAGAATTCGGACAGATCAATCGTGGGCTTCACAGGCAGCTCAGCAAATGTGATCGGAGAGTTCGAAGAAGAAGTGTTATTGGGCAAGGGCCCTTTCAAGAAAATGGTTAGAATACTCTTTATTGTGGTGGATTGTCCCACTTGCTATAATTCTATTCTAGGGAGGTCTTGGCTCTCTAGGATGCATGCAGTGGCTTCAACAGTCCATCAGTGCTTGAAGTATGCTGTTCAGGGACAGGTTGGAGTCGTCCGGAGCAGTCAAAAGATTGCAAGAGAATGTTATGCCACTGCCCTGGCTCCTCGAACACTGGGGGCAGTCCGTATTAATGAACAATAGCAGTTTGAGGGCCTTTCTGGGGGTGACGGTGAAATTGATGACCCCAGAGAGACCCCCGGAGTGTTGATACCAGTTGAAGAGGTAGAAACACACTGTTTAGAAGATGGGAAAAGTGTCAAGGTAGGGTCTAAAATGCCACCTGTTTTCAAAGATCAAATGTTAAAGTTTTTAAAGAACCATCAACACGTTTTTGCTTGGTGCAATGCTGATGTTACTGGGGTCCCATCAGAAGTGATTTCACATCACCTATCCGTCCAGAGAGACGTAGCTCCAGTGGTTCAAAAAAGAAGAGCTTTTTCCAAGGAAAAGGCTGATGCCATTGTACAAGAGGTTGACAGGCTCACAAAGATGGGGCACATCAATGAGTCTCAATACCCTTTGTGGACTGCCAATCCTGTCTTGGTGAAAAAGAAGAATGGCAAATGGCGCATGTGCATTGACTTCACAGATCTCAATAGAGCTTGCCCAAAAGATTTGTATCCAGTTCCCCGGATTGATCAGTTAGTAGACTCCACCTCTGGGAACAAGCTGCTTTCCTTTATGGATGCTTTCTCCGGATACAATCAGATTCAAGTAGATCCAAAGGATCAAGAGCATACCACATTTGTCACTGACAGAGGTCTTCATTGCTACAAAGTAATGCCATTTGGTTTGAAAAATGTTGGGGCTACTTATCAGAGGTTAGTCAACAAGGCATTTGCTGATCAAATTGGAAGAAATATGGAAGTATACATTGATGACATGATGGTGAAGAGTGTAGATGAGCAGTTGCACTTGTCCGATCTCCAAGAAACTTTTGCCAACTTAGTAAAAGTGAATTTGAAATTAAACCCAAAAAAGTGTGTGTTCGGAGTGCAGTCCGGGAAGTTTCTAGGCTATATCATAAGTGAGCATGGAATAAAGCCCGATCCGGACCAGCTAAATGTCTTTTCCAAATGGAACCTCCTCGAAACATTAAAGAAGTACAGCGGTTAACGAGGAGGTTAGCTGCCTTAAACAGATTTATCTCAAGGTCTTCGGATAGGTGTGCACCTTTCTTTCAAACTTTGAAGGGTGCAAAAGGATTCGATTGGACCACACAGTGTGATGAGGCTTTCAATGAGATCAAGAAGCATCTATCCTCTCCCAAGACTTTGTTTAAACCAGTTGATGGGGAGACTCTCTTCGTATATTTGGCAGTTTCAAGTTATGCCAGTGTTGGTAAGAGAGGTTGGTGGTCATCCCCATCCAGTATACTACATCAGCAAACATTTGATAGATGCAGAAATGCGTTACTTGAAACTCGAAAAGTTAGCATTGGCTTTGGTGATAGCAGCCAGGAAGATGAGGCCTTATTTCCAGGCTCATCCCATCATCGTCCGGACTTCTTTTCCCCTGAAGAATGTTCTCCAAAAAGCAGACATTTCAAGCAGGATGACTAAGTGGTCAGTAAAATTGGGAGACTTCGACATAGATTTTGCTCCCGGAACAGCAGTCAAGGCCCAAGCTGTGGCAGACTTTTTGGTTGAATTCCACTCCGACAGGGATTCAGAGCAAGCTACTGACATAAAAGACAAAAAGATGTGGGTCGTCCGAACAGATGGTGGATCTAGCACTATAGGGTGTGGTGCAGGGGTATGTTTGACTTCCTCGTATGGAGACAAGATGTACCAGGCTATTTGTTTTGCTTTTAGGGCATCTAATAACGAGTCCGAATACGAAGCAGCTATAGCTGGGTTAAAATTGGCCTACATTTGTGGGGCTAAGGGAGTCAAGCTGCTAAGCGACTCCCAACTACTTATCCACCATGCCCAAGGCCAGTCTGAGGCTAAGAAGGAGCAACTTGTGAAATATTTACTCCTCCTCAAAAATGAAGCGCTTAAGTTTAAAAGTGTTGTCTATGAACACATTCCCCGGGCAGAAAATGAGCTAGCAGACTCACTAGCAACCATAGCATATACGGAGTCATATCCATGGATCCATGTGCTTGAAAGCCCCTCCATCCAACTTTGTAAGGGTAAAAAAGAGGAAATTTTTGAAATACAAGTAAAACAACCTCAAGACTGGAGATTTCCTCTCCTGCAATATCTCTCCGATGGTGTTGTGCCTCCGGATAAGTCACTAGCCATAACATTGAAACACAAGGCTCGTGGTTTTATCATATTGAGAGAAGTGTTATACAAGAAGTCCTACAGTAAACCCCTCCTGCGCTGTTTGGGGGATGAAGAATCACAAGTGGTCCTCTCTGAATTGCGCGATGGTGAGGGATCAGCCCATTGTGGATTTAGAGCTTTGACAAGAAGAGTTTTACTCTCCGGTTACTATTGGCCATCAATCATGAAAGATGTTAAGGAATTGGTAAGAAGGTGTGACCCATGCCAGAGGTACATCAATGAAATTCATGTACCAGCCATTTCTTTAGAGTCAATTTCTGAGCCCATTCCTTTTGCTCGATGGGGATTGGATTTAGTAGGGCCTCTCCTTGTGGCGTCCGGAGGACGCAAAACTATAATTGTTGCCATAGACTACTTCTCGAAGTGGATAGAAGCAGCCCTCCTAGCAGGGACAACATCAAAAGCTGTTATAAAATTCATTTTATCCAACATCTGTTGCAGATTTGGTGTCCCACAAAAAATCACAACAGACAATGGGCCACAGTTTGATAATAGGGAAATGGAGATTTTTTATGCCTCAAGGGGTATACAACATTGTTTTTCTTCACCTTTCCACCCACAAGCAAATGGGCAAGTTGAAGTGGCTAATAGAACTATACTGTCCGGTTTAAAGAAGAATTTAGAAGGGGCTGCTGGGAAGTGGCCTAGTTATCTACAAGAGGTCTTATGGGCCTACCGGACAACACTTGGGGCTGCAGCACAAGAATCACCCTTTGCTTTGGTCTATGGGATGGATGCAGTAGCTCCCATAGAGGCAACTCTCCCCTCTTTTCGTGTTCACAACTTCTCCGAGCACGCTAACGAGGTGGCAATCAGAGGTCAACTTGATCTGATAGAAGAAAAACGAGTTAAAGCTCATCTTAGAGTTGGACACTATCAAGGCTTGATGAGGAGCAGGTTTGCTTCCAAAGTTAAAAGGAGAGACTTCCAGCCAGGAGACAAGGTATTAAAGAAGGTCTTCTTGCACACTAAAGAAAAGTTGTTCGGAAAGCTGGCCCCAACTTGGGAGGGTCCGTATATTGTTGTTGAAAGAATTAAGCCTGGAACTTATTGGTTGGAAGACAAAGATGGCAGAGTTCTAACACATCCTTGGAATATCGAGCATCTCCGGATGTACTTGGAATAGCACTTGTGTAAATATTTACTTGTTTGAACATCCATGTAAATATTTGGGGGCATACTCTTTCCTCCCTGGTGGCACGGAGAGGTTTTAATGAGGTGTCCGGGCTGTTAAATAAAATTTGATGCCTTCTTAAAAAATTTCTAAGTATTTTTAAAGTTTTATCCCTTGTCATACTATCCGGATTGAAGTAACTAAGGGCTATTTAAACTCTATCCGGAGAACTTAAACACTCTCACTATGAAACGACTAAAGGCTACTTAAACTCTGGCTTTCAAAATCAGAACAAACAATGAAAGAAGATGATAGTTGTGCATAACATAAATATTCATTGAAATTAATAAATTGCCTTGGCCTTCCAATGACTTTTAAATGATCAAAGTCGAACAACAACAAACTTGTCCAGTCAAATACCAAACACCATTACAAAAAGAATGCCTTGGCCTTCCAAGGACTTTAGTCTGGATAGAAAATAAACAAAGTGAAACATAAGTTAAGGTTGAGCCTTTGAAGATGGCTCACCTTTATCTACCTTCTTGCCTTTAGGGTCATTTCTCCCTTCATCCACCCTCTTGCCTTTAGGATCGTCTTTCTCCTGATCTGGGCTTTCCCCAATATGTTCTTCATCACCCGAGGAGTCACTGGAGTAGCCATACGTGTCGCCTTCGGCCATCGTGTGGTATGGGAGGTCTTCAGGCTCAACATAAAGCCATAAATTCCCTATGTTCCTCTTCGGAAACTTTTCATGGAAGAGTAGAACCATGTCAGACCTCACCTTCTCAAGCAGTAGCTCTTCGCTCTTGATCATCTGGTTGACATAAGCATTGATCTTGGCCTCCTGCTCCTGTAGCAATGCATTTTTCTCTTCGGCAGCCTTGGACACTGCATTCTCAAGGGCAATCTTATCAGTAGTTAGGTTGGTGATGACTTTGTCCTTTGCCTTGGTTTCTCCCTTTGAGGTAGCAAGGTCTTTCTCCAGACCGGACAGCTTCTCCTGGAGGTCTTTGATGGTTTCCTCTAAAGTGGTGACTTTGGTGCTGCTTGTCTTTTGGCTTCTCTTCAACTCCTCGTTTTCTTCTTTCAACATGGCAGCATTGGAGGTGGTAGTTTGGAGGTCTTCGGACAGTTTTTCCTTCTCAGACTTGAGGTCTTTAATGATGTCTGCCTGACCCCAGACTTGTCTCTCTAACGTAAGTACTGGCTGCACATTGCTTAACAAGGAGTGGGCTATGATATCCTTTTCACTAGAGACAATAAAAGTCTTACCGTTAAAATTGACCGTGTTGGAGCTGCTCGGAGGAATGTAAGGCCCTACAAAGTCATCTCTAGGGAGGTTGAGGAAGTATTCACCAAGCTCACCAAGACCGGTAATGTATACTTCATCAATGTTGAGCTCTCCTCCCTCAACCTCATTAGTGTGAAAGTCTTCAGGAATCTCTTCGGCCTGTGTTGGGTATGAAGGCTCAGCATGGAAGGAAGGCTCCGGAGCCCGGAGAGAAAGCTCATTTCCCTTGGAAGTCTTTTTCTTCTTTGCTTCCCGGTCTGCGCCTTCGCTTCCCTGTTTACGTTTTCTCTTGGAAGCCCTTGGAGGTTTTGGGAGATTCGTCTCCTGCCTTTCAGTCTCTTGCTCCACAACTTGCAAGAGAGCGGCATCGATCTGGCTCTGGGCTGGCCCCTCCGGGACTGTTGGAGCGTCCTTCTTAGCATCAGTAGGGTTGGCATCACCCACCATATTTTTTCCCTTCTTCTTCTTTCCTTTTATTTTGCTCGGGGCTTTGGCCCGGCCTGGCAGGAAGAGTGTCCCATCTGGTTCATGGGTCCTCTTAAGCACAATGTCAGGAGAAGGCTGGGTGGTGAGCTCCTCCCAGGTCAAGTCTCTCCGACCTGTGGTGTTCCACAGGTGAGACCTTGCCAAATTTCCACTAGTGAAGGCATCATGGAATCTGTTCCCCCAATTCTCAGCAACCCATGCATTAATCTTGCCACAAGTTATCTACCCGGCTTTCTGGTGGTCACTAAACTCTTTGGGCAGTTCTGCTAAGACAAAAGTAAGACAAATAAGTATAAACTAAGTTTGAAAAGAAAAGAGAAGAGAGACAAATGCAAGATTCGTACGGCCACTCCTCCATCTGCTTCTGAGGAGGCTTGGGTTCTCTCCGCATTTTATCTTCCTGCCATTTTCCCAGGCACCACTCATAAAAAGGAACTGAGTCCTCCAATTCCTCTCTGCCTCCAGCAAATCATCCACTGCTTTGAAGCCATCCCCCATATTAAAGTGGTAGAAGGGGATGTGATGGTTTTTACACAGGCTGGCCACTGCAGCAAACTCCTCCATTGGCAGAGGGATCCCGGACAGCCTTGATGCCATGATGCATGACATAAGGGTATACCAAGCGTTGGGGCTCAGTTGGCTCGGACAGAGTTTGATCAGATGGAAATATCTGACAATCTCTGGGTCTAGTGGGAACCTGAGCCCCCAGTTGAACAGCTCCGTGAACATAACCACCTCACTTAACTTGTAATCCATGGGGGTCTCCGGATGTATAGGGATTCTGATCTTTACATTTTCTGGAATACCCCATTTTGAACGCATCCTACCCAACTCGGCAGTGTGGATGAATGCATAGTTGATTTTCTGTAGGGAGAGAAGATAGTTGACGCTGACCTTGTGAAAACAAGGCCCTACTTTTCCTTCTACGCTCTTCGGCAGATCCGGATGCCTCAAGTACAACTTTTTTTTTCCCTTGTCCTTGGCAACTATCTCTTTGCTAGTCTGACCGGAGGGCTCAGACTCGAACGGGGCCTCTTCAACAGAATCCTCCATCACTTCCTCCATAATCGTTGAAGGGATTTCAGCAGCTGTGGTGGGGGGAGGGTTCAAATTTGATTCAGCCTTATCTCCGGACGGATGGGCCTCAGTGCCCCTTTGACTTCTGCTCTCCGGTAAAGTGTTTGGAGCAGAAGTTTATGGTTGAAGGTTTGGATTGGAGCCCTCCGGTCCGGACAGCCTGTCCTTAGGAGCTCTAATTGGCACCTCTGATCCGGTGCTGCTATCTTTTGCCCCCGATCTTGAGGGGGTGTTTCTGGTTCATTGGCCTTTAACAAGCCGGCCTTTCCTCTTATCAACCAGCTTCTCAAGAGAGCGCTCCGTGTCTGATCCCATTGCAAAAAAGGGAGAAGGTTTTCTAAAGCTAGTGGTTGTGACTCCTGACTCGACAGTAGGCACCGATTCCTGAACTGAGGAACCAGAGATTATGGGGGAGAGAGTGGTTTGAAATCATTTTCTAGGCTTGGTACCTTTGGAAGAGGACGAGCCACGATCTGACTCAGATGCAGAAGTGATAGGTTTGTCAACAGGTGAGGCAGGTAACCCTGCAGCAATCCGTTTCACTATTTCGATTTTTTGAGCCTTCTCTAACTCAGAAAGGTTGAGCCACCCGCCTTTGACAAGAGCGTTCCTCGATGTAAACATAAACCGTCGAACTAAGTTTTTTGCTTTAGAGAGAGAAAGCTTTGGGAGTTTTTACAGAAGTAAGTTTGAAGGAGATGGTAAAACAGTGGAAATGAATTTGTATTTATAGTAAATCTGAAAAAGCAGTTGATTCCTAGGAGAATTCGAAAAGTTTGGCAATGATTAAAAGACGGCGCTGATGTCACCACCTGTAATAAAGGAGGTTGCTTTTCGAAGAAGGTGGGTTCGAAATTCAAGGTGAAAAAACGGCTGAAACAACAAATCAGAGAGTGACACGTGTCCCACGAACTCTGGCAAAAACCGTTTTGAATTCGTGAAGCTTTATCTGTCCGGATAAACCCATAGACCTGTCCGGATTAAAACTGCCCTTGACGTCGGACTGTTTTTCAGGTCTTTGGCAAGAGTATTTGCGCAAACACCTAAAAAAGGGGCTCCTGATGAGTCCGAACTCTGCACTCTCCCCGGACAAGGACAGATCGGTCCAAGGCCTCTGGACCGGACAGATCACACGGACCGGACAGATTATTTTGAGCACTATGACCATAGGACTGTTCGAACTATGACAAAAGTACTAAAAAACCTAAACAATTCTTGACTAAGCTACTTGCTCTCCTACTTAGAGCTCATGGGTCTTTGAACATGACTCGGGTCCATTAAACATGACCCGAAAGCCCATAAGGGCCCAAACATCAGGGTATAAATACCCAACCACCTGTATTAACTATGAGTAATGAGAATTAACTGCTACCAAGCTGCTTGATTATCTCTCTACTCTCTACTTTAAACACTTAACACCCACACACCACCATAAAACACCAACTGAAATTACCAGCCTACCCTCAAACAATTATTATCCACACAAGTTCATTTGAGGAATAATTTATGAGGGTTCTCAGTTGACACCTCAGGTCATGTTTCCCACAGACTAGAGATAAAAATAAATCCTTACTTCCATTTTTCATCTGCTTCGAGCATATCCTTGACAATCTTCTCGTTACGACCAAAGGTTGAAAAATAGAAGAGGAAGTACATATTTTTGGGTAACCCATAGAGGCCAACCAGCTGTTCCAAAGAAAAATTTGTCCCCGAAATCCTGGAGGCCATGATACAAGCCATAAGAGTGAACCACATATTGGGTCCAGCTTAGGTTGGGCAAAGATCGACCATGGCAAAGTATTTAACGAAGAATGGATCCAAGGGGAATCGCAAGCGCCAATTCATTATCTCCGTGTATACGATCAAATTCATGATCCTTGACTGATAAAGATGTCTCAATAACAATTGGAAAACAAATAGAGATAGTAGAAGGAATGACCTATCAGGCTCTTAGCTTCACCTCCTCGGTTATATCATAGTATATATATAGAACTTTGTGCATGGCCAAAATGTGCTTATTCCGAATGCTCGGAGATTATTCCCAATTAAAGCATTAATGTGAGGAAGAAACCTAACAGTTTATTTTGACTTCACTTTTTTGGTGGGAACTCCCCTAAATTTGAAGAGTAGTAACAGTTGGATCTTTTTCTTTGATAATTTGAAGAGTAGCAGCAGTTAGTTTTTTCTCTTTGACAAGTTGAAGAGTAACAACGATTTATTCTTTCTCTTTATTAATTTGAAGATTAGCAGTAGTTGGCTCTTTTGCCTCAACAATTGATACTAACGCTCCATTAGTGACAATGACATCAACTTGAGCATTAAGTGTTGACTCTTCTTCCTCAAAGGCTAAAGCTAAAGCTTCCTCAATATCAATATCATTTGACTCTGTCTCAGGTGTTGGTCAAGGAGTCCCACGAGGTGTGTAAAATGGAGTGGCCATTATTTCTGAAAAAACATTTAGAATGTTTACTATCTCTAGAATGGTTGATTTTTTTTATTTATGGTGGCGTTTTCTTTTCGAAGAAGAACATTTGGAACATTTATCTCTACCCATCACTTTGTAGTCACCCTTGTCAACTACTGAGCAAACGTGATTGGGCGGTTGAGAAGAGATATCCGAAGGGATGATTGCACTAGAAGAACCCTCAATTGGAGGTCAAGTGTCGTAATATGTAATAACATGTGGTTGAGACTCAATATCGATTTACAATTTGGCGGCTCGTCTCTCCTCAGCATTTTGGCTAATACATAACCAATCTAAGATGGGAATTTTTTTAGGCATATATCTTTCTCTCTCTAAAAAATAATTTTTAGAAAATTTATATCTCTAGAAACTTTGGAGTGAGATCGATGAGAAAACACGCGTATTTATAGGAGAATGATGGGTTTTAGCAAGACTTAATGTCGAGAGACGATGGTGACTGTTTTCCTAGGGACAAAGTGTCCAAAGTAAAGACAACAAGTGCCTAGGTAAGGAGTACGCCGCTACTATACTAATTTTTGTCAAAATATAATACACATAAATGGAATGCGAATTGACACATGACACATGAGGGAATGTTTTCATTGGTGGTGTCAGAGAATTATGACATTACTAATAAAGAAGGTCTTAAGAGAAACGGTTG
This sequence comes from Limnanthes douglasii subsp. nivea, assembly GCA_036936605.1. Lineage (NCBI taxonomy): Eukaryota > Viridiplantae > Streptophyta > Magnoliopsida > Brassicales > Limnanthaceae > Limnanthes > Limnanthes douglasii. The sequence goes on along the minus strand of JAUPFV010000003.1, from coordinate 27,365,779 downwards.
GTGTGGGTACTTATAAATAAATAAAATCCGACGACGTTTCTTCAAATTAAAATCCTTAAAACATTCGATGAAGACTGATCAAAATTTGAGGAATAATTTTTTACCCAAAAAGAGCTAATTCCTTTAATAAGATGCTTTGCCAATGAAGATTGATCAAAATTTGAGGCAGAATTCTTTGCCCAAGAAGAGCTAATTCCTTGAATAAGATGTTCTGCCAATGAAGATTGATCAAAATTTGAGGAAGAATTCTTTACCCAAAAAAATCATTGACGAAATTTGATGAAGGATTCTCTACACGAAAGATTGACAACAATGAAAGTATTGAATAATCCGACGGGAATAAAAATTAGCAAGACAACAGTCCTTGTTCGAACATCTTCACAAAGACTGAGGGGCTACTGATAAGAAAATAATTATGCAACTATAAGACATTGATAAATTAAGGGTGTAAGTTGGCATAAAGAAAAATTCTTAGAAATAATGGACAACTATATGTAGTATGAAATGACTATTTTGTAATGAGTAATAAACTTAAGGAATATAGTAATTTGTTAAGGCATGTGGGACTCAATAAATGTACTATAAAGCACACAATCTTTTTTTTGGAGAAAAATGATTGAAAAATAATTAGAGAATTATTTTTTCTCTTTAGATTGTGGAACTTCTCTCTTTAAAACATCTTTTGTTATCTGAATTGGTCCTCCGAACATTGTTTTACTCACAAATCCTCTATAAAAAATATTATGAAACGATCAATTATGAATATCTAAAGAATTCATAAATGAATAAAGTTGTTATTAAATTATTTTATGCATCAAGAGTTAATAATGAAATCAAATTGAAAAAATCTCCAATAGATTATTCTTTGAGATAATAGGTACTAAAATAAATAATTTTCTACCTTCCAACTACTATTTTTAGTTAAAAGAAAGTATAAAAAGACTCTCTATTAAATTTTTAACTTCAAAATTTTTAATTTCACTAGATCGTATGAATCTAATATACAAAAACATATGTTATGTATTAAAGCAATGAAATAATAAGTCGTTAATATATAATTATTTTTCGATTACAATGGATCCAATTGATATAAAAGATTTAATTATTAAATAATATAATTAATCTAAATTAATATTGGAACATAAAAGTAGTGGATTCAATTAATATAAAAGATCGATCAATATAAAATTTAATTAATATAAAAAATCAAAAATATAAACCCACTAAATATAAAAATCCATTTAAGTAAAAATATTCATCACAAATAACTTCTAACACATGTCTAATTTTTTTAGTTCAACTTGGAGTTGAACGACCTGAATATAAATAATATATTGAAAATTGTTAGTATTTTATTATTTTCAAGTATTAAAAATAAATAATATATTTACATTAAAACGACAAGAATACTGCCTTTTCCATAATCTTGTCAAAAAGAGAGTCAAAAGGAATATGATTCAAAAATTTAGGACGGTTCCTAGTGGTTGGATGACCAGGAAGCTATTTCTAACTCTGTTGTCTCTTATTTTCATTCTTTAATGAATAATGATTATGAATCTAACATTTCTACTCTTATTGATGTAATCCCTAATCTAATCACTAAGGAGGAAAATTCTATTCTGATTGGGTATCCTACCAAAGAGGAGATGCACAGTATAGTTTGTGAATTGAATTCCAATAAGGTTGCTAGGCCTGATGGGTATAATGCTAAGTTCTACAAGGATTGTTGGCACATTATTGGGGATGACTTATGTGATGTTGTCAATGAGGTTTTTAAGGGTGGGGAGGTTCCCATTGGAGTTCACGCTTCTGCCATATGTCTTATCCCCAAAATCAGCTCTTTTAAATCTTGGTGTGACTTTCGTCCTATGAGCCTTACAACTCTCTTCAACAGAATATATTCAAGACTAATCAATAAGAGGCTTGCTGTGCTACTTCCCAAACTAATATCTGATGAACAATGTGCTTTTGTAGCTAATAAAATTATTCAAGAGAATATTCTAACAACTATTTGTCTGTTATAGTAAATGATGTCTCAAAAGGCTTTTTTAGGTCTAATCAAGGCTTAAGGCAAGGGGAACCCTTGTCCCCAAGCCTGTTTATACTTGTTGAGGAGTACTTTCTAAGGGGCTTAAAAATAATGAATGCAGAAGACAATTCAATCAGATTTAAAGCAAGAGGCAACCTGTCGATTCCTGTTTTGGCATTTGCTGATGACTTAACTATCTTTTGCAATAGTTTAGCTCTATCTTGTTCAAACATAAACGAGTTCATGTTACATTATCAAAGGTGCTTTGGTCATATCATTAACAGCAACACATCTAAGTTGATTGTGGCTGAAAATACTACTCTATCATGTATAAATAGTGTTGAAAGACAATTTGGTATTAGACACAATTTTCTGCCTTTTAAATATTTGGGGGTTATGATTGGTAATAAGAGTAAATTCACTGATTTCGACGATATTATATCTAGAATAAGGGAAAAAATTATTGACTCGGATGGTTGCACCCTCTCCTTTGGTGGGAGGCTGATATTAATACAATCTGTCATCTTTGCCCTACCGTTGTATTATATTCAGAATACAAGTCTTCCAAAAAATGTTATACACAGAATTGAAAATCTCTACAATAAGTTCCTATGGGGCAATAAGTTGGAAACTAAAACAATCATTTGAGATTCCTGGAAGAAGATAAGAAGACCTTATGCAGAAGGTGGTGTCAACATAAAAAATCTTGAAGATTTGCAGACAACCTACTCCTATAAGCTTTGGTTTAATCTTAAAGCTAACACTTCTCTTTGGTCTAAACTTATAACCTCTATCTACTGTAAGGGTCAGCATCCCTATCAGAAGGTCTAGAATTTGGGCCAGAATTATCGAAGTAAGAGATGAAACTGATAAGCATATTTTCTAGATTCGTGGTTGTGGGGAAATCGATTTTTGGTTGGACATGTGGTGCACTGAGAAGGCCTTAATCTATTTCAATGAAACTGACAATAGAAGCCTCTATAAATGTACTAAGATAAACAACTATTAGTCAAATGGAAGATGAGATTTGGATAAGTTTAACTACACGGTGCCCTATACGGTGATTGCAAGTATTATTAAGATTAAACTAAATGCTAATCCTGATAGAATTATGTGGGTATTATCAGATGATGGCAAGTTTAATGCTAAGACTACTTGGAATTCCATTCGTGATAAAGGAAATGTATCTAACCTGTTCAGGATGACTTGGAACACTACAACTCCAAAGAAATGCTCGTTTCTTCTTTGGAGGGTTCTGATGAATTAGCTCCCAACTGACACCAATTTGTAGAGAAGATATTTCCAATTGGCATCAAAGTGTCTATTCTGTCAGCATGAGGAAAACAACATTCACATAATGGTTAACTGCAATCTATCCTGGCCTATCTGTAATCATTTTAGCAGTATTATGGGAATTAAAGTTAGAAGAAATATGATGATTCAGCATGTTATACGTACCTGGTACTGGTCTTCAATGAAGATTAGTAGTCTGAAATCCATCCTTCATGCTATCATTGTATGGATTATCTAGAGAGCTCGTAACCAAAAAAAGCATAAAAAGATTAATGTGACTTCTACTTCATTAATAAACCAGGTAATCTATATCATTACTGCATTAAATTGTTCAAACTTACTGAGAAAGAGGCACTGGCGAAAGGACTATAGAAAGGTAATTCTTATGGGTTGTGATATTCGGCAGGATAAGCATCGTGCTCCGTTATACCTAAAATGGAATGCTCCCAAATTGAATCGATACAAGATAAATACAGACGTTGCTTCGACTGCTACTGGGGAGGCCAATGGTGGAGGGATTATCAGAAACAGCAAGGGAATCATTATCAAAGCGTTTGGTAAAATCTATGAGAAGAATAACTCAATTGTGGCAGAAGCTAGGGCACTTATGGATGGTCTTCTTCTATGCAAGTCTCTAGGAATCAGGAATCTAGCTATTGAGGTCGATTCGAGCTTTCTGGTGGAGCTGATTGGGAAGGGGAAAACTATATGGTATCTTGATCCCATTATTAACTATTGTACAAAGCTTATAGATTCTACAATGATGATTAAACACGTATACCGGGAGCAAAACAAAGCCTCCGATTGGATTGCAAATGAGGCTTTGAATTACAGAAGAGACTTTAGTTTTGACCACGATTCTCCCTCAATTGAGTTGAAGAAGATAGTTTTCCTTGAAAGTATCGGTTTAGGTTACATTAGAGATAGAGATGGTTGACTTGATTTGGGTTTTCGGTGGTGCTTGGAGTTTCCGGCGAAGGAAAATTTGGCTATTTGGGCTATGAAGATCGTTGAAGAAGATAATGGAGGAATCATAAAAATCACATGCTGCTTAAAAGTTGGAGTATTACTCAAAAATCCATGTATTCATATATATTAAAAATCCACATATTTGATTTGTTTCAACTTCGAACCGAGTCGATCTAAAGAAATTATAGTAAACGTCCAAAATCTATAAATGATCTCAATTTTTTTTATTTTTGTTCAGATTAGTCATTTAATTATTATTTTTTCAGACACTTTCGTGTGGTTTGGAAAAACAAATGGTATCGTTTCGATTATAGATGCATATTTTAAGTCAACAATGAGGGATTTAAATCCAAAGTCAACAATTAGAAGTGCAAACAATATAATATAATAACCTATTTTCATATATATGAAAGAGAAAGTAAAATCCTTGATGATATAAAATACACTGCAATATTTGAAATGATACCATTTTTTTCGAGATCAATTGAAAATGACTGAATTATTAAATGATTTTTTTAACAAAAGTAAAAAATTACTTTTAACGCTTTTAGGCCGTGGAAGATGAAATAATTCAGATATGTGTTTTTTTATATTTGGTTTTAAAATAAATATATTACTTATTTTTAATATTTAAAAATTATGAAATATCTAGGTGTTACGCTTTTAAACATATTATTTATATTTAGGTCGGTTCAATTCGAAGTTCAATTAAAGTAAAAGTTTTTTAGGCATATGTTATTAGTAGTAATTTGATTTTTTTTAACGTTAAAATGAGATTTTATTTAATATAAATATTGGGCCAAAGGCCATAGAGACAGAGAAATGGGTCAGGACCCTATCATCCAACCCGACTTATAAAAGATACAAGGAACCTAATCTCAGAGTTGAATCGAGAGCTCCTCCACATCCAAAAATCATGTTTCCATCTTGGAAGCAGCTCAATCCATTTGATTCTCGAAGAGATTTCTTCCATGAGCTTAGGGTATTAATGCTTCCAATAGATTTGAAGAAAGCATCATTTCCATGAGCGGCCTGATGCAAGTCTTCGTCTTCCTTGAGCTTTGGACTCTCTGAAGCACCAACATCTCTTCCGTTTGAGGTAGGACTCCAGAAATCAATCAATATCAGCGCTTTCCAGCTTCCTGAAATTTTGTTTTATATCAGGAGCAGATTTTGTATAAGAAATCGAGAATAGTCAGTTTGATGACTTAACTTTGTTTCTTTGCTTCCACAGCTTGAGGGAAAGCAGCAGATTCCTAAGGCAAGAACACCAGGATGGACCATCTCCTACGATTAATGGTCGACGCTCACCCAAAGTACCCTTTCTCTTCTGATTTGGAGATGAGAAAGGTCTGGAACCGGGTGCAGTGCACCAGAGTACAGAAGAAGGTCAGCAGGTCTTCGGATATTCAGAGGCAACATGATCCAGCTTAACACCTAGATGCAGAAAGGAACTGTGAGTTTCTTCAATTGAATCTCCAGTGTTCAAACTTGATCAGGTAAGAATTTCTTCTGGGATAGTAAGCAAAAATTTTGCGGATTTAATTGTCTGCTTGCTCATAGAGAAGATGGGGGTTTGAATGGTGCTTTCCAGGAAAGGATGTCACAATCGGAAACTGCAAGTCTAGTCATCCATCTAACAAGGAACCCTAGCGCATCGCGACGATCCTATACTATCTGACTCATATACCAACAGATAAGCGCAGCATCATCTCCATCACAAACAGGCACCATGGTATCCTCAAGGCGAGACTTCCTGTTCCTCATCTATCCAAGAGACAGGATTCAGGGAGAGAGAGACCTAGGTTCCAGAACTTGAGTTAATTCAGATGAATTTGACTCAAGAAGGGAATTAGGCATAGAGACAAAGTGATTTCTCAAGACAAGACTCCTCTTCAATCCTCGATGTTCAGGTATCCTAAATTCATGCTCGCTAAAATTATAATTGCTTTCAGATGCTTAGGAGAGTGACTATCCTTAAAGTGTAATTTTTGTTTACATTTCAAGGTCCATTTGGCAAGCCAGTCGGCCGCCATATTTTAGGACCTTGATATGTTGCAGATGGTCATATTCAAAGAGATGAACATCCTGCAGCACTTAAGGGCTAGGTTTAGGTTTTCCGAGGCCCTGAAGACCGACCTTGAGGGCCAGGTTACCATACAAAATAGAAGTCTTGTAGTAGCCTGATTACAAGGGGGATAAGGTCCAAATAGAAACTGACTCTCAACACTTAAGAGCTAGGTTAAGCCATAGGGGGGCTGAGCTTACCATACAAATTAGACGCACCAAGAATAAGCATACCTTGATGGTTCCTAATGATAATACCTTGATGGTTCCTAATGATAACACCTCCTCCAGCATCCGGGTTAAGAGGAATCCACTGATGATAGGAGGCCTTTGTAATAGTTTTACATCCCAACATTTTGGAGATATTTGTATCTCCTTTCCAGCGCTTGATCCTCAGAGAGTTAGAAGAATCTAAGCTTATAATAACTTTGTTAAAATACGTGACAAACAATTCAGTGTTGACATAGATCACTGAATTTGGATTTATTTCTGTAGTGCCAAACTGTCCAAAGGATGATAACAGGAATAATTGTCCTGATATGTGTCTTCTGTATCTTTTTTTTATCATTTTGTATTAAATAGAAATTTAATAATTATTAAATGTTTATATCAATTAGATTTTTTATGAGATTTTTAATTAATTTTTTTATTATAAAATTTTAAATATATACAACAATATTAATAATCTATTTTACAACAACTATTTTTATATCAGGTACTCTAGTAAAATTATTGACGAAACGAACAACCAATTCTAGTTTGGATTCAAAGTAGTATTGCTATCAAAATTATTGACAGCAGCCCAATCTAACTTATGATCAATGATCCTATTGTTGAAATACAGGAACTAACTGCATTGATAAAGAGTGATATCAGGATACCGAACACTGCTCGATCTGCAAATTTTACAAAATATTGAGATTAGGGATGGAAGCTTTCCATTCCACAACAGCAGTTTGTGGTGACTTGAAGAACAAACTTATGGGAGCTACAAAAGATCTTCAAGTTGTATTAACTAACAAAATGGAGGTTTACATTGTCGACTACCTATTTTTATATATAGACCTCTTTTATTTTTGCAGCCAGTTTATACATGGTTTTCTGCCTTGTAGAATATCAAGGCTTATGAAAATAGGAGACAGATCTTTTCCACAGAAAATACTTTGAGAGATAGTGTCATACAACATCAGTTCAAAGCTATTATGACCGAGCCATCTCCTTGGTCAACTCTAGCAAATATATCAAAGAGTTTTCAACCAACATCGTGAGTATTTCTATTTAAGTTAAAGGTGTTTAGGTCCGTAAGGATATAATACTTTCTTTTTCTTGTCTTGATAATTTATTTACAGATCAAAATTTTAAACATGTTAAATTTTTGTATGCAGGAGTGCTCTCTGATATTCCAGCTCCACTTGCATTCGAGTTCCGACCATTGCTCAGATTCGGGTTCCGGCTCAACATCAGATTCGAGTTAAGAGTTCGTGTTATAATCGGATTCCAACACAACTAGTACCCCAACCCTTTTGTTTGAATTTTTTAATATATATTTTATTGTTTTCTTTTACAATAGATTTAATTGTATTGAGTCTATCTTGTTAACCACATGTCCTTGTAAATTAGAATGAATATTGCAAGTGCTTGTTTAAAATGTGTTGAGTTACTACTCAACAATTTTAAAATTAGATTTAGGTACAAATTCCGATACTAAAAAACATTTGAATAGTGTAAACATAATAGTCTCTTTATATTGTAAAAGAATTTAGTTTCCAAAATGAATTTGGATAGACTTATGAAGATAACAATGATTCTAAATTATTTCCTTTATAGAAGTTTGTCATTAGGTACCAAACCTCTATTTTTATTTAAACAAAGAAAATATGTCTCGGGTTGAATTTGAGTTTGATTAAAAAATAAAATCTCTGATAGGAATTAAACTCAAATTCAAACCGCAACATATTTTTTTTGTTTAGAAATCGAGGTTTAGTAATTTATGACAAACTTCTCTAGTATAATCATTGTTGGCAAGCAACGATAAAGGAAACGATTTGAAGTCATAAGTTATTTTCATTACTCTACCGAAATTCGTTTTACATATTAATTTTTTCTCATAATATACATACACCATTATGTTCACTATATCCAAATGTTTTCTACTTTCAAATTTTGTATCTATATGTAATTTTAAGATTACTTTCGGTTGTTTGGCAGTAGTTTTTCTGAGTAAGCAGCTGAAATTTTTATTGTATTTTTTAGGATTGGTGGTTAACAAGATACAAACTCAAGATAATTATTCAATTATAAAAGCAAACAATAGAGTAAATATTAAAAACTTCATACATGAATGTTGTGTTGTTATGGCGGCTGTGCTGGAACCTGATTCTGATATGGACTTTGATCCTGAGCCGGAAAACGTATCCGATGATGAGATGGAACCCTATTTATGAGATGGAACCCTATTTATGTCCCCATGGAGCTCTAAAGTGTCTGACTTGCTTATTTTCTTGATTATCAAATTTTCATTCTTTGTAAGTTGCTGATTGTATATATCTTTTAGTTCACTATTATTAAGTTCTTCTGGGTGCCTTTAATGTCCTCTAGACTCATCGCGAGAGTATGGACGATCATTTACTGCATTCAGCTCTGTAAGATGACCGATCCTCAACTCTAACTCTGCGCTTATGTTTATCAACTATAAGATACATATTTTTCTTTTTCTCTGATTTATACCCTGACCTACCATACTTGGCTTCAAGATATCTATCCACGTAGTCTTTTGACCTATTTTGCTCACTGTTCAGTCTTGTATGATCTGAATTATGGCTAGCTCTTGACTCTCGGTTAGGTTGATAGGATGCCTATGCATATTTTTCATTATTGTCATCTTCGTGCTTGTTATATGGGCTGTATTCTGTACACTTAGCTTATTATCTCTATGAAAATCCCTGGAGTTCCCATAAATTTTTTTAGATGAATCTCCACCTCTTCCTTTCTGGCTGCGGTTAGAGTCTCTGTCCAACTTGTTATCTTTTCTCGTCCTACGGTATTTAGAAACTGTAGTAGCATCTTTTTTGGTAATTATTGGGCTAGAATCTTGCCTGGGAATCCCATTAGATGAAGATGAACCACTGACTGGTGAGATCAACAACGCCTATACTTCGTACTAGCTATATCATTACGAAGCTTGAGAAAAGCCATTTTCGGGTCAAGACATTATATTGTTTTGGAGAAGATCTTTGTTACTGTGCCGGTTATTAGACTTTTTACTTCATAAAAAGTTTTAAAAACTACACAGGTATTATATCAGCGTTTTACTTCATAACTTTATTTTAACCCAAAATTTAAAAGGTGGTTTTCTTTATTAGGCAAAAAGGAATTTAAATTTTACTAAAATACTAAATTATTTTTAGATGCTACATTGTGTTACTTCTTAACTAAGCACCAAACAGCCTCTTATTACGATCTGCTTATAAATCCAACTGTACTACTGTCCATGTTGTTTGGTTGATATACTTTTGAAATCCTTGGATTAATTTATATATTTATTGTTGATAGTTTACATTTATCTTTGTGCGGAATATTGCGGTTGCAGTTACCATTGAACTCATGGACTTCAAGAATCTTGACTATATGTAATTACAAGCCTCTCTTCTGATGCACACTTTACTATGAGAGAGGAAGTGGAGATGTCTTTGGAAAAAAAGACATTATCGACCGGCTAAATATAAGTAAGTACTCTCGTTTCTCTCATTCTATAAATACTCGTATCAGCCATTTTAGTATCAGTTCGTGCTTTCTCTATTTCAAATCTGTCTCTAAAGCTAATGTCTGCTTGAGGGAGTTTGAATTCAGAACCTAGCTTGTTCAGATCGTTGGAGAGACTCCAGTCATTTAGAGAAGCTAGGTACATCATTTGAATTCTTTGAAGCGACTTTAGGATTTAAAGAGGGATTTGAAATTTAGTTTACGGAATAGAGAACTATAATAAAAATAACTTTTACGAGTACTTATAGAATGAGAGCACTTATATTTGGTGGTCGGTCATTGATTAGAGGGTGTCTTCCTTTTTTCTAAAGCCAGGAAGTCCTCCACCGTCGGTGGTAACTTTAGACGATTTTTCGGTTATCGGCGACAATAGAGATATAATACTTTCCGTTTCTTTCGTTTATTTATTTACATAAAATTTGTATTTGAATGGTCAACATGCTAATATTTTTGGTAGGAATGCGGTCTGACATTCCAGCTCTGACTCGAATTCGGGTTCCGGGTCTGGCAAATAATTTAAATGAAACTATAATAATTGAGCTTTGCCTTTTCTTACATACTCTGATTTGAAGGGTTGATACCAAAGTATACAAAAGCAAATAATTTAGATGGAACTATTATTGAACTTGGCCTTTTCTTACCTACTTTGATAGTTTAGAAAATAAAGAAGCCAAATTGGCAAAATTATGTATAGGCAATGTAAAAGAATCAAATTCAGATTGATAGTTCAAACTTTGTTTAGTATATATACCTATAAGAGGGTACATTTTGCATGGCATCATTGTCTTGTTATTATGCTTAATTTCATCATTAATCTTTTTTATATTTGATTTTGGATTTGGTTTTGGTATATAACTACATGATAAGGCACATTTTGCATGATATCATTGCCTTGTTATTATGCTTAACCTTACCATTAATCTCTCTGTTTTCTTATGTAATTTTTAACTAAATTTTGAATGACTTTATTATCTTATATAAGTATTCCTTTCTGATTTACCAAGGTTTTTTTGGAAAAAAAAATCTAGACATTGATATTTCATATTGAGATTGGATTCTGATATCAAATAACGTTGATGTGTGTAATAATCCTAAATCATACATATAATTTATTATAATACTATTTGTTTTTATTTGAAAAATAAAAATATTTCTTATATCAATGATATGAATAAAAATAAATCAAATTGATATAACAGTCAGATTTGCCTGCATTTGGTTTTCAGATTTGCCTGCATTTGGTTTTCAATTTCTCGTGGGGATAGTTTTAAATTTAAAATAATTTTTTTTTATATACTGATAAGAATATACAGTAATGAGAAAATGCTAGTAATGAGAAAATGTTACTAATAAAATACGTAATTGTTCGGGGATAAATATGAAGATTGTAAATTATATAAATAAAAGTTAAAGCTCTTAGACAGTTTTGATACTGAAAACTATTATTAGTTCTATTGATATAAATCACTAAAGATTAGTTACTCGTTAAAATAATCTATTATTGTTATATATAGGGTTGTGAAGTGGATATTTCGAATACGAATTTGCATATATTCGAATCTAAATTTGAATTTAGAAAAAAATTATATCCGGATCCGAATATCCGAATTTCAATTTTTTTAGTATATTAAAATCAATTTAAAATTTTAAAATCATTTTGATATTTTTTCATTCAAACATAGTAAAATATAATAAATTTAACTTTTTACGCCACATGACTAACACAAAAATGTAAACCTAAAATATAAGTCAAACCATCAAAAATTTATAAATTAGAAATTCTGAATCAGAAATAAAATATTGGTTAAAATAAATAACATGTAATTATCCTTGAATCTGTATCAGGACCTTCAAATGAATCTTTATCGATGAAGATATTTGAAATCTAAATCCCACTGAGAAAAACTTAAATCATAAGTAATTGATGAAGCATCCTCGTCGAATTTTTCAGATTTACCTGCACAATATCAAAAATAGTAATTAATATTTCATTAGTATAATTTTACTTAATTTTAAAATAATATGTAACACATACCATTGTTGATCATATTTTTTAGAATCAGTCAAAGAAACACAAACTATTGTTGATCATATTTTTTTAACTACCAATTTTTAACCAAGCCCTGAACAATGGGAAGCTGTGAGTAACTCTATCAACCAAACTGGAAAATGACATGCAAAATTAAAAAACCACGACTAGTGTATAAAAAAATCTTATGTTCATTTATTCTTCCAACCCTATATCGACCAAGGTTGTAATGCCTAAAATGAATAGAGCTCCTAACTATTCTAACAAACATAAACTATTTTCCCCCTAAAATTTGACTGATAATTAATATGAATCATAAAATAATTACTTCACAAAATTACATTTTACAAATATATCGTATTAGTTATTATGTTCTAAAAAAATTAAACATTTTTTTAATATAATTCAAATACAATGTTTACCATGAAATATTTATTATGTGCCATAAAATAACCATAATTGTTTAGAGGCCAAAGAAATCTCTTAGGATTGGAAATAATGTAATTCACGATGTAACATTCATAACAAATTTTTTATTACTGATAAAACAATTTGAGAAGATAAATTCCATGCTATTTTTACACAAGAAAATCTACCCCACTCATTATTTGACTGCTATAAGGGTTTTTTCTATCTAAAAAATATGAAATAATAGAAGCTACCACTAAGACCCTTGCTAAAAATAAATAATTTACTGATGTATTAAAAATTATATTAGAGAATAATATGAATTGGTTTTGGATCTTAAAGTCCCTAAAAATAAGGAATCAAGCAACTCAAATAAAAAATATCCCAGAATCATCGTGCTACTGCCACTGCCAGTCTAAGATACAAGCCAATTAATAAGGATATATCCTTTCGATAGTATATATTCCTTATATTGACGAGGTATAAGAATATCAAGGATTAATAAGATGATAAGATGTAGGAAATAAAGAAGATGTTAAACGAGAGTCATCAGGAAGAATTAGACGAGGGGCATATAAAAGTGGGTAGACTAGGGTGACTAAGAATATTCTACATAAGGGATATATTGAATTTGTTAGACGAGGGGAAAGGAAATTCAAGTAGACGAGGGTCACCCAAAAGACTTGAGTCAAATTTCCTAAAGATATTATCAAATAAATAAAAAATGAAGGTAATTAATACGAGGATCATCCATAATTAATATGAGGATCATATAGAAGACCTTAAACGAGGGTTATAAAGAAGTAATTGGATGAAGGACAAGCAAAAGTAAGAAAACAAGGGCTATTTTTAGGATTTTAGAAAATTCTATAAAGAAGTAACTAGATGATAAACAAGTAAATCTAATTAAAATGAAGGTCATCCAAAAAACTTTAAACGAGGGTCGCGAATAAGATATAAAACAAAATAAATAAGCGGAAAGGTTGCTCAAACAGTTTTGTTTAAAAGAGATGTGTCATTATTTAATTAGTTGTCAATATAAGTTGTTAGGCAGTTATAACACATGTAATGCATTGATTGAAGAAAAGTAATTTGTCAACAATATAAATAGAAGCTTACATATACCTTTAAAGATTACGCACTTAATGCACAAAAAATAAATTATCCTTAAGTTACTTTTATTTTTCTAATTATAGATCATTACTTTGGAATAATATTTGATAAGTGATTTCTTTCATTAAATTTGGTGTCGTCGGTAAAAAAAATCTTTTTAGAGATTTAAGTTTTCACTCAAGTTACCAATAGTGACGACAATGTCATGAATTAAAGGAGATACTTCAATGATTTGACCAATTTTAGCTACTCTAGTAGCCATTTCGAGGATTGTGACAAGCTTATCAGCTGTTGGAGGTAACCTAGAGCAAAACCAATGTTCAGGCGTGGCAGTTGGTGCTTACATTCTAGTGGTTCGGGAACAGAGAACTCTAGTAGTAACTATGATGAATGATAATTGACCAACCAAAGCAACAACTCGTGGACCTAGTTATTTTACACCAGTTTAAAGGTAAAAACCTCATAAATCAACGTCTACAAGTTACCTCTTCTAGTGTTCATATCTTAGAGCTACATAATGAAGAAATAAAGCTGGAGTAGGCTAGCGAAAACTGAAATGCAGTTTGAAAGACATCGTGAGGCCAAGGAAAGAATAGATAAATTAATATAGGCGTTATTATTGTTATTTGAAACATTTATGCCGAAGAATGAGGGACAAAAAGTTAAATGAGAAAGATGGTAAGGCAAGTCACAGTGGAAAAAATATATGATTTTTATAGAAAATAAAAGAGAAGGTGTTATTCAGTTGGAGGCGAGCAGTAATGTGAAATAAATAAAAAACGCAAATGGAAAAATTCCCTTAGTCAAAAGACTTGGTAGTAAAAAATGGTAAATAGAAAAACTAAATGGAATACAACGAGAAAAGTTTAAAATAACAAAGTATGTTCTTCAAAGATCTTAGTTTATCTAAAATAAATTATTGAATGAAAAATTCCAATAAATTTTGAGCCATTCAGAATTGTATCATATGACGGGTTAGAGGATCTCGAGCATCATTTGGAATAATTCTGAAGTATGATGATAGGATTTAACCCTGATTATGTATATATGCGTAAAGCATTATCCATGACATTCACAGAGAATGTCTTGGATTGGTTTAATAGGTTGTCGAAATGGTGAATTTGAGACTTTGAGGGATTGTAGAGAGAGGTAATCAAGCACATAAAAAAGAAGCTGATTCAATCATGAATATGTACCACGAGAGAGGGTACCCATTAAAGATCTATGTTCAAAAGTTTTTCAAAGAGATGAAGGGTTCGGTAATATGTAAAGAAGCGGCCGTTGAAGCTACTATTGAGAGATGAAAATTGCGTAATGGAATTCAAAGACTTATTAATAATGGATATTTGATCACAGACATTTAAAAGCATTATTGAATATGGAGCCACCAAAGACGGTTAAAGAAGTTCAAAAATTAATGGAGCATCTAACAACATTATCAAGATTTATCTTTAAGGCTTCTGATAGAAGTCATTATATCTTTGAGGATTTGTAACCGACTTTATTGTGAGTGCAGTACTGGTTAAAAAATATGGGAAAGTTCAAAACCCGATTTACTATGTAAGGAAAGCCCAACTGATGTAGAAGTAAAATATCTGAACATGGTAAAATTATTTATAGCTTTGGTAGTAGTTGTTAGAAAAATGTGACGTACTTTCAGAGTCACACCATTATCTTAAAAACTTATTTTTCCTTTAAAAAGCATGATAAAGATGTTTCCGGATGACTTACACAAGAATTCATAAAGTAGAACATGTTCTAGAGTTAAAGTTAAACTTGATATCTATTGGTAATTTGATGATAAATGAAATAATATTCATATTGGTAGTGGTAACTGTAAGGTGGCCAAAATGACTATAATAGTGTATTGTGGTTACAAGACGAGTACTCTTTATACGTGTTCAACTCCAAAAGACTTCTCTATTTGTGGCATGGTAGTAGTAGATACAAATGTAGTTGTCGAGTGTAATCATAATCTATAACACCAGAGGCTTAGGAATATAACTGAGAATGACATGAAGGTACTTAATTCATACGATGAAACTACCATAATTGAAGACTATTTGTGTTGGTATGTGGGAGAGCTGCATGATTATGAAGCGTAAGAAATTCAATTTTGTCAAATACGTTAAAGCTCTAAACCAAAAATGTTATGAAGGTTTTTTGCATATTGATTTATAATGACCACTACATAAAATTTAGTGATTACTCAAATATAAAGGTATGGGTTTATTTTCTGAAAAATAATATATTTGATATATAGAACTAAAAACCTTGGTAGATTATGAGGGTTCAGATAATAGGGTAAGGTTCAACGATTATTGTATTATAAATGGAATTATGATAAGAAAAGATCATTCTAGGAACACCACGCCCTAATGATTTTGTTGAGCGCATGAACGATATATTAAATGAATGTACTAGAATCATGATGTTACATGTTAGTTTTCCAAAAAAAAATTGAGTTGTTGCAATCAACACTTCAGCTTATATGATTAATAGAGGACCACCAGTTTCATTAAATTTCAAATTGCTCGAGGAAGTTTGGAGTGTTTATGAGATAAATATTTATTTATTGATAATATTTGATTGTTTGACATATATACATGCTGATTCTAATGGTATAAATAAAATTAACCCAATATTTATTATAAATATGATACTTTTGGCCATAGATTTTGGGACGTAAAAATCGAAATATTATCTTCAATGATAACGTTATGTACAAGGAAAATTTAAATATATCCAAAGAACTAAAGGTACAAAATTATTCCTATCGTGACATGTGTGAGATTTATTAAATCAATGTGCATGACCAGATTGTCTGGAACCCAGGAAATGAAGTGCTTGAGATATAACAAGTTATTTTAGTTTTTTGAAAAGTCAATACTCTGGTTCCCACTCTTAAGAGGAGTAGTAGGATATGCAAGGCAGTGGAACATTATTCCTCTTATACTCGTCCCATTTTTTTGTCAGATGGAGTTGAGTCTAAAAATTAGGTTGAAACTTTGCAAGTTTAAAATTTAATCAAGTGTACGTTAGTTATGAAAGATGAGATTGATTTTTTGCTCAAGAATAAGACATGTTAACTAACCTAGTTACCAGAAAGGAAGAAGGATTTACATAAGCAAATGAGTGTGCAAAGTAAAAGAAGAGCATCATAAAAGCACGCGCACAAGTATAGGCTTGAGGTGAAGAGTTTTTAGCAAAAAGAATGTGTGAGCTATACAAATGCTTTATCTCCGGTTACGAAGCTAAATAAAATCAGATTGGTTTTGGAAATTATGCTTATAAAAAATTTATATATTGATCACTTAGATGTGAATATTGTAATCCTTTAAGGTGATCTAATGGAAATATTTATATGGTGCAACTATAGTGTTTTATAACAAAAAAGGATAATCTAACTTCAAAATTTAAGAAAAGTTTGCATGGTTTGAAATAAGCTCTAAAAGAGTAGTATATGAAGTTTGACAGTTTTATGTACTATCGGTTTTACTATATGTGACTTAGATCATTATTGTTACATAAAGAGGACTGGAAAAATACTTATTATTTAAATGTGGTATATGTATGCTATTTGATAGCGTGACGGAAGATTCGAAAAAAGAAACAGTAGATATGAAACTCTAACCCTAGGTTAGAGAGTAAAAGAGACTCAATGACTTAAAGAAAAATCTCTCTTTTTATTCATCAAAGTCTAAAAACAAAAGCATGGTTTGAAGCACCTTAAATAGGAATCACTCAAATCCTTAATACAAAATATGGAAACAAAAGTAAACTTAATAAAATAATATCCGATTAAATCTGAATCTAATCATATTTAATTTGCTATCTTAAATAATCTTTTAAGTATAAAAAATAGAATTAAATTAAAACTAAAACATTTAAATAGATTTTTGTTGAGATCTTCCGCCTACATCATTGTTCTTATTGTATAGCCTAAAAACAAGGAAATAATTTATATGAAGAAAAACTATCAAAATAATTTGTAATAAAGGATTTGGGAGTTGCAAAGAAAATTATTGGCGAAAGATAGAAATCATTATACCTTAAAGTTGTCACAATCATAATATGTGAAGAATTTTTTGAAGAGGCTTAACATGAAAAATTCAAAAACCAATGGGCATATATTTGGGTACCCACTTTAAGATAACCAAAGACTAGTCATCTAATACAAAAAATGATGAGGCTTATATGAAGAATATTTCTTATGCATCAATGATTGGAAGTCGTATGTATGTCATAGTTTTCATCATACTACATATTACACATGAAATAATATTCGTTAGCACGTAAATGAGTGATCTAGAAATGTGAAATAATATTCGTGAGCAGGTAAATGAGTGATCTAGAAATGCAACACTGGGAGGAAGTAAAATGGTTACTTTAGAATTTTCAAGATACTACAAATACTTCATTTTACCTCATAAGTTCTAGTATGAAACTGCAGGTTATGTTGATATTGACTTAGGCTAATGTTATTGATGGTAAAAATATTATTGTTAAGTATGTGTATACTTTAGGCTGTAATACTGTGAGTTGGGGTTCTAATTTATAAAAGATATTAACATTTTTAACTAATGAGTTCTGGATATATTGCTACTACTGAAGCTCAAAGAGATGATATGGTTACAACGTATATTGGGTACGAACAACAAAAATAAATTTTTGCATAATGATAGTTAAATTCTTCGAAAATTGACTCGTCAACTTCTAAACATCTCTTTTATACGGCTAGACTCCATCTTATCAAGTCAGTCTTACTCGCGGGACAAGTATACTAGTCGTCTATCTTTATCCTTCCATCTAGGATTCTCAAAGAATTTTCCCAATATGCGTTCTTTCCTTTAGTCGGGCCTTGCATGAAGATTCATGAGGCTAAGGTGGGCTGTTATAATGTTACCATTCCGACGATGGAAGACAACCTTGAGATTCCAAATCTAAAAATATGGAATCATATGGTCGTCCTAATATATATGGTCTATCATTAGTAATAACAAATACTATATTTGGTCTGAATAAATCAATTCAAAAAAGTTAAAATAATGATTTATGGGACTTAGATCTTGGTTCCTCCCCCTTTTGTACTTGAAAAAAAAAATTATGCTTTCGATCTATGACTATTAATTTGTACATGGTGGCTATCGGCAATATATTAGATACTTCATTCTGGTATGATATTTGGCTTCTCTCTACCCCGCTGGTAAACCAGTAGGATAAAAACATCATCAAAGATTCTAGGCTAGGAAAAAATCTCAAGGTCTGTGATATCATCAACAATGGTCGTTGGAACTGGCCATCTAATATTAGATCGGCGAGAGCAATGAATCATATTAATCTTTAAGAGATTAGAAATCCCATTCTCTCTATTTCTTTACCTAATATCATCTTCAATGGCGTTCATTACTCAACCGTGAAGTCTTATATGGAATAAGTTTAATATTCATTGTCATTCATTTATTCTTTGGCTTGCAATCATTGGCAAGATTTCTACTCGAGACAACGTTCTGAGTTGGGGACTAAATAACCCACCAGATTGTGTTTTATGCAATTTGGACTCTAAAAGTATTTCTCATATCCTCTATGACTATAGTTTCACTCAGTGTCTTTAGAACTATGCAAGTTCTAAGTTAGGGTTAACGCTCGTTGTTGGCAATCTTGGGTTTGCGAGACGTCAAATTGGTATTCTTCTCAAAATGTCATATTTAGTGTTCTTACTTTGGTGCGGTCATTTACCATGTCTGAGAGGTGAGGAATGCAAGAATTTTGTGTTCCCCTTCTACCATTACCTCTACAGTTTCGTATCGTATTTTCTTGGATCTACGCTTCAGATTCTATGACACCGAGATTAGTTGGCCTGTGTAATTTCTCTATAATTTATTAACTTATGCATTTTTCTTGTCGTTAGGAGATTATTCATCTCTCCTTATTGGTCTCGTTTTTGTCCATCTCTATTGACGGCTTTCTTGGATATGTTGCCTACCATTTTCTGGGTTGTTTATGTTATCTCTTATGTTTTTGAATTATTAAATATCCTATTTTCTCACGATATAGATACACATAAATTTAATTCACGTTGATTCTTTTTTGGTTTCTCATGATTCCATCGGGATATGTCCCAAGTATATGTACGAACTTTATTTAATTTAGTTTTATATTTTTTTTATAAAAATAGAAAAACAATAAAATATTCAAATCTTAACAATTTTATGATTTGAGATTAATTACATAAGTGATGACATACACTTTTATTAAGACACTTTTGTACCGGTGACTTAAAATATTAAACTATAGTTTTTGTACAAGACCGTGGTTTAAAGATTGTGATTAAATTTATATAATTTACTAGCAGCCTTATTATTACATATTCAAGTTCTATAAATTCTTTTCAACGATAAATAATGTAATCGAAACTAAAAGTGAAGAAGTATGCTAAACCATCTTTATAGTATTCTTTGGCCAAATACAATAAAAAAATATAAAAAATTTCAACAAACTAGTTAATTATATTTTAATAAGTTTAAAATAAATACCAAAGTTCGTGGAAATGAGTTTGAATTTTTTCTTTTTAGAAAATAATGTATCACTACATAATAAATTTTATCGATTGAAAAATACTAGTAATATTATAAATAATTTCTAATGTAAGTATTTTGTTACCATATGATATTTTGATTTTTAAAAATCATTTTATCATTATTTCAAATATGTTTTGGTAAGAGAAAAATAATAAACTATTCAAAATCTAAGATCAAATCTATAATTATCGAAAATTCTAATCCTATTAGGATCTCTCCTCATGACTTAGCTGATGAGATTATCTACCATGTTCAGGTCAAACCAATAGTTCACAAGATCAACTCAAAAAACCAACAATTAAACACGATCACTACTCAAGATAAAAGGAATGACAGCACCACATAAATTGACGAGAATGTTATACTTGCTAAAAAGGATAACCCTCAACCCTCTGAAGTTGTGGTCACTGAAGCTATTGAATCAGTAGAAAATGGTTTCAACTCCAATAACACTTCTGACTATGTTAACTTAGCATCTGAGCAACATACTCCAAACAAAAAAGGTATAGATAGCCTGCCAACTTCTCCTGCAAGAAACAAAACTGAAATAGATAAGGATTTTAAGGATTTACTTAATTAAAAAACTGAGAGAATTTAAGAGAAAGAAGTATAATGGTACTATTGTTAAGGCTCTGATGTTCACTGAGCTAAATGACCCTTTCTACAAACAATCCTAAATTGTCATAAATATCATGAAATGGAACATTCGTGGTATTGGTAATAAAGTCTCAAGGAATAAGCTCAAATCATTAAAAGTGAAAGGTAAGTTTGATATAATAGCTATCCATGAACTCTTTATTCATCAAGTTAGTATTAGTAAGATAGCTACCTACATTGATTTACCTAACTACATCTCCAACTTGAACAACAAAATCTGGATTTTATGGAGTGAGGATCTCAAGTTGGACATAATTCTTGATAATCAGCAGCTCCTTCATGCTAAGATCAGTTACTCAAATATGATTAAAACATTTCTAGGTAAATTTGTTTACGTAAAATGTCAAAGAGATCTTCATATAGAATTATGGAATATTATGCGAGCCTTTGTTGTTCATTCTAAAGAATGGTGATGAAAGATGGTGATGAAAATATGTGAACTTATCATAGCTATGTCAACAAGAAAATGAGAAGAAATAATAAGAGTCATTGTATTCTTGAGAATGGATTTTGGATCAAAGAGACAAATCAAATTGGTGACTCTGTTGAGTCTTACTTTAAAGCTATATTATCTAGTATGCCATCTAATGATGCGGCTGTCAACCTTCAGGATTTTATCCCAGTTTGATTACTGAGGAGGAAAATGAATTCCTTATGATACCTGATAATATGGCAGAGATTCATGAGGTTGTCTTGAACATAAAACCAGTTAGTGTTGCGGGGATTTATGACTATAATTCCATATTTTTTAAAACTTGTTGGTACATTTTTAACATGGATTTATGACACGCGACACTATGAACAATAATATTATTTTGGTACGTTTAGTCCTTATATATTTTCTTCATATAATACTCCTCGTTTGTGCCACCTTAGTATTCATGTAGGATGACACTTAAACATGATTGATTGTTAATTTTTAACTTTTTACCTTTTATCTTATTAACTAACCATCTTACCTAACATATTTAAATTGGGTGAGACCCTAATTTCTAAGCTCAAAACCTATTATAACCCAAGTCCAACTAATCTATTTAAATCTAAAACCCAAGTTTGGGTGTCTCTCGACCCAAATACATCCTCGCACTTGAGTATGGCTACCGTGTTGTGTATATACCAAACTTGTTATTCTTTGTATATTATATGTCTCTATCAACTTTGATAACTCTGGAGGTTGGTTAATACTCCACGCATCAAGCTCTGGCAGTGATGACATTTACCGCACCCTCAATTAAACGATTAAAATGGTCGTGAAAAACCCAAAATCTGTCAATTTGTATATTTACAAATGGACGATGATGAAGATATTGACATATGGTTACCTCTATATTGGCTCGTCCTTGTTTTCGAACTTATGTCAACATAATAAAAATCAATTATGTACCATGGGAAGTTGTTCAACATAATTTCATTTTATGTTGCATGACGTCGGTGACATGCACGAGGAAGTAATAGAGGTGTTGTGGCCGTAGATTGAGCTTCGGTACATGAATCTACACAGTAATAAGGACTAACAAATATTCAATGGACACTACCATAATAGTGCACAATGGTTATTTGCTAATGTACAAATTCATGAATGAATTGATGTTCTTTTTCAATGTCGATGAGTTTTTTATGTACCGCCTAAAGCCACCATCTTGTTTGTGTTTGAATCGATCAATAGATATGCTCAGTTTACTATCCAACATGTTCCAATGAGTAGTCAAATTTGATTGTCTAATGATAATCGGGGTAGAACTTAAATATAATTTAATTGTTCATCGTGCGTGTTTTTTTATTTGTTTAATTTTTAAAATTTGTGTTTTATAGTTGTCAAGTGTTAGGAATCAAAATTTACTTTTCAAATTTTCAAATGCATCATAGAATATAAGCTTAAATGAAGTGACAATCGAATTATATAATAAAATTAAAAATAATGATTAGTGGTAAACTGAATCCGAATGAAACGTTATAAATATAAACGGAGCTCGAGTAGTGATTTGTAATCAAAATAGAAATAAAAATAAAAATATTATATTTTTTTTTTCGGAAGGAACCCACAGCCGCTACTCAGAGTGCAATGAGTGCGCACACAGGGTAAATCCTCAGTCTGACGCGATAGCCTGCAAACCAACGCCAGAAGGTAAACCACACAATGTGACAGGCTCAGCCGAGAAAGCGTATGTAGAGGGACTCGAACTCATAGCCTTTTGGTCACAAACATAACATACTCAATAAACTCGGCTACCCCCTTGGGGGCAAGGTGGATAAAATGGATACCTATAGGTAAGGTGGATAAAGTGTGTGAAGAAAAAAAAACCATTTTTCATATCCCACGTTCTAGCTTTTTGGCACATTACTTAAGGAATGCGATATGATTATTTTTTAAATGTACAAATTAATTCTACTTTTTCATAAATAACCATTTTTTAATTAAATATGCGCGGTAAACAATACGTCTTAAATAATTAAATAACAAAAGATATAATGGTAAATTTTCAATTAATGCCACTTTGAAAATTTAAAAATATCATTTAATTTGGGGTAAATATTTTTTTCTTAAAACAAATTATATTTTGGGATGGAGGGAATTTTCATTTTTCATAATAACAAAACCTATATCATATCATGAATTGTTTCAGAATTGGACTATTAAGTTACTCCGTTATAATCACTTAGTGGTCTTTTGAGTTTCTTCTTTTTCTACCACGTGTCGCATTTTCAAATAGCACTCAAGAATTTTTCAGACTTCACACATCGACTCTATCTTCACGTTAAAAAAGGGTATTTGTTTGCTCTCTATAAAGGTTGTTTGGTCGGGCAAACATTCATCAATGGAGCAGATCTATATTTATAGAGATGAGCAACCATGCAGTTCTGGTTGGTATATGGGCCTCTCTATATAGGGCCTATAAGATAAAATTAACTAGTAATCCAATTATAATTGGATCGTGGTTATTCTAAAAGACTCACTAACATTTCAAAAAGAAACTAGGAGATAAGGTACATTGAATTTGGAAGGATATTTTTAGATTTTTTCAATTAATTAATGTATCTAGATCAGTTCTTTTAGTCCTATAAAAGAAAGATGATTTTTAGAGTTTATCATCAAACAAATATGAGAAACAATTATAGTATGTGAGCTAAATAGAGAGATATAGAGAGTAAAAAAGAAAGAGATCATTACCCTTGTGAGTGTAATAAATTTTAATATTGTAATCTCATTATTTATATTGTGGAATTTTTGCTTGAGGTCGCTTGTGGTTTTTCTCTTCACATTGAAAGGTTTTCTACGTAAATCTTGGTGTTTTTTTCTCTTGCTCTTATTAAGTTTTTTTTATTTCCATTATTCAATTATATTTTATTGCTTTTAAGCACAACAAAATTGGTATCAGAGCTAGTCTCTATTTTGAGCATTCATCTTAATAGAGGATATATCTATCAGAGGTATGTTAAAGCTAACTTCTTCATATTATTAAATATAGAAAAAAAATGGAGGACATTATTTACTTGCAAAGATCTCTATGAACTCATTCAAGGTGATGAAGCAAAGCCCGGTGATAAAACTGATAAACACTGGGAGGTGACGCATCAGAAGACATTGGCCATTATCTGCCAATAGGTAGATCAAAGTGTTTTTCATCACGTTGTCAAAGAACAAAGCGAATATGCTTTTGGAAAAAGTTAGGGTCTATATACTGATCAGATCGAAAATAATTGGAATGGCCCTATAGCATAACCCGAAGGGGTAATTCGAACAGATTAAACAAAGTAAGTTGAATGAACAGTGAGGTCAAGTGGATTATAACTCAGCTGTGTGCTAATCACTTCCTGTCTTGGGCTTGGGGGTTCTTAAAGTTGACCTGAATTCATAGTCCTACCGATGAGCCTGGTGAAAATGAGCAGTCTATAAAAACTCGAGTCAGCTAAAAAAAAACACATCGGTCTAAACAAGCGGCAAGTACAACGTCAGAGTCTCCTGATAGCTCTTTTAATTATTCTTGATGAGTTCTAATCTTACAGTCACAACAAATCCATTAATCCGAACATGGGTAATTCGGACCATGTCACACCACTAAAAATCCGAACAAGACAAATGTATTAACTTTTGACTAAGCTATTTTCTAATCAACTTAAAACTAATGGGTCTTTGAATTCGACCCAGTTTCACAACCCGACCCGACAAGCCCATGGGTCAGTAATTAAGGTATAAATACCCCAAACACTCTCATTAATGAGGGTGATCAGAATTTAAGACTAGTAGACAACTTAATTATCTATCTACCCTTTACACTAAACACAAAACACCCAAAAATTATTAAAACACTTTCTAAACATTTTACCAATCTACCCCCATATCAAAATAAACCAAACCATTTCCGACCTTGAAGAGTCACTCTCGTCTAGCAGTGATGAAGGTCGGGTAAAGAAGAAATTAAGATTGACCAAGAAGCATTCAAGAAAAAGGGATAAAAGGGGCAGAATTAAGAAGTATCAGGGAAAAGTAAAGGGTTCGGCTGATCAACATATACACCATATGTTGATCGATCTGTTTGCTTGCCAGTCTGAACCATGTATTTTTGCTACCCCCAATGAAGATGTGTTTAGCGGTAGTCATAATTGGAAACAATCACCTTTGTCTTCCAAAATTCCCTCTGAATATCTTCCTAAGCGATTTGATAGCTTTAAGATGGAAAAGTACGATGGAAGTAAAGATTCGGACAACCATCTTGAGCAGTTTAAAAAAATTATGATGAACTTTGACGATGATGACAAGTTGATCTGTCGGCCCTTCTCACAAACCCGTAAAGAAAGTGCCCTCAAGTGGTATAATAGTATCCCAGGATCTATAAAGAGTTTTGACATGTTTGGGTTAGCGTTCCGAAGACAGTTTGTATGGAGCAAGGAGGTCAAAGAGAATGATGATACTATTATTCATTGTTCCCATGAGCTGAACAAATCATTAAGGGAATACATAAGTAGGTTTGTAAACACGAAGAATGGGTTAGCTAATTGCTCTGAATAGGTGGAAATTGCCTCTTTAAGACAAGGCTTGAATCTAGGCGACTTAGCTAATTTAGTAACCTTGAAAAAAGCAATAACTTTTGGGGGGCTGTTGAATCAAGTTGGATAACAAATTACAGTTGAAGAAACTAAGAATTCTAGAGTGCCTTGTCAGAACAGATATACTGGTATAGTATCAATTCCACCCGCAACAATCCAATCCAATTACAAATCAAAAGAATCTGGACATGGGTCTCAGTGGTCCAAGAAAAATTAGTCCAATCAAAACCAACAAGGCAGAAACAAAAGGAGCCTTTGGGTTGAACCATAGTGGTTTACTAAGCTGGGAGAGAGTGTAGCAACAATTTATGACAAGAAATTATGTGCATTTTAGAGCACCCGCCCCACTACAGTCCCCTAGAGAAACCTGAAGTACTTGTTACCGTAAGTATCATAATGATGTGGGTCATGATACAAATGATTTTATAGCACTGAAGCAAGAATTACAAAATCTTATTGAGAGAGGAAAATTGGATGTCATTATTAATAAACAAGGGGAAGCAGACTAGATAATACTCAATCCAATACCAATGTGCCTTGAACGACTTCATCAACTGTTCCAGGAAATCCAGACAGGAAGATACCATGGTGATTGTTTAAAGATTTGATGTAGATTCTGAATATATTTATCCTCATCCAGGTTGAAATCATGTGGGGGGTAATAGTGGATAATTCGGCTACTATTTACGATCTGATCCCGTTTTTTGAATCATTAACCATATTTGGAGGAGATATTGTAACAACACCTTCAAGTTGTTCAAGGAAAAGGCATGTGAACAGTTGGACCACCCAATTGGAAGGAAAGATGTTCACACATCTTTACCAAACCCCTACTCCTTTCATAGTATTTGATGAAGAGGACTTAAGAGATATTGCGGTTCCACATGAAGATGTCGTGGTAATAAAAGCATCAATTGGGGGAATGACGTACGTCGGATCTTAGTTGACACCGGTAGTTCAGCAAATATATTATTTCTGACTACCTATAGATAGATGAAGAATCCTTCAGTCATTCAACGGTCGAACAGATCTATTCTGGGGTTTATTGGCAGTTGGGTCGATGTCATCGGTGAATTTGAATAAGAAGTATTGTTTGGTATAGAGCCATTTAAAAAGTTGGTGAAGGTGTTGTTTGTAGTCGTTGACTGTCCAACATCTTACAGTGTCATATTCGGAAGATCTTGGTTCTCTAGAATACATGATGTAGCATATACTCTCCATTAATGTTTAAAATATTATGTGGGAGGACAAGTGGGGGTTGTCCAAAACAGTCAGAAGGTAGCTAAAGAATTTTATGTGGAAACCATGGCCTCAAAAACATTGGAGGTAGTCAAGGTTAACAAGGAATAGCAACTATGAGAGTCTTCCACCAGTCAAAATGAAATAGATGATCTTAAGGAGGCTCCTAGTGCTATAATACCCATTAAAGAAGTTGAAATCCATTTCTTAGCTGAAGGCATGTTAAGATCAGAACTAAGTTACCATCAAGTTTGAAAGAAAAATTGTTGTCTTTCTTGTCTAACAATCGACATGTGTTTGCATGCTGCAACGATCATGTGACTGGAGTACCAACTGAAGTAATCTGCCACAAGTTATCAACCCGATCTAATGTTAGACCAGTAGTACAGAGAAAAAGGACTTTTTCTACGATATGATAGTTCAATAAGTTGATCGGTTAACCAAGATGGGCCATATAAAAAAATCTCAATACCCTCTATGGATAGTTAACCCCATTCTGGTCAAGAAAAAGAATAGAAAATGGTGTATGTGTATTGATTTTACTGATCTTGACACAACATGTCCTAAAGATCCTTTTCCAGTACCTCTGATAGACCAATTGGTGGTTCTATATCGGGTAACAAGCTATTATCCTCTATGGATGCCTTTTCGGGTTATAATCAAATACAAGTCCGAACAATCAGGATCATACTACCTTCATAACTGATATAGGGCTTCATTACTATAAGGTGATGCCATTTGGGTTGAAGAATACCGGAGCTACTTATCAGCGGTTGGTAAATAAAATATTTGCTAGCCAAATTGGCAGGAATATAGAAGTATATATAGATGGCATGATGGTGAAGAGCCTTGAAGTGAAAGATTATATATCTAATCTTCAAAAAACTTTTTCTAACTTAGAGGCCATCAACCTGAAATTAAACCCAGAGAAATGTATTTTTGGAGTCCCATCTCGCAAGTTTATAGGATATGTCATTAGTGAGAAAGGGATTCAGGCTGATCCAGATCAGTTAAATTCTTTGTTAGCTATGGAGCCTCCTCAAAATACTAAAGAAGTCCAGAGACTAACTGGGATATTGGCTGCATTGAATAGGTTTATTATAAGATCTTCAGACAAGTGTGCTTAGCTTTTTCAAGTTTTGAGGAATGTTAAAGACTTTAACTGGTCTCCACAATGTAATCAAGCCTTCCTTGAAATCAAAATACATTTATCTTCACCCAAGACGGTGTTTGAACCTATCCAATGGGATAAACCTTATATGTACTTGGTTGTATCGGAGTATACAGTAAGTACGGTGTTAGAAAGAGAAGTGGATAATTACCCCCGTCTGGTGTATTACATAAACAAGAGTTTGCTGAAAGAAAAAAAGAGATATTTAAAGTTAGAAAAATTAGCTTTGGAATTGGTAATAGCAGCCAAGAAAATGAGGCCATACTTTTAAGCACATTCGATTGTTGTCCGAACATTTTTTCCTTTGAAGAATATTTTGCAAAAAGCTGACGTATCAGGCAGACTGACTAAGTGGTCAGTTAAGCTTCGTGATTATGATATTGATTTTTCACCTCGAACCGCAATCAAGGCTCAAGTTGTGGCTGATTTCTTGGTGGAATTTCATACTGAAACGCCTTATGAACAAGAGCAAGAAAACAAGTCTAAGAAAGAGTGGATAATCCGAGCAGACGGTGGCTCTAGTACGATGGGATGTGGGGCCAAAATTTGTTTGATTTCCCCTTATGGAGATACTATGTATCAAGCTATATGTTTTGGTTTCAAAGCATCTAATAGTGAGTCAGAATATGAAGCGGCTATAGCTGGTCTAAGACTAGCTCAAATATATGGGGCAAAGAGGGTCCGGTTAGTAAGTGACTCTCAGTTACTTATTCATCAGGCTCAAGGTCAATCTGAAACTAAAAAAGAACAGTTAATAAAATATTTGCAAGTACTGAGGGAAGTTGCTCCAAGCTTTAAAAGTATATGGTATGAACATGTTTTTAGATCGGAGAATATTATGGCAGACTCTTTAGGCACTATAGCTTATTCTGAAGCATACGTATGAATTATTATGCATGAATGCCCCTCAATAGGCTCAGTTTAAGAAAAAAAAGAAAAAAGTTGAAAAAAGTATGAGTATATCTGGAATACAGCCTAAATACTAAAGGTATGAAATACATCAATTTATTTCATATGGAGTTTTACCTTCAGATAAATTCCTGGCTAAAAAGGTAAGTATAAAGCTCGTGGGTTCTTAGTTTTAAGAGAAGTTCTTTATAAGAAATATTTCAACAGACCCCTCCGACCTTGTTTAGGATTTAAAGAATCCCAAAATGTTATCTGAATTACACGATGGGGAGGGATCGACACATTATGGTTATAAGGCCTTAACCAGGAGAGTATTATTAGCAGGATACTTTGCCCTACTATAATGGCATATGCCAAAGATATGGTTAGAAGATTTGACCCTTGCCAAAAATATGGGAACGAAATCCATGTATTAGTAGTTCTTATGGAATTGATATATGAAACCGTACCTTTTGACAGATGGGATTTGGACTTGGTTGGACTTCTACCCATGGTGTCCGGAGGGTATCAAACGATAATAGATTATTTCTCTAAATGGATAGAAGTTGCCACTTGTTGAAACTACTTATAAGGCAGTTATACAATTTATCCTATCTAATATTTGTTGCCGATTTAGAATTCTCCAAAGAATAACTACAGATAATGGGCCACCATTTGACAATAAAGACATGGAGGCATTTAGCACTTCCAGAGGAATTCAAATTGTTTCTCTTCTACTTTCCATCCTCAAGCGAATGGACAATTTGAATTTTCTTATCGGATAATTTTAATATGGTTGAAAAAGAATCTGGAAGAGTTGCAGGGAGATGGCCAAGTTATTTACAAGAAGTATTGTGGGCCTATCAAACTACTCATCATACAGCCACCCAAGAGTCTCCATTTTCTCTCGTTTATAGGATGGATGCGATCACACCCATAGAAGCTTTTTTTCCATCATTCCGTATACAAAATTATTCCGAACCAGCTAATGAGATAATAGTAAGAAATCATGTTGGATCTGAATGAAGAAAAAAGAGTGAATGCATATTTAAGAACAACGCACTATCAGGGTTTAATAAGAAGTATATTTACATCCAAAGTAAAAAAGAAGAGACTTTCAGTTAGGGGACAAATTATTGAGGAAAGTCTTTTTTCACACCAAGGAGAAACAATTCGGGAAACTGGCTCTGAATTAGGAGGGTCCATACATAGTGTGTGAAAGAATCAAGCAAGGAACATATAAACTTCAAGACAAAGAAGACAACATGTTAAAGCACCCCTGGAACATTGAGCATCTCATGTTGTCCTTATAATAAATTCTTTTTTTGTAAATATTTAATTTCTCGTACTTTAATGTAAATATATAAAGGCATACTATTTTGTACCTTGGTGGCGCGGGGAGGTTTCAATGAGATGTCCGGTTTTTAATAAATGATATTTTATGCCTTTTTTAAAACTTGTGTTGGATACGAAGAGATCTAGATAAGTTAAATATCTATTAAACACCTCCGACCTTCAAATGAAGTGTCTTTGAAGTGATCAGATGAATTAAACACATTTGGGCTTTCAAATAAAGTATCTTTGAAGTGATCAGATAAGTTAAACACATTCATCATTCAAATAAAATATTTTTGAAGTGATCAAATTGATTAAACATCTTCATCCTTTAAATGAAATATCTTAAAAGTGATTCAATGAACGAAAGTCTTGTTTAATACGTCGTAGAAATTAAATACTTATTAAATACTACAAATAAGGAGAGAAATAGATACATACGAAGGGAAACTTAATATTAAACATTGATCATAATACGTCTGATCCATCATTAAACAAAATTCTTTGCCCATCGAAAGACTTTGGTTCACATAACAAAATTGAAACAGAACAACATAATGCTTTGGCCATTCAAGTACTTTAGTTTTAAACAAAATAGAATGCTTTTTGCATCCAAGGACTTTAGTATTAAAAAAAATTAAACACAATAACCTTGGGGCTCGTTCCCTTCGGCTTATTCATTTCCATCACCTTCTTTGGGACTTTGGGCATCAGTGCTTGAGCTTTCAGCGGTTCCTTCATCAGAATCAGATTCACTTGGTGAAGAAACACCATTTTTATCACAGTGTGGCAGGGCATGTTAAGGTATTTCATCATGTGGTACAAACCTCCATAAAAGTCCAAAACAATTCTTCAAAGTTGAGTAGAAGAAACACCTCGATGAATATGCGGTTGGGATCGTCACTCGTCTTGAAGAAATGGATGCCAAGTTAAGGTCTGCAATGGGGATGGAGATGCATGAGAAGTTCCCGGATCTGCACCTTGGTAGTCTTTAGACCTGGGTTATTGAACAACATCGCCATGTCGGAGTATCCGTGGAGGACCTGGAATCCAGTGAGGATTCAGAGAGTTCGTCGTTGGACTCGGATTCCCCTGCAAACAGTAAAGAAAACTCCGCTTCCGACTAGCATGTGCTGAACATTCCATTTTTGTTGACTGTTTGTTCCTTGAACCTGTTAAGAGTCCCAATTTTTTGTACGATTTTCCCCTACTTTGGGGGCTTATAATGGGATAATTTTGGTGTGTTGCTTCATTAAAAAATTGGTTTCTTAACTTAATTTGTCTTATGTGTTTTTTTACTTATGATTCACAACTGAATTATTTGTCCAAATACTTTTGGAGTGTGTTTTCAGTTAAAAATGAGGAACTTTTTTGTCCAAACTTCTTTGGAGTATGTTTTGAGTTCAAAAAAGATGAATTTCCTTGTCAAAACTTCTTTGGAGTATGTTTTGAGTTAAAAAAAGATGAACTTTTGCGAGTTGTTTGAAAAGGCAATGGAATTTAATATATAAGCCGACTATTTACCAACCTCATTAAAACCTTCCTGTGCCACCAGAGTAGGAAAAAGTGTGCCACCGGTACTTACATAAACTGATAAAGAAAATATTAACACGTCACAAATTTATTCTAAGTAAACCTTGAGGTGCTCAATGTTCCGGAGATGGGGAAGATCTCTCCCTTCTTTATCCTTTAGCATGTACGTCCCTGGTTTTATCTTCTTTGTTACTGAGCATAGACCTTCCCAATTTGGAGAAAGTTTTCCAAGTCTCTTTTATTTCGTATGCATGAAGACTTTTCTTAGGACCTTGTCGCCCAGCTCGAATTCTCTTCTTCTGACCTTTGACGCGTACCGACTGCTCATTAGAGTTTGATAGTGCAAGGAGTTTAATTGTGCCATTCTTCTTTTTTCTTCTATCAGATCTAATTTGGTGCGCTTTCCTTTGTCGTTTCCCTCCTTGGAATACTCGCTCAGCTTGTAAGATGGGAACATAGTTTCTGATGGCACCACTGCATCCATCCCGTACACAAGTGCGAAGAACAGCTCATGCGTTGCGGTCCGGGGAGTAGTCCTGTAAGCCCATAACACTTCTTGTAAGTAGTCTGGCAACTTCCCTGCTTTACCCTCTAGATTCTTCCTCAACCCATCTAAAATTGTCTGATTGGTTACTTCGACCTGACCGTTCGCTTGAGGATGGAAAGGTGCTGAGAAACATTGTTGTATTCCTTTGGACGCACATAAAACTCTAATTTTGTTGTTGTCAAACAGTGGTCCGTTGTCCATCGTAATCTTCCTCGGTATACCAAAGCGACAACAGATGTTGGAGTTGATAAATTTAATCACATCTTTTGCTCTTGTTCCTGCTAATGGTTCAACTTCTACCCATTTAGAAAAGTAGTCCACAACGACGATGATCGTTTTGCGCCCTCCTGAAGCCATAAGAAGTGGTCCGACTAGGTCGATTCCCCATCGATTGAAAGGAAAAGACTGATATTGACTTGAGGAGAACCCCCAGCATATGGATTGAGTTAGCAAACCGCTGGCAGGTCTCGCATTTTTGTACCAATTCCTTGGCGTCCGCTGAGATGGTCGGCCAGTAATAACCAGCCAGAAGAACTCTCTGTATCAGTGTTCTGTATCCAGAATACGCAGATCCTTCCCCATCGTGAAGCTTTGAAAGTATTAATTACGAATCATATTTCCCTAAACAACGGAGCAGAGGTCGACTAAAAGATTTCTTATACAATACTCCATCCAGTACCACATATCCATATGCTTTGAATCGTATCCTTTTAGCCATTACTTTGTCAACTAGCAATATGTCCTGCACTAAAAAGTCTTCTATCTCGCTTCTTCAATCTTTTATTAAATTTGTGGATATCTGGAAAGCTTCGATGCTTCCTTAAACCGGTTCGGACCACTTGATGATTGACATACTTTCTTGGGTGACTATCCATGGGTGTTCCTCGGAGTAAGATGCCTTGACCAAATAATCAACCACTGAATTCCATGTCCTATGAACATGTTCAAACCTGATGTCCTCGAACTCTAAGGTTAAAGCCTTCAAGACCCCCAGGTACTTCTCTAAATGATCTTATCTTGCTTAGGACCGCCCCAGAGCATGGTTCACCAAGATTTGGGAGTCACTTATTAACATAACTCGTTTAGCTCTGTCCCCCATCGGTTCGCAATAACCACTATGGGCCGGATTTTTCTTCTTCAACATCCATGTTATCCCGGTCGGAATGGAACTCTACCAAAAAATCAACTAATGCTTGTGCTTTGATTGCAGCCCACGGTTCAAATTTAATGTCAAAGTCCTCGAGCTCTACTGACCACTTTATCATTCTTCCTGACACATCGGGCCTCTGCGGCATGTTCTTCAAAGGAAAAGATGTTCACACTACAACCATATGAGCTTCGAAATAAGGCCTCATTTTTCGAGCGGATATTAGTAATGCAAGTGCTAACGTTTCCAGCTTGAGGTACCGCTTTTCTGCGTCCAAAATACTTTTACTCATATAGTAGACTGGCCTTGGAACGTTTGACTCTTCTCGGATTAAGACCGCGTTGAGTGCAAAATCGGACACTGCCAGATAAATGAACAACTTCTCCCCCGAACGTGGATTTCTCAGGATTTCCGGGGAGGATATGTGCTGTTTGATGTGGTTAAAGGCATCTGAGCACTCTTGTGTCCATTCAAAATGATTTGCTTTTCTCAACATTTGGAAGAAAGGGGCGCATTTATCTGATGACCTCTATATGAGCCTATTCAATGCGGACAATCTTCCAGTCAAAATTTGAACCTCTTTTATCGTTCTTGGCGGATCCATGGTACACAGAGCATTCAACTGCACCAGATCAGCTTCGATACCCTGTTCACTGACTATGTAACCTAAGAATTATCCGGATCTCACCCCAAACGTGCATTTTTCCGGGTTCAACTTTAAATTTATTTTAGCTAGATTAACGAAGGTTTCTTTCAAGTCGGCTAAATGATCCTCATACCTGGGACTTTTAACCAACATGTCATCAATATAGACTTCCACATTTCTACAGATATGACTCTCGAAAGCTTTGTTCACTAAACGTTGATATGTTACCCCCGCATTTTTTAATCCGAACGACATCACCTTGTAGTAATGTAGACCCCTTCCGGTGATGAAAGTCGTGCTCTCCTAATCCCTTGGGTCCATTTGGATTTGATTGTACCCAGCGTACACGTCCATATAGGATTGTAAACGATTTCCATATGTGAAATCAACTAATTTATCTATTCTGGGGACCGGGAAAGGATCTTTAGGGCAAACCCTATTTAGATTAGTGGATTCTACACACATCCGTCATTTACCATTTTTATCACCGTGTGGCAGGGCATGTTAAGGTATTTCATTATGTGGTACAAACCTCCATAAAAGTCCAAAACAATTCTTCGAAGTTGAGTAGAAGAAACACCTCAATGAATATGCGGTTGGGATCGTCACTCGTCTTGAAGAAATGGATGCCAAGTTAAGGTCTGCAATGGTGATGGAGATGCATGAGAAGTTCCCGGATCTGCACCTTGGTAGTCTTTAGACCTGGGTTATTGAACAACATCGCCCTGTCGGAGTATCCGTGGAGGACCGAGAATCCAGTGAGGATTCAGAGAGTTCGTCGTTGGACTCGGATTCCCCTGCAAACAGTAAAGAAAACTCCGCTTCCGACTAGCATGTGCTGAACATTCCATTTTTGTTGACTGTTTGTTCCTTGAACCTGTTAAGAGTCCCAATTTTTTGTACGATTTTCCCCTACTTTGGGGGCTTATAATGGGATAATTTTGGTGTGTTGCTTCATTAAAACATTGGTTTCTTAACTTAATTTGTCTTATGTGTTTTTTTACTTATGATTCACAAGTGAATTATTTGTCCAAATACTTTTGGAGTGTGTTTTCAGTTAAAAATGAGGAAATTTTTTGTCCAAACTTCTTTGGAGTATGTTTTGAGTTCAAAAAAGATGAATTTCCTTGTCAAAACTTCTTTGGAGTATGTTTTGAGTTAAAAAAGATGAAGTTTTGCGAGTCGTTTGAAAAGGCAATGGAATTTAATATATAAGCCGACTATTTACCAACCTCATTAAAACCTTCCTGTGCCACCAGAGTAGGAAAAAGTGTGCCACCGGTACTTACATAAACTGATAAAGAAAATATTAACACATCACAAATTTATTCTAAGTAAACCTTGAGGTGCTCAATGTTCCGGAGATGGGGAAGATCTCTCCCTTCTTTATCCTTTAGCATGTACGTCCCTGGTTTTATCTTCTTTGTTACTGAGCATGGACCTTCCCAATTTGGAGAAAGTTTTCCAAGTCTCTTTTATTTCGTATGCAGGAAGACTTTTCTTAGGACCTTGTCGCCCAGCTCGAATTCTCTTCTTCTGACCTTTGACGCATACCGGCTGCTCATTAGAGTTTGATAGTGCAAGGAGTTTAATTGTGCCATTCTTCTTTTTTCTTCTATCAGATCTAATTTGGTGCGCTTTCCTTTGTCGTTTCCCTCCTTGGAATACTCGCTCAGCTTGTAAGATGGGAACATAGTTTCTGATGGCACCACTGCATCCATCCCTTACACAAGTGCGAAGAACAGCTCATGCGTTGCGGTCCGGGGAGTAGTCCTGTAAGCCCATAACACTTCTTGTAAGTAGTGTGGCCACTTCCCTGCTTTACCCTCTAGATTCTTCCTCAACCCATCTAAAATTGTCTGATTGGTTACTTCGACCTGACCGTTCGCTTGAGGATGGAAAGGTGCTGAGAAACATTGTTGTATTCCTTTGGACGCACATAAAACTCTAATTTTGTTGTTGTCAAACAGTGGTCCGTTGTCCATCGTAATCTTCCTCGGTATACCAAAGCGACAACAGATGTTGGAGTTGATAAATTTAATCACATCTTTTGCTCTTGTTCCTGCTAACGATTCAACTTCTACCCATTTAGAAAAGTAGTCCACAACGACGATGATCGTTTTGCGCCCTCCTCAAGCCATAAGAAGTGGTCCGACTAGGTCGATTCCCCATCGATTGAAAGGAAAAGACTGATATTGACTCGAGGAGAACCCCCAGCATATGGATTGAGTTAGCAAACCGTTGGCAGGTCTCGCATTTTTGTACCAATTCCTTGGCGTCCGCTGAGATGGTCGGCCAGTAATAACCAGCCAGAAGAACTCTCTGTATCAGTGTTCTGTATCCAGAATACGCAGATCCTTCCCCATCGTGAAGCTTTGAAACTATTAATTACGACTCATATTTCCCTAAACAACGGAGCAGAGGTCAACTAAAAGATTTCTTATACAATACTCCATCCAGTACCACATATCCATATGCTTTGAATCGTATCCTTTTAGCCATTACTTTGTCAACTAGCAGTATGTCCTGCACTAAAAAGTCTTCTATCTCGCTTCTTCAATCTTTTATTAAATTTATGGATATCTGGAAAGCTTCGATGCTTCCTTAAACCGGTTCGGACCACTTGATGATTGACATACTTTCTTGGGTGACTATCCATGGGTGTTCCTCGGAGTAAGATGCCTTGACCAAATAATCAACCACTGAATTTCATGTCCTATGAACATGTTCAAACCTGATGTCCTCGAACTCTAAGGTTAAAGCCTTCAAGACCCCCAGGTACTTCTCTAAATGATCTTATCTTGCTTAGGACCGCCCCAGAGCATGGTTTACCAAGATTTGGGAGTCACTTATTAACATAACTCGTTTAGCTCTGTCCCCCATCGGTTCGGACTAACCACTATGGGCCGGATTTTTCTTCCTCAACATCCATGTTATCCCGGTCGGAATGGAACTCTACCAAAAAATCAACTAATGCTTGTGCTTTGATTGCAGCCCACGGTTCAAATTTAATGTCAAAGTCCTCGAGCTCTACTGACCACTTTATCACTCTTCCTGACATATCGGGCCTCTGCGGCATGTTCTTCAAAGGAAAAGATGTTCACACTACAACCATATGAGCTTCGAAATAAGGCCTCATTTTTCGAGCGGATATTAGTAATGCAAGTGCTAACTTTTCCATCTTGAGGTACCGCTTTTCTGCGTCCAAAATACTTTTACTCATATAGTAGACTGGCCTTGGAACGTTTGACTCTTCTCGGATTAAGACCGCGTTGAGTGCAAAATCGGACACTGCCAGATAAAACAACTTCTCCCCCGAACGTGGATTTCTCAGGATTTCCGGGGAGGATATGTGCTGTTTGATGTGGTTAAAGGCATCTGAGCACTCTTGTGTCCATTCAAAACAATTTGCTTTTCTCAACATTTGGAAGAAAGGGGCGCATTTATCTGATGACCTCTATATGAGCCTATTCAATGCGGACAATCTTCCAGTCAAAATTTGAACCTCTTTTATCGTTCTTGGCGGATCCATGGTACACAGAGCATTCAACTGCACCAGATCAGCTTCGATACCCTGTTCACTGACTATGTAACCTAAGAATTATCCGGATTTCACCCCAAACGTGCATTTTTCCGGGTTCAACTTTAAATTTATTTTAGCTAGATTAACGAAGGTTTCTTTCAAGTCGGCTAAATGATCCTCATACCTGGGACTTTTAACCAACATGTCATCAATATAGACTTCCACATTTCTACAGATATGACTCTCGAAAGCTTTGTTCACTAAACGTTGATATGTTACCCCCGCATTTTTTAATCCGAACGACATCACCTTGTAGTAATGTAGACCCCTTCCGGTGATGAAAGTCGTGCTCTCCTAATCCCTTGGGTCCATTTGGATTTGATTGTACCCAGCGTACGCGTCCATATAGGATTGTAAACGATTTCCATATGTGAAATCAACTAATTTATCTATTATGGGGACCGGGAAAGGATCTTTAGGGCAAACCCTATTTAGATCAGTGAATTCTACACACATCCGTCATTTACCATTTTTCTTCTTTACTAACACCGGATTGGTCGTCCATAATGGATATTGTGATTCACGTATGTGGCCTACCTTCGTTAAACAGTCTACCTCCACCATTATCGCTTTAGTTTTCTCTTGGGAAAAAAATCTTCTCTTTTGAATGATCGGTCGAACACTATTCCGTATAGCTAACCTGTGACAGATGATATCTTCTGGGACCCCTGTGATATCTTCTGTGCACCAAGTAAACAAATATAATTTGGTTGAAAGACATCTGAGCAAGCTTTATTTTACCTCTTGAGATAGCCTTGTTCCTATCTTAAGACTTTTTCCAGGGCTAAAAGCATAATCTTCAAAGCTTTCATCAGGGACCATAAACCCAGGAGACTCGTCGTCAACGGGATCAGAATCTGAAGGAGGCCCCTATAACTGCTATTCTTTTTTGGATCCAACCCCCTTCAACTGCTTGGGGGGCAGTACCGCTTTGTAGCATTCCCTAGCCATTATCTGCTTGTAGGTTATCATAAACATTATGTTCGCGAAGCTCCATGTGTCAATCAAGATTTTTCTTATCTCGTTTCCAGCTATCTCTACTCCAATCACCACTGCGTCCTCATGTGGACCAACTACGTCTCTCATATCGTCATCCTCGAAGCAAAGAATTGGTGATGGGTTTTTGTATAGGTGCGATGAGGTTCCTATTTCCAACTGTGTTTCCAGACTCACAATGTGCCTTTTTCCGGGAATAATTTAATATACCTGTTACCGGGTCCTCACCGAAAATGGTTAGTGATTCGAAAAACGCACATAATTCACTAACATTTCCTATGGGGATTGATTCCTCCACCATGTTCACACTGTTCATGCCCGAATTCAGATCAAGGTACTCTGTGGATACATCGAATGCATCAACAAATTATTCGTCGATCACATCGGATATCATCATGGCATCTTCTTGCCTCAGAGTAACTTCTTTCTTTGGTGCAACTAAGGTATTCTTCTTGATAAAATCAACTAGCTTTTCGTTCTCTATGAGATACTAGAATTGTTTCTTTAATGCCACACAATCTTTCGTATGAAGTCCGATATCATCATGGAATTGACAGTATTTGTTCTTCATGTGCTCCCTCGGAGTCTGTAATGAGAAATGCTTGCAAAAATGCATATTTACACGTGCCTTCTCGAAAATGATCGAGATGCACTTGGTCAATACAACGTAATGAGCTGGTCGGACCCACCTATTAGATGCAGGTCTGACATACTGTTGAGCTGCTTGACCTTCCTACTGGTACTATTGATTTTATATCGTCCGTTCAGGGGTTTGGTTAGTGGCTTGAACTTGGGCTCGCGGTCGGACAGTTGCGACCGTTGCGCAGCTTGAGGTTGGACATTTACCGTCGTTGTTCTGGCCCTGGCTAGGGTCGGATCCTGATAGAATTGAGACATGGATTATATCTCCAAGGCACTAGTTCCTTCGACTAAGATTCGTTTCTCTATCTGATCCAAGAGAGCTCTGAATGTCATGGCCTGTGTCTCCGCGGCATTGTCTTTCGTTACCCCTGGAAGAAGACCCATCCGGAAAGCGGCTAATGTTACCTTGTCTTCACAAAATTCCATGTTCGTCTTGACCTGGATGAAATATTTTGTGTACTCATTCAAGCTTTCTCCAATTTTCTGTCTACAATAAATGATGGTATCCCCGTTTGCGCGAATGTTTTTGCTTCCGACGAAGTGCTGCCGAAACATGCTCCAAAACATGTCGAATTTATTTATGCATCATTGCGGTAGTCGGTTATACCATTTGGATGCTGCATTTGTGAAGGTCTGAGAGAATGCTATACACAACAA
The DNA here is from genome assembly GCA_036936605.1 of Limnanthes douglasii subsp. nivea. Classification (NCBI taxonomy): domain Eukaryota; kingdom Viridiplantae; phylum Streptophyta; class Magnoliopsida; order Brassicales; family Limnanthaceae; genus Limnanthes; species Limnanthes douglasii. The sequence continues at coordinate 27,325,441 of JAUPFV010000003.1, read as the reverse complement.
CTTGTCGTCATCATCGTAATTGATCATAAAGTTTTTGAACTTCTCAATGTAGTTGTCCCGATCCTGAGTTTCGTCGAACTTCTCTAGCTTGGAAATTTTGAACCAGTTGGGAAGATGCTCAGAGAGGATCTCCGGGGAAAGATGAGATGACCTCCAGTTATGCCCAACTTTGTAAGCGCTTCCCCCGGACCATCATTGGTTGGTGGATACAATCTTTCTTCTGTCGGAGAAGTAAAATGATTACTACCTCAATAATCTTGATGGTAGTGATTAGATTTAGGCTGTCTCTGAGTAGTGACATGTTCGACTCGAAAATTTCTAGTATTGTCCTGCTCCTCGGAGTACATATTTCGTTTACTGGGGTCGGATTTCTTTCTTGACTCATTCTTTATCCGACTAGTCCAATGAGCGTGTTTGCGCATCCTCGAATATTTGTGCCTTCGATCCGCTTTGTATCTAGCATTTGTCTCCGATGAGGAAGACTTATTAGAACTCAAGGACGTATACTCGCTAGACTTGGACGGTTCGTACCTTTGTTCCGATCTAGTGCGTCTTTTAGAATGTCGACGACTTTTCCTTCATCGGTTCTCTTCGGGTTGAACGACATCTTGGGTCTGATCAGCCTCGATCCTTTCTCGACGGACCTCAGATCTGACCTTCTTGGAACTCGCCATCATGGCTTCCCTTTCCGCATTCAGCCTTTAGGTGTCTTCTAGTAGCTCTTTTCGTCTGGCGACCAAGAATGATTCCTCTAGAAGCTCTTCTGCGTATCGATTCAGGGCATTTCCTTCGTCTGTGACTTGTTCTTCCATCAGATGGTCACCAGAATCAACATCGACTAGGTCTCTCGTCGGATTAGTATCGATCTCTCCACACGCTTCAGCATCCATTTTTTAGAATGTAGTTTTCAAGGTTTTTAGAAAATTAATTTTGGGTACCAAACGGTTCCCACAGACGGCGCTACTGATGAACTCAGAAAATCCTTAGTGAAGTTCATAAGCGGAAATGTTCGTAGGAGAGGGTCGGACTAGGGAATATTTGTATGAAGTGACATCGAATAGTGAAATCAGTAATTAATAGAAAGGAAAAGAGAAAAAAAGAATAGATATAACAATAATTGACTAATCATTGACCCCTTTTCCCAAAAGGGAATGTCCTTTATATAGTAAATGAGGTAGATAGTAAAAGTACATAATTACCACCATAAAAGTGGATTTCTCACCCTACTATTTGATTATTTACAGACAAGTTCTTGGAGTGTATCATTTGACCCATCTATATCTTATGTTTGCTTTACTTTGGTCCTTAACCACTAAATATATAAACCTTGGTCTTATTTGTGGAATAAATTACATATCAATCACCTATATTTTCCTTCCCTTATCACCTCTTACTTATAAAAACGCTTAATTTTAACGAACTCGAGCAATTCTTCATTGTCAATTAATCTCTAAATATCATCTATTAAATTAAAATAATATTATATTGTATGACCATGATCGTTATGATACACACACATATCTTTTAGATATTTTATTATGTGGAGTAGACATCATTTTAGGAGGCTTATAACTCACTTTATCCATATTCATATCATAGATTATTAACAAATCCTTACGTGAGGGGTGTAAACCTCATGTTTGCATAATCATAATATGAAAGCCTATATCGGGTTGGTTGCATCTTCCAAACTTTGTCGTTCCTAAAATCATCAACCCTCATTGTATAAGTTAGTCTACTTCTCGGTTCATGAACTTTGCTTGACATAACTCAACCTTGTCTTGCTTATTCGACTTTGATGAAAATTTTGATCTTTTAGAAAAATATCTAATATTCTAAAATAAAAAAATTTATTAATACCTATAACAATTGACTATCTAAAGGAATATTTATCTTAAAATCATTCAAATCAACTCTCTCTTGACCACCTTTCAAACTATTCATCTTTTAAATGAACCTTTGAATATAATTTCTTAAAGTTTTAGTTATTTTCTGGAACAAAGTCATAATATAATCACCATCATTTTTAATGCACTCCAAAATTCTTAAAAGTTAGAAATTAAGCTATGAAGAAAATTATTAAGCCATTTCATCTAAAAATTATAAAGAAAGCTCATCAAAGAAGAATATCATCAGGATTAAAACCTGACATCTATTACGAAACTGCTCAAAGTGATGTTCTGGATGCTCAGTCTCATCATACTTATCCATTCAACACAGATGAAATTTTCTAAGTAAAGCTCTCTCTAAAATATTTTAAGACAAATATGACCGTTCGAAGGTATACGAGGCTAATTTCGGCCTTGTAAATGTTCATTGATGAACCTCAAACATTTCTTTCTTTTAATTGTTTTTTTGTAATAATTTCATTACCCGTGTATTCATTATTTTCATCAAATATTTTTACTTCATTTTGTTCATCTTGAACTATATTTTCATTCACACAAAAATTTAGCTGATCATTATTGCCCTTAGTCATTACTTTTTTAATAAAAAATTATAATACTTTAGAATTTTATTCTATCATTGTCCTTCCATCATTATCTCTTTACATTTTTAAAATACTAAATATATATTATTCTTGTTGAAATGTATTCCTAAAGTATTCGTATAAATGGAAACTTGACAATTTCCCTCTTTCTTAAACAGATGACCAAATGTTGGGGACACATCAACTGGAGAATTACCTCGTACTTCATTATTCCCACAAGCTAGAAAAATAATGATAATATTTACCACGTTAATAACTAGAGATCTCTAATTACATCGTACTTAATTGTTCCCATAAGCCCGGCGAAGTAATATTTACATTTCTTGCATTAATAACAGGAGGCGTATAGTTACCCAATACTTCAACATCTCCACAAGCTAGAGAAATAAGATTATACTTCACTAGAACCAAAGATAGAGAGCCATGAACCAATTGTATATGAAAATTATCTCTATCTATCCTTGAGTGAGTCAACATCATTGGTTCAGGTTGTTACTTTGCAAATATATTGACATCATTGCCTTAACATGTCTTTAGCTATTTATTTCTTTACTATTTTATTTAGCTCGTCTAAATCCTTAAAATATATCACGCCTTTATTTCATATCTCATTTTCTTAATTTTTATTTATCAAGTGTAGATCATTTATCCTAATTCATCATTTTCTTATTCTTCTTCATGTTGCTTAACTTGTCTTAGTTATCATTTCTTATGGTTCTTCATCACTAATTTTTATTATTTAACCAATATTATTTATATCTTAATAATATAAGTTTCATTATAATTTATCTTCATTTGTCATCAAGTATTAACCCGGCTTATAAACTTTATCTTATCGATCTTATTTCATATATAGGGGAATATGTTATAATGATGATATACCCTTATAAAAAATTTATAAGATAAAAGAGATGGAAGACCAGATGACTCATCATTCACCTAAACTACTTCATATACATAAGTAAGAGGTTTTAAAACATTTGGAGCTGTATAAAGAGACGTACAAATATGAATATAAATATATACAAGAAAGATCCATTGGTAAATATAGAGGTACATAAAAGCTATTTTATAAATATTAAAGTACCTAATGGTGCTCCTCTTGTAAATATAGAGGTACAATAGGAAGATCCTCCTTCAAATATAAAGGTACACAAAGATGTTTCTCTTGAAAATATAAAGTTATAACAAGTAGCTGACCATGAAAATACTGAGGCATATGAGGTACATGAATAAAGAGATACAAGATAGGTATTATATGAGTACATAATATGTAATTCAGTTTCGAAATAGTTCAAGCCTTGTTTCAAAAATTATGTTTCCCCATGTTTTGCTAAACTTTATTTATCAAAAAATTAACTTTATAAGCACTACAACATCTTGTAGTCAAAATGGTTCAAGACGAACACAAGCTGCACTAAAAAAATAGTCATAGTACATAAGAGATAATTTAATTTTAAAAGTTTATTGCAAGCTTTATTTCACATATTATGTTTCCGTATATTTTATAAAAATTTAATCTGAAAAACTTAAATTTGACATGCACTTTAATAACTCGTGGTCAATATTAAGAGAAAAATATTCTATATATTGATGCTTCATTAATTTTTTATTTGAAGTTTGGTTAACTTTGTCATTCACCGCTGTGGATAAATTATTCTCATCAGAGAGCTTATACCAGAGCGCAACCTTACATTAACACAAAAGATGTTACTTTTTATAATCAAGATAGGTTACCAACCTTGACAATCCGGCTATGTATGATTTATTTTTAAACCAACGATTATAAACATATCAATACAAACATTACTAACCAAATATTATTGAAAAATAACATTTAAAACCCAACATGTAGCCTACATGATGATGTTCCACTGAAGATGATGGTCAAGATTCGTCATGACCTTTACAAGCAAAAAAAGCCACATAAATATTTTTATATATATGATCATTGACCGGCGTGACATCAAATCAAACTCTCCATTTACTTTAATCACCACTTATTTAAAACATATTGGGATCAAACCTTATGTGTTTGCTAGTTTCCAAATTGTTATGTGTTCCATAATAAATATATACATGTAAATTTTACGATAATGATTATATATAGTGATTTTTTCTAGAGATTTTTATACTTATTTTCAGATAAATAAATATTAAATTCAAGCTCATATAACAAGCCAAGGGTAAAAAAAATATAATTATTAAAATCCCACATTTAGAGGGTTATTTACTTCGCAATTTAGAATATATACAGATTGTTTATACGTGCTTAGAAGTTGATTTATTGATGTGAGATCCTGTCCCAATTCTTATGTGTTATATAATAAATATATGCATGTAAATGTTATAATAATGATTATATATAGCGATTTTTTTTTATATTTTTAACAAAATAGTAAGATACGAACGACCAATATAACAACATATCTAATAGTTTTTAGGTCTAATTTCATAGCAAATGATTATTGAACTCATAAGATACTCATTAATTTATCTAGCCCCATTGCATTTGTTTTCATGTCTTCGACATAGAAAACCATCATCGAAACCAACACATCACTTGATACCGAGAATAACAATATTGAACAAGCTAAAAAAATAAAAAAAAAATATAGCTACATCACTTACTAATTAATCTCTAGAAGTTTGAACATATGTTTTTTATTCCATCGTAAGATAAAACAACATCAAGTATATGGATTAAGAAATGCAAAACAATAATTTAATAAACTGAGAATTGAAAAATAGTAAGTAAATAGTCTGCCAACTGTAAAAGTTGAAATGTTAGTTAAAAAATACAAAATGTGAAACAAGTATTAACTAATTTCAAAATGCGAAACAAGTAGAAACTAAATACAAAATGCAAAACAAGTAAGAACATGTTGCAAAACACCAAATTTATCCCTTAATGTTCTAATTCGTAATTTTATGCGGTGTTTGTTACATTTTCTTCTTTCAAGCATGTCATATACATATGTTTTATTATTCTTGATTTGACTTCATCTTTCGAATATCTAGGTTAGAAGATTTTGGAGGTAAATGATATTTTTATTTCTTCATGCTTCAACCAAAATATAGTATTTACATATTTGGTTATAAGTTTTACAAATTTTGATCCCAATTCAATAGCATGTGTTTCAATGTCATTGGTCTTGATTATTTCGACTGTAAAGTCCCATTTTTATTTAGTACTGGTTTATCATTTCGCAAATCATATATATATATATATATATATATATATATATATATATATATATATATATATATATATATATTAAGAGACCATATATTGGGCATTGAGTTCAAGATAAAATGATTGTGTGAGACATTATCCAAGAGCCGTTACCTTGAACATACTAACGGTGATACTGTTTTCCATGTATCTTGGGCGTACGTGATGTTCTTATTTGGGTGACCCATACTTACAGACACTAGTCACAAGAGCGTGCAAGTTGACTACCTTTACGGGCTGGAGAGCATGGATTCAGGTTTGTGAGATATAGCATGGGTGACTAGTGCATTGGCCTTTCTATTCCGTGCTTTTGGTGATGCTTCAAACGTTTTAAAGCATAAACTATACAGATTTGTTGTCATGCTAGACTGTTAGATATACGATCACTTCCCTACATTGGAAGCCCTAAAGAAATCAGATTACATATTCAGGCATCCAAAGATTGTCAGGTGGATACCAAAAAGGACTGTAAGATTGAATGTCCGCCCAAAATTAACGATGTGTTCGATTCTATCAATTCAGAAGGAGAATGACGTAATTAACCAATTTTATACGTCATTTATTTAGTCATATTTTTTTTAATTAAAATTTATATTTTATTGTTTTACAGGTCATGTTCGATTTGTACGAGCACATTAGGGTCCAACTCCCAATCCAGGTTATCCGCATAATTTTGTATCCAATCTAGATGAACATCACGATAAAGGGACACATGTCTAACCGAGTTATGTGCCAACTTACAAGAAATGAGCTTTTTCTTGATACAATTGGTGTGAGAGCGATTGGCTAGATTGGTGTCAATACTTGCTTCCTGATGATCAATTGATCGTTACTGTTCCTACTTATAGCATGCATCAATATAGAGGGGAGCGTGGTTGATGATGCTCATCTACTCAAAGCTGCAAAAGATGTGAAGTTTACTCGGTCATATAATAATATTATTGGTTTTTCGACGAAGTGTTATGTATGATGTATTTCATGTACGACATCATGTCTAGGGTAACACCGATGCCTCCCCCGCCTAGCCTTGAAGATGTAGCGACAAGATATATGTATATTACATGTGGACAAACATTTTTGGCGTCACTCACGAATCTGGTGATAACACGGTGTACCGTGTGTAGATCTTATCGAACACATGCAAACATCATTGATTGTATCATGTTTAACATCTACCCCATCTTCAATAGAATTTTTTTCGCAATCTTGTATACTTTCTAATTCAGTAAGAAAGAGTTACAACGCTGTGTGGGAAACGTTACCTCAGATTTCGTAAAAAATCTTGTTTGCAAATTTATGTTGTGCTATGTAACAAATATTTTCAATAGGAGATCTAATTGCAGAATTTTAGATTTCAACAAGTGAATGCACCCTCACCCAAAATAACTCAAAGTTGAGTTTGCTCATACGTAGGTAACACTTCAAATTAGAATGAGCGCTCTCGACCCGGTTAGTCGTGCAATGTCCCGTATAGATGAACTTAATTGTTTTCTAAACAATAAATTTATTAGTGTATTTTTTAAACCATGTCTTTTAAGTGTAATTGATTGCAAGAGGACATTCAATTTCTGATCCCTCGTACATTATCTTTTTCCCAGCAGACACAAACTTCACATGATCGTTTGTCTCAGGGAAGTATTTCCTTGTATTCCCATAAACGTTTTGGTGTATGTGCCAGCGACATAGCATGTCTGTTGTCTTTGAGAAGACTACTTCCAGGGTGTTCATCAACACTAAATCTATGTCTGTCAGAATAATGGAAGGTTCTTCAATCCCGTGAGCGACAATCAACGATTGCAAACATTGTAATATCCATTTGAAGTTGTTTAATTTATCCCAAGATATAAAAGCAAAAGCAGCACAATAGGTCAAACCAGTAGATGTCACGCCTACAATATCCAACAACAACATCCCATATCTTATGATCTTAGAAGTGTTATCCATGATCAACACTATTGGAAATATTTGTAACAAATCAACACTTACTGGATGCGCAAAATAAATATCAGTAGGACTTGTCCACGTCTTCAATAGATTTATGTCATTCATAATTATTAAGCTTTTTAAGCTCTCTCAACAAAAACTACAGCTATGACCTGCCCGTTTTCTTTAAAACCTGGTTTTTCTGCCTAGCGTTGTAGATAGTGCGCATGGAGAAAAAATTATCTTCATTCAACTTCATAACATCGTTCAACCGTTCTACAAATTCCATCTCATCTTCGTTCAAATGGCCTGCGTATGTATGACCATCAAACTGTTTTGAACTCTCATGGTTGTGAATCCCACAAACAACTTCTAACTTCCATTGATTCGATTTCACCAACGACATCTTTAGCTGGAATGAACAATTGATATTTTTTCCTATCGATTTTCTTTTATGATCTTTTTTTGCCACCGTCGGAATATACTTTCCCGACCTCTCGCCCTGAAAAATGTATGAGGATTCTTTCTATTATCTACATTATTACAACGTTTTATGTTGATAACGGGGTCGTTATCTTTTCCGGTCTTCTTGACCCACTTAACCAATGCAACTTGCGTATAATACTCAATCGTGAAAAATACATAAGTGTACTTAGTGCTAAAACCTTCCTCAAATTCATCCGTAATATCGGCTCTCTAATTACCAAAATCAAACACAACTCGTAGTTAGGAGGGCCACAATATAGATGACTTATAAACGTTAAAACAGATGACGGAACTTGTGGTGTATGGCCACAAAACCCGGTGGTTATACACCATCAACACCACCGATGCATAGGCACCAGAACTGGTGGTGTGTACGGTCCAAAACTGATAGAACTGATGGTGCAAAAGCACACCGAGACCGAAATGTTTTTGTGTTATCTTTTCCGGCGATTCAACCATCTTCTCCGACGACATAAGCTCCTCACTCACCTCCAGAGATAGTAACTCATCCATGCTAATCCCTAATTATGGTTGACTCGTGTTTGATTTTTTTATTTTTTTTAAGAGTGGTTGAATGTTCTTGATGCTACTTTGAATGTTCAAGAAGACTTTGAAGAATTTCACAAAATTATACAAATATGAGATTTGATCTAGTAAATGATAGTGTTTCTTTGTCAAGTTAGTAAAATATGTTGTTTTGTGATTTAGATCAATTTAAGACATGCTTAGTGTTTTTCATTCATTAATAATAGTTACGTAATTAAATTAAAATTAGAAGATAATTTCATACAAAACAGATCAAACTTAAATTAGCTGCATTTTTAGATAAACTTATATTCAATTTGAATACGTATAGCGTGATTCATTAAATGGTTCAGTAATATTTTTTTAAATAAACATTTAAAAAAATATATGAAATGTTGGTTAAAAAAATATAATATTTTTTAAATCAGAAGAATCAGAGCACATGGCTTTTGGTGACTTTTTTGTCCAAATTTTATTTGAATAAAGTTTGTGGATCTCACCGTACCTATCAGTCGACCGTTAATTCATCGATAGCTCATCGTACCACCTTTAATCTAAAGGTGGATTAAAGAGATTCTTTATAGGATGAAATGGTGCCACGTTATCTCCGATATGTTTGTTTTTCTTGTTTCCATATAGCCATTTAAAGAAAAGTATTTCCTCAAGAAAAGAAGAACCAGCCATTAGACATGGCGCAACGGTAATAAGATGGATGTCTATAAATGATTCAGTAATTAACTAGTAAGTAATTAAACAACAATATGAAATGTTTTGTTGTCTATCAAAATTATTTTTAAAAATTTCACGAGAGGGTTATTTTTAAAATTATATAATTTATCTAAAATAAATAAGACCATGGTGATTTTTTAATATATTGGATATGGATTAGTAATTTTAATTTTAATTTTTTTGAACTGAAATTGAATTAAAATCACCATTGATCATGTATTTTTGTTTTGACTGATTTTTAAAATAATAAATAATTAATATTTTATAAAATTTAGTTTTTATAGTTCAAAATTTATAATTTTAACAATAAAAAACAATAATAAAATAAATGAAAAATTAATTAGTTTAAATTTCAATCTAGTAATGTATTCGTTAGTTAGTGCTGAAATAACTTTGTCTCAATTTTATTTTATTTTACGGATAAAAGTGTAAAACAATCATTATATAAAAGTTATACTTTATTAAATATATGCACTAAATATTTATAAATTTAGTTAAATATATCAATATAGAAAACATTTAATCCAAATAAAATTGGTTAAATTGGGAACAAAAAATTGCTCAATCATACCATTTATTACTTTTATGTTTTATTTACAAAAAGTTTACTTCATCCATATATTTTATTCATAAAAAATGAAGTTTTTTTCCGATTCAATTAGAAGAAAAATAATCTAAAATCAATTAATGATGAACTCTAAAAAACGATTTGATACACTCGTAGATGAATAATTTGAAACAGAGACTATCAGTGAACAATCTCTAGCTTCGGTATCTCTTGTACTCCCTATGACTGATCTTGAGTGATTAACCCGAGAGCTAAGGGAAGAATAAACAAACAATTTTAAAATATCGCAAGAACTGTTGTCTTGACTCTTGGAGTCAAGTCTATTATCTATCGTGTATAAGAGAAATAATAAGATGACAAAACAAGCTCCATGTTTAAGGCTCACTTGAAAAACATCATTCATGAAAACAAATCCATTTTAGAACAACTGATAATGAAGATAGAGAAAACTCAGACCGAGGATCATCCAGCCGAAGTAGGAAACAACGATATCATCGGAGGAACAAAAGATAAACTAAAACACCAATATCAAATCATGCCCGAAGAAATGAGATTATACATGATTCTCATCCGTCTTACAATGGGCAAAAAGAAGACCAGGCTACCCTCCCTCCCAACCGTACCAAACGAAGTACCAGCTCCTCTTAATGCTCAGACAACTTTCTAACATGCTCCTCAATTTGTCGGAATACAACCACATTTCCAAATCGACTAATTGGGATATACATAACCATATGTTCAACAACATAGGTACCATGAGGTCCTTATGTAAAAGTTAGGGTTTCAGCAGGCCATTGGGCTCGACCAAAGATCCCACTTAACCATCACCAGGTTTCGACTTCTCAACCATGGGTCTAATATAACAACCAACAAAACAGAATTTCAAATAAATTTTACCGAAGGACCACATGCAACATATAATTGTGCACCTACTTTTTCCAAATATGAACCAGGGCTACTCACATGCCCTAACAGAAGTACATGTGAACCAGCCAAACTTACAAGGGCAGTACGAAGCGCAATCAAACCAATATTTTCAAGGTTTCCAAACCTAATATGCCAATCATGAATAACATGTAACCCTTAACCAAAAAATGCAGAGACATGTACATCAACATGTATACTCATTCATAAACAAATAAAATAACTCCAATGGTCATGATAAAAATTTCTTAGATGAAAAATCACTGCAAACTCTAGACATCTTGTATGGGCCTCTCCAATCAAACTTCAACAACCAATAAATTAATAAGTACAACGGCAAATAAGAACTCAAACATCACATTCAATAATTTAACAGTAATATCATATAGTATGAAATTTGTGACAAAATAAAGTATACAAAATTATCCATGACATTTAGAAGAAGTTTTATGTAGTGGTTTAATAGTTTCCCAACATTATATATCAAGAGATGCAAAATGCTTCAGCTTTCAAGAACCATTTTGTAGGTTATAAAGTAATAAAATGAGATAAATATTACACAATTTATTACAAACAAAGGTCTAATGAAAGTCTAAGATAATACACCCAAAGATTTTTTATTACAAAAAGTGAACTATAAGACTGCTATGACTTGTTAAAAGTTGTTGTATTTAGACAGTGAGTTTTACCAGGTTTACTCATGGATGGTATAATGAATAAAAGCCCCTAAATTTGTTGACTTACTAACATACAAAATATATCGCTACATTAAAGTATATGAGGTTGCTAGAGCTAAAAAAATGAAGACATTATAATAGTGTCTCAGGTCAATAAAAAATTAAAACATTCAGGAATAAAAATGCTACAACTTCGGAAAAGTCAGTGAACAAATCAAGGGGAAGGTTACAAAGGAAAATCCAATAATATATATGAAGTAACAATAACATAAGATTTGATTACCCACCAAATGGGCTATTCATAAATTTGGTTGAGAGTTTAGGAGAAATCTATGAGAAAACTAAAGATGTTCTCAAATATAGACGATTGAAGAAGTTGCACGGGGCACGAGATATATAAATAAGAATAAGTATTGTAAATTTCAAAATGATATTGGGTACCTAACTAGAGACTATTGGGTTTTTTCGGATCAAGTTTAAAGTCCAATGGGTGGAGGGAAACTCGCAGACTTTGTTTGAAAAAGGAAATGAATCAGCCAAGATAAAGTTCAGATCAAGCCCCGCCCGGAAAAACCTTCACATCAGCCAAAGATAAAAGAGTATTAGACAAGAATACCATTATATTTATGAAAGAAGAACAATATTTAGATAAAGACCCTAACAGACACACAATAAGAGTAATTGCAGGAGCAGACCCATACTCAGAAATTTTTAAAAAAACCAAGAAAAATATATGCGAATAAAGTAAAGGTGAAATATGAAGGAAAAACGTCTTCATATTTGCACCAAAACCCATATCCCATGTTAGTATTCACATATGAGAACTTAAGAGCCCCCAATGGGGTAGCCGAGTTGGTTGAGTATGGCATTCCTATAACCAAAAGGTCATGAGTTCGAGTCCCTCTACATACGCTTTCTCGGCTGAGCCTGTCACCTTGTGTGGTTTACCTTCTGGCGTTGGTTTGTAGGCTATCGCGTCAGACTGAGGGTTTACCCTGTGCGCACTCATTGCACTCTGAGTAGCGGCTGCGGGTTCCCTCCGAAAAAAAATAAAATAAAAAAATAATATGAGAACTTAAGAGGACTGGTAGCACCACATTGTGATATCGTACTAATAATAGTGTAGTTAGCCAGAATAGAAGTCAATAGGGTAATAATAATCACTCGGAGCTCGTGCAAGATACTTTACAAATGAACATATGATAAAATAAGAGGAGTTCCAGTCTAACCCCAACTCAAATAAACTGACTTTACATGGGAAATACAAATATACTAAGGAAATTAAGCCTAAAAATGGTCCTTAGAAAGGAAGAACATATGAATAAAATCTAAAGTGCATTCATGGTAGTGGACACACTTTCTTCCTACAATGTCATATCGGGAAGATAGTGAATAGACAAAATGCATGATGTAGTTTCTACAGTCCACTTGTGCCTTAGGTGTCTAATAAATTAAAAAGTAGAAATGATAAAAGGATATCAGATACTTATAGAGAAAGTAATGCATCACCCTTGTCACTTAAAGTATACTAATTAACAGAGGAATGGTAAAAAACAAATAGAAGAAAGAAATAAGTTAAACTTCAACCAATACATTTCAATGGATATCATGTACAAATACTCTATTTTTTTACAAAATAATATAGATATATTTGCATGAAGTACACTTGATGTAACAAGACTCGTAGTAATATTCATGTTCTACCAGTTATAAATAAAAAAAAACTTTAGCCTATCATACAAAATAGGAGTTCGTACTTCCATAAAAATATAAGCAATTATTAAATAAGTGGATAAGTTAATTGTTATGGGACACATACAAGAGTCCTATTTCTGAATGTGGATAGTTAATCTAGTTATGGTCAAGAATAAAAATGATAAAGGGATAATGTGTGTGAGCTTCACATACCTCGATAAGATATATCGATAACAACTTTCTCCCCTATGAAGGATTGAGAAACGTGTAGATACAACATCTGGGAATAAAAATGCTATTCTCTATGGATGCAATTATTAGTTATAACAAAATGAAAATGTGCGAAGAACAAAAGCATAAAACTTTCCAAACAGACAAAGGCTATACTAGTACAAAGTAATATCTTTTGGATCAAAAAATGTTGGAGCAACATATTAATGACTATGTTGAAGCAATATATCAGGCTGAAACATACAAGCCTATATTGATAATATTCTGTGTTACAAATATTTATGAAGAGGGTCATCTAGGAGACCATGATATCTATTTCAAACCAAGAACATAATCAAATCATGGACTTTGGAGATTTTTTTACATAATTGTAATATGAAACACCAGTTCTTACAAAAAAAACAATACGGAAGTTACATCAAAAGTTATAACTGATGGAAGAAGAGACCATCAAGGCTCAGGTGCATGCTTCCAGTTCATATCACCAACATGAGATATCATAAGTTAGTCCATCAATTTTGTCTTTACAAAATCAAACAACGAATCATATTAAAAAGCTAGCCAAAATTTGTGAGGCTAAAAACTCTCCACCATCCATAAATTTACTTTTAGTCGTCAATCAAACATTGGGCCAAACTGAGGTAAAAAAACATTATCCAATACCTAAAACAAATTCGCCCCCAAACTTCCCCATTCAAGAAGTTAAATTTGAATAAGTTCCAATAGCGTAAAATATAGTTTTTTATGCGTTAAAATCTTCGACTTGCACAACTTCAATCATAGAAGTAATATTTTAAGAAAAACCATCTATTACCTTACCTCATCCAATTTTATCAACAATTATATCTACGTGGACAATGGTAATAGGGTATGAAAAAGAAAAAATATGTTGGAGAACCCCGATTAAAAATACATCATTGAAGGAATACTCAACGAAGATAAAATCAAACAAAAAAAATCACAATGAAGTCGAAAAAATTTCATATGACTATGGGACACATTATATGAATAAGAGATACCCAAATTATTGCTTCAGTGCTTAGGCCTTGATGATGTAGCCTTTATTTATAAGATTTATATGATTGAGAATGAAGTGCATGTTACGACTACAAGACACTTCAACGAATAATTTTCCTATAGGTTTTATTGGCCCATAATAATAGAAGATGACAAGCAAAAGGTCAAATTATCGTAAAGGTCAAGTTTCACTTTGCTATTAAAGTGGAAGTACACTTATAAGTGTTGAAGGAAAACACGCCAATAAAAAATTGATTCCAACAAGAAGACTAAGAACTTTATAAAGTCTATAAAAAACAAAAGTGAGCATGAGATGCTTTATAAAGTAGTCATCATCTACTAAAAAATCTTCGATAACAAAAAAAAAAGAAAACCTCTAAAAAGATTCTTGAAACATTTAAACACACACGCACGCACACGCACGCACGCACGCTCGCGCGCGCACACACACACACATAAAGTTTAGACAATTCTAGACATGATCATAGCAAGGAATACAAATGTTTCCAACAAGTCTCAGCTTATTAAAATTGATCATTTCAAGAAGGAAAATATAATACACATAAACAAAGTGTTTAAAACAAAGAAGAAAAAAAAGATAAAATTCACCATCAAACAAAATTATAAGTGATAACATACCAAGATACAAGAGACTGGTTCAAAATACGTTCACCATTATATAAAAAATTCAACAAAAAGAGCTTCAGACTGAGTATTTTTTATGAATGGGTTAAACCTCAAGTTGGATCGGTAGCAACTTCAGTTAAAAGATCTATTATACCATTATTAATTCGAGCACCGCTAATTTAATTGACATATGAATCCAAATTATGTAAATTATTGACAAATTTGTTCTTCTCATCTTCCTCTATTAGATCGCAAAATCAATACCTTATTTACTATAGTCTGTTAAATGATGAAAGTTATAAGAACAATCACTTCATTCGAAATCCTTAAGTCATTCTTTCTCATAAACATAATACTAAAAACGGTCCAAGTTCACTTTAGGATCTTCTTCATGAAAATAAAGAACCAAACTAGAGTTCGATTCTACCACTACTACGCGTACATCTTCGATAATTCATATATGATATGTAACAACATATTTGGTCATGTCCAACTGTTTTTTAATTAAAGAATCCTGAAGTATTTTTTCATATGTTGTGAATGCATCCAACTGTTTGTACAATTATGATCTCTCAAATTCATCTTGAGACTTAACATAAGTAAGGTATGTATCCAAAAAATACCAAAGATCTTAAATATAGTCTAACTCAACCTTAGACGCGTTTAATTTTTCCTTAGTTTCATAAGAAAATGACCAAATATACAATTAATAGATATTGTCTCATGTGCATGTATTAGTGCATTACCTAATTTATACATAATGAAGTACTTTCTTAAAATCTCATCATGTATTTAAGCTTCGGCTTCAACCTTTATACGCAACTCAACTCATATATTAAAATAATTCAGCATCCAGTAAACTTTGAAGTTCACCCTTTAGTTGCTTCTTACTATCAATTTAAGTTTAAAAAGTAACTTTCAATTCGTAGCCTTCTTCAAATGGTTCAAAAACATCTTTAAGAATTATCTGCAGATAACAAATATAATTGTTAAGTTGAACACTACACTGATGCAACATAACTAGAGAATTGACAAGAATCTGCAAATATCATATAGTAAAAATCCAAATAATAGTTATCTTTTATACAAAAATAAAAATTGGTTAATTATGTTCCAAAGTTACCTCAACTCTCAAATTTAATTGTATTCGAGTCATTTCCAAAGTAAAATATGGGTCGGAAGCTCCCTTCGGCTAGCTAGAGTAGTAAAGTGGTTTACTATGTTAAGAATTTGATCTAAATAACAAATAGTTAATCTTAGCACATACGAATTTTTGGTATGAAGAGCATACATGTCAAACAAGACGTCACATGGATTTATAAGAATAAATTAATTATTAACTACACTTGGAATATCTTATATTTTTACAACAACTTTGGTGGTTTGAGATTCCAAAGCATTAACATTACTAAAACCATCCAAAACAGGCTCATGAACCACTAATAAGTTAACATAAACTTTAGTAATAATGATTGCATATTCTTTGAGCTTAATTTTTTAATTTATTGATTTGATAACATAAACAATTACTAAGGTTCCATCATCATCGTTCACAATATTATTTGTCAGAAAACCTCTAATAATAGATTTATCAACAACAAGAGTCGTAACTTGTACATATGAATGCTTATGTGACTTATAGGTACCTTCAACACCATTTATATTATGCTTACCACACAAGAATTTCTCACATTTCCGCTCAACCATCATTTTACCTTCAAAGAGTGATCTCTCATTCGTAGCCAAAAAGTAAAGCTCCATGTTGTCATGAAGCAAGATATTTTGTCATAGAATTAGTATCACTCACTACAATTATATAGAGAAACGAGGAGTAAAGAGTCCAAAACTAATATTTCATATTAATAAATTTCTTCAACCAAATAACATAACCTAAAATATCTCACAGTTACAGTTGTATGAGTGGAAGACTAAAAATAGTAAGTTTAACATCAATAGAAGTGTTTAAATTAGTTGGATACTGATTAGTTAGACGAGGACCAAATGTGGAAATATTTTGAATAACTACACTACTATGAGGGGCCATAGTCTTCCACTCACGAGAAAAATTCATTTTGGTGGTAACATTTATATTATGGGATCCACTAATTTTGGTTGTCAAAGTTTTTAACATTTTACTAAGGGCATGTAATATTCTTCTACTTCGAATCCATCCTTTAAAACATTCAAAAATAGATCTTATTTTTAAACAAACCTTGATAAAAAAATATTTAAAAACAATATGGGCTTCAACTCTAATTTTCTTAGTCCTAAAACGTACCCTTCTCGATATTTTAATAACTGTATCGTTGGCTCGAGATTACATTCTTCCCTAAAGAACATTTCACCATATTATTTTTTCTCGGTGAAGCACAAACAAAGCTATTATCCTAAACATAAACATTTAACCATAACCCACTACACACAAATTCTTCAGACACAATAACAGAACTACAAGAATAATGAAACAAGGAAACCTCTTCCACTAGCCTAGCATATTCCATATTGGCGCGTTCCTCCCTGTTAAATTCATCATTCTGGTAAATTAGATTTACAACTATGGATGTTTAACAAATATAATCTAATTCAATATCATATCTAGATACAACCAAATTGAAATAATAACGATTACACGACAAAGGAGGAAAACATCTTACTTTTATAAACCCATGTTCAGGAGCAACAATATCTTGTTTCTTTCAAACCTATCTCCTAAATGTTAGTGATGTATAAAAATTTATTCTTCCATATACTGTTATAGTTGGCGCTAGAAGGAGAGGGCGAAGATACCTTGATCGATAGATAAAAAAACAAGTCTCGAATTTGTTCATTTTCTGAAGAATTTTGTTTTTATCTTTGCTGATCGGAGATGAATTTGGAGGAATGAGATAATCCACCTGTTCGAAAAGCTTTGGAGACGTTGAAATCTGATCTGCAAGAGAAAGAGGCAGGTAAGTCAATTCCAATTCAATCAAACCAATTCGATTTCGAAGGAAAAATGAATGAGATGATAAGAAAAGTGGCGGAGCTTAATGAATTTGTTAAAAAGAAGCAAAATAATAATGATGCTAGACTTAGATCTAAAATAGCAAGAGGTGATCAAGATGATCAGTCGGATCCGTCAAATGACGACGGCGACGCTCGATATGTACAGCGTAAAATACATTTTGAGCGAAAAAATGAGAATAGTGGAATAAAAAGAAAAGAAAAGTTGCAGAAGAGACAGTATGTGGACTCTAGTGATGAAGAGGATTTTGAAAATTTGGAGTCAGATGAAACACCGAGATACGAGCATTCTCGAGGTCATTCAAGAGGAGGAGAATATGAGCTCCGACCAGCTAAAATGTATAAAGAAGGAAGGCAAAAGAAGGAAAGACGAGTATATTCACCTCAGAAGTATTCTCCTCGGAAGTATTCTCCTCGGAAATTTGAGGCTGAATCAAGTTTATATGCTACCGTGGGAATGAGGAATGAAGACCAGTTTGTTCAAGGAGTAGATTGGAGAGACTCACCATTGATTAGAGAGATTAGATCTGTGCCGCTTCCGAGGCGTTTCGACATTTCTAAAATTGACAAGTTTGATGGAACTCAAGATCCAGATGATCATATAGAACAATTCAAAAACTATATGACTAATTTCGAAGACGATGATAAATTGGTGTGTAGAGCATTCTCTCAGACATTCAAAGGAACTGCACTGAAATGGTACAACAAGATTCCTAAGGAGTCCATTGCAAATTTTAGAGGCTTTTACACAGCTTTTCGAAGACAGTTTGTGGGAAGCAAAGAAATGAGAGCTAATGGAGACACGATAATACAATGTAAGCAAGCTGTGGGAGAAAAGTTAAAAGATTATACTAAAAGATTTGTGTCGACAAAAGCTGGATTAGATGATTGTGAGGAGGTGGTGGCTATGGCAGCGTTTAGACAAGGATTGTTGCCGGGAGATTTAGCTGATGAGACTACAAGGCGTAGGGCGTTAACGTTTGGAGCTCTCGTGGCTCAGGTTGAGGATCAGATAAAAGTCGAAGAGTCTACTCGGGTTCGAGGAGGAGGTAGTACTGTTCAGAAAGGGAATAGTCAAGTGAACACTTCGAATAATAACTCGTCGCGCCCGAGGGGTAATCAAAATGTTTCTAATCGAGGAGGTTCGAACTCATATCAAGGGGGTTCTTCAAGCTCGTATCAAGGAGGTTATAATCAGCACAATTCTAATAATCAACACCAATTCAGGTCAAGGTCGAATGTGTAGGTAAGACCAGAGTATTATGCGGATTTGACTGAAAGTGTGGCTTCGATATATGAGAAAACCAGGGGAACAGTAAATTTCAGAAAGCCAACAGCGATTAATAGGCCAAGAGAGGAACGCAATAACAAGTTTTGCAGGTATCATGATGATATTGGGCATGATACAAATGATTGTATTGCTTTGAAGAAGGAGATGCAAATTTTGATAGAGAATGGAAAATTGTTGGAGTATGTCAAAAAGAATGCTAAAGCCACAACTCAAAAGGTGGGTAATCCTAATTCTAAGCAGGAAAGTGCACTGATGATTTTAGATGCTGCAGGTGATGAATTTGATGTAGCTTCGGAATATGTCGACCTAGACCCTAGTCGATTATTGTTGATGTCAGTTGATGAGCCGATGCGTCAGGGACGTGTTCGAGATTTGTGTGCGTTCTTTGAGTCACTGACAATATTTGGGGGAGATTCGATGACTAATAACACTAATAATTCGAGGAAGAGACATATAGTGAATTTAAAACATCAAATTGAGGGAGGAGCATCAGCACACCTAAGCAACAAGAAGGATGTCCCATTTATAATTTCCAATGGGGGTGATTTGAGAGGAATTACTGGGCCACATGAAGATGCAGTGGTCATAGGAGCAGAAGTATGTGGGGTGGAAATTCGACGGGTATTAATTGATACTAGGAGCTCTGCTAATGTGTTGTTCAAATCAACATATGATAGATTAGCTTCTCCGCCTCGGATAGAAAGGTCAGAGAGAATTATAATTGGGTTTACTGGCGCGACAGCGAATGTAGTAGGGGAGTTCGAATGTGAAATTTCTTTGGGAAAAGGGCCTTTCAAAAAGAAAGTACAAGTACTTTTTATGGTGGTAGATTGTCCATCGAGCTACAATGCTATTTTTGGAAGGTCATGGTTGGCAAAGATGTATGCTATAGTTTCTACGGTTCATCAATGTTTGAAGTATGTAGTCGGGGATCGAGTTGGTGTAGTTCGAAGTGATCAAAAGGTGGCTAGAGAGTGTTACGCTGCTGCATTTAGACTACGTGGCAAAAGTACTGATGATCCAATGGAGAATTAGCAGTTTGGGGGGCTGTCTTCTAGTGGTACAGATGAGGGAATTGATGATCCGAGGTCAACCCCGAGTTCTGTGGTGGTAAGTGAAGAAATAGAAGAATACATTTTCAATAATAATAGAGTGCTTCGAATTGGGACTCTGCTGTCTTTATCGATGCGAGAAAGTTTGTTGAATTTTTTGTCTAACAACTTGGATGTATTTGCTTGGACATCTGAGGATGTAGTGGGGGTCCCAATTGACATTATATGTCATAGTTTGGCTGTGGATTCGAAGATCAAGCCGATAATACAAAAAAGAAGAGCTTTTTCGTTGGAAAAATCCGAGGCAATAGTTGCTGAGGTAGATAGATTGTATAAGATGGGACATATCAGGGAGTCAAATTATCTGAGGTGGACGGCTAATCCTGTGGTGGTGAAAAAGAAGAGCGGAAAATGGAGAATGTGTGTAGACTTCACAGATTTAAACAGAGCCTCCCCAAAAGATCCTTTTCCAGTACCTCGAATTGACCAGTTAGTGGATTCTACTTCTGGAAACAAAATTCTAACATTTATGGATGCATTTTCAGGGTATAATCAGATTCGAATGAATCCAGAGGACGAAGAAAGCACAACTTTTATTACTGATCGAGGTTTACACTGTTATAGAGTGATGCCATTTGGATTGAAAAATGCTGGGTCTACGTATCAAAGGTTGATGAATAAGGCGTTTGCTTCAGGGTACATGAAAAATTTGAGAAAACGTTTGGTATGGATATCAAAAGGAACAGACAAAATTTGAGGGAGATATAACCATAAATTGATCATTCAATTAAGTATTTCATGTACTTATCACTTATTTAAGTACGATTTTATATTCAAACCATATAGTTTGATATAGATTGATGCTTAAACCATGTTGTTAGGTATAGATTAATGCGTTATAGTATTTCCATGTTCCGTGCAAATTTAGCACAAACGTTTTGAAAGTTTCATGTAAATTTAGCACAAATTTAGCACAAATGTAGCACAAATGTCTTACAATTTTTTTGTCGTAATACTTGTACATTTATTTGTTGTTACTTATATATATATATATAAGTTTGTTTGCTTACCCTTCATTTTAGTTTTGGATCCGTCTATGAAAATAAGGGTTTAGTATTGGCTGACAAGCTTTTATAGTATCCTTTATCATTGTTGGCAATGATAAGGGAAATGTTATGTAGCCATCAATTATTTTCATAACTCCATCAAAATTGTCTTTAATTATTAAATTATTGTCATAATATATCAATACCAATGTGTTTGTAATGTCCAAATGTGTTCAACTTATAAATTGTGTACCAAGTTCTAGTCATAAAACCGCATCGGGTTGTTTGGCGGTAGTAAGCGCACCCCGTTTTATGCAACCACTTGAAACATCTATTGTAATTTTCGGGAGTGATAAAAAATAATATTCCTTTATAGATGTTGATTACTTTTTTATCAAAAAACAGAAGATTGAAGCAATTAGCAACAGGTAAAATGTACTCATTTCAACATATTTCACTATAATCAAGTAGTCAAACATGATATGCACTTCAATTTTGTCAATAAAATTTTTCTTTCTTGGGAAAAGAATGTAAAATACTAAATTTATGTAAAGAAATAATCAAAACAAACAAAAAATAAAGTATCATCTCCTTAACGACAAAAAAATCGGTGGGAATTGGCTCATGTGGAGGAGGAATTCTTGGCTGTTGTCTCTCCAACCCGTTCGAGAAGCTCGGTCCTGTAATCGTTGAACTCGTTGAAGCCGGCATTATAACTAGATAAAGATTTCAATTTTAGTCATAAAAAAGCTTAATGATGAAATGCTTCCACTCTACTAGTATTTGTATCTACTAGTATTTATACAAAGAGAGATGATAGAGATGACGTAGCTTTGCGGTCGATAATCGACTTTCTATTTTTCTCCCAAAGATATATTTGCCAGAATTCTTCGGTTTAACCATATCTGAATAAAAGAGGGCATGGCATCTAGGTCCCTCTCTTATAGACTCTCAGATCATAATCAATAAACAGACGTCTTTTTGTACCACAATTAACGTTGTCGACCCTCACTCTCTCTATTTGTGTTCTATTTTTTAACTTGTCTTACTATTGACAATATGATATCAAATACTCCCTCCGTCCCAAAATGTTTATCGTTCTAGGAAATATTTTTTGTCCCATAATATATGTCGTTCTCGTTTACCGATACAAATTTAAATATTACTTATAATCAACTACCAATTAGATCTCTACTTTTTTCTACTTTTAGGTAGATGTTTGTCGTTTTAAGGTTAATATGGTGGATAATTTGGATATGATAAAAAAGTAATCAACAGCTATACTCCCTCCATCCTAAAATGTTTGTCGTTTTAAGGTTAATATGGTGGATAATTTGGGTATGATAAAAAAGTACAATTTGAGTAAGAAAAAATCTACATAAACCTTTATTTTCAGAGGCGGATCCAGAACTAAAATGAAAAGTAAGTAAAAAAAACTTATATATACAAAAAAGTAACAACAAATAAATGTACAAAAATGAATTTGTGCTAAATCTGTGCTATATTTATGTTAGAAAAAAATCATAACGTCACAAGCATGAAAAATTTGAGAAAACGTTTGGTATGGATATCAAAAGGAACAGACAAAATTCGAGGGAGATATAACCATAAATTGATCATTCAATTAAGTATTTCATGTACTTATCACTTATTTAAGTACTATTTTATATTCAAACCATATAGTTTGATATAGATTGATGCTTAAACCATGTTGTTAGGTATAGATTAATGCGTTATAGTATTTCCATGTTCCGTGCAAATTTAGCACAAACGTTTTGAAAGTTTCATGTAAATTTAGCACAAATTTAGCACAAATGTAGCACAAATGTCTTACAAATTTTTCGTCGTAATACTTGTACATTTATTTGTTGTTACTTATATATATATATATATATATATATATATATATATATATATATATATTCCGCCTATGAAAATAAGGGTTTAGTATTGGCTGACAAGCTTTTATAGTATCCTTTATCATTGTTGGCAATGATAAGGGAAATGTTATGTAGCCATCAAATATTTTCATAACTCCATCAAAATTGTCTTTAATTATTAAATTATTGTCATAATATATCAATACCAATGTGTTTGTAATGTCCAAATGTATTCAACTTATAAATTGTGTACCAAGTTCTAGTCATAAAACCGCATCGGGTTGTTTGGCGGTAGTAAGCGCACCCCGTTTTATGCAACCACTTGAAACATCTATTGTAATTTTCGGGAGTGATAAAAAATAATATTCCTTTATAGCTGTTGATTACTTTTTTTATCAAAAAACGGAAGATTGAAGCAATTAGCAACAGGCAAAATGTACTCATTTCAACATATTTCACTATAATCAAGTAGTCAAACATGATATGCACTTCAATTTTGTCAATAAAATTTTTCTTTCTTGGAAAAAAAATGTAAAATACTAAATTTATGTAAAGAAATAATCAAAACAAACAAAAAATAAAGTATCATCTCCTTAACGACAAAACAATCGGTGGGAATTGGCTCATGTGGAGGAGGAATTCTTGGCTGTTGTCTCTCCAACCCGTTCGAGAAGCTCGGTCCTGTATTCGTTGAACTCGTTGAAGCCGGCATTATAACTAGATAAAGATTTCAATTTTAGTTAGAAAAAAGCTTAATGATGAAATGCTTCCACTCTACTAGTATTTGTATCTACTAGTATTTATACAAAGAGAGATGATAGAGATGACGTAGCTTTGCGGTCGATAATCGACTTTCTATTTTTCTCCCAAAGATATATTTGCCATAATTCTTTAGTTTAACCATTTCTGAATAAAAGAGGGCATGGCATCTAGGTCCCTCTCTTATAGACTCTCAGATCATAATCAATAAACGGACGTCTTTTTGTAACACAATTAACGTTGTCGGCCCTCACTCTCTCTATTTGTGTTCTATTTTTTAACTTGTCTTACTATTGACAATATGATATCAAATACTCCCTCCGTCCCAAAATGTTTATCGTTCTAGGAAATATTTTTTGTCCCATAATATATGTCGTTCTCGTTTACCGATACAAATTTAAATATTACTTATAATCAACTACCAATTAGATCTCTACTTTTTTCTACTTTTGGGTAGATGTTTGTCATTTTAAGGTTAATATGGTGGATAATTTGGATATGATAAAAAAAGTAATCAACAGCTATACTCCCTCCATCCTAAAATGTTTGTCGTTTTAAGGTTAATATGGTGGATAATTTGGGTATGATAAAAAAGTACAATTTGAGTAAGAAAAAATCTACATAAACCCTTATTTTCAGAGGCGGATCCAGAACTAAAATGAAAAGTAAGTAAAAAAAACTTATATATACAAAAAAGTAACAACAAATAAATGTACAAAAATGAATTTGTGCTAAATTTTTGCTAAATTTGTGCTATATTGATGTTAGAAAAAAATCATAACGTCACAAGCATGAAAAATTTGAGAAAACGTTTGGTATGGATATCAAAAGGAACAGACAAAATTCGAGGGAGATATAACCATAAATTGATCATTCAATTAAGTATTTCATGTACTTATCACTTATTTAAGTACTATTTTATATATAAACCATATAGTTTGATATAGATTGATGCTTAAACCATGTTGTTAGGTATAGATTAATGCGTTATAGTTTTCCATGTTCCGTGCAAATTTAGCACAAACGTTTTGAAAGTTTCATGTAAATTTAGCACAAATGTAACACAAATGTCTTACAATTTTTTCGTCGTAATACTTGTACATTTATTTGTTGTTACTTATATATATATATAAGTTTGTTGGCTTACCCTTCATTTTAGTTTTGGATCCGCCTATGAAAATAAGGGTTTAGTATTGGCTGACAAGCTTTTATAGTATCCTTTATCATTGTTGGCAATGATAAGGGAAATGTTATGTAGCCATCAATTATTTTCATAACTCCATCAAAATTGTCTTTAATTATTAAATTATTGTCATAATACATCAATACCAATGTGTTTGTAATGTCCAAATGTGTTCAACTTATAAATTGTGTACCAAGTTCTAGTCATAAAACCGCATCGGGTTGTTTGGCGGTAGTAAGCGCACCCCGTTTTATGCAACCACTTGAAACATCTATTATAATTTTCGGGAGTGATAAAAAATAATATTCCTTTATAGCTGTTGATTACTTTTTTATCAAAAAACGGAAGATTGAAGCAATTAGCAACAGGCAAAATGTACTCATTTCAACATATTTCACTATAATCAAGTAGTCAAACATGATATGCACTTCAATTTTGTCAATAAATTTTTTCTTTCTTGGAAAAAAAATTTAAAATACTAAATTTATGTAAAGAAATAATCAAAACAAACAAAAAATAAAGTATCATCTCCTTAACGACAAAAAAATCGGTGGGAATTGGCTCATGTGGAGGAGGAATTCTTGGTTGTTGTCTCTTCAACCCGTTCGAGAAGCTCGGTCCTGTATTCGTTGAACTCGTTGAAGCCGGCATTATAACTAGATAAAGATTTCAATTTTAGTGAGAAAAAAGCTTAATGATGAATGCTTCCACTCTACTAGTATTTGTATCTACTAGTATTTATACAAAGAGAGATGATAGAGATGGCGTAGCTTTGCGGTCGATAATCGACTTTCTATTTTTCTCCCAAAGATATATTTGCCATAATTCTTTGGTTTAACCATTTCTGAATAAAAGAGGGCATGGCATCTAGGTCCCTCTCTTACAGACTCTCAGATCATAATCAATAAACGGACGTCTTTTTGTAACACGATTAACGTTGTCGGCCCTCACTCTCTCTATTTGTGTTCTATTTTTTAACTTGTCTTACTATTGACAATATGATATCAAATACTCCCTCCGTCCCAAAATGTTTATCGTTCTAGGAAATATTTTTTGTCCCATAATATATGTCGTTCTCGTTTACCGATACAAATTTAAATATTACTTATAATCAACTACCAATTAGATCTCTACTTTTTTCTACTTTTGGGTAGATGTTTGTCGTTTTAAGGTTAATATGGTGGATAATTTGGATATGATAAAAAAGTAATCAACATCTATACTCCCTTCATCCTAAAATGTTTGTCGTTTTAAGGTTAATATGGTGGATAATTTGGGTATGATAAAAAAGTACAATTTGAGTAAGAAAAAATCTACATAAACCCTTATTCAGAGGCGTATCCAGAACTAAAATGAAAAGTAAGTAAAAAAAACTTATATATACAAAAAAGTAACAACACATAAATGTACAAAAATGAATTTGTGCTAAATGTTTGCTAAATTTGTGCTATATTTATGTTATATTTGTGCTAAATTTACACGAAACTTACAAAAATTTGTGCTAAATTTTCACTGAACATGGAAATACTATAACGCATTAATCTATACCTAAAAACATAGTTTGAGCATCAATCTATATTAAACTATATGGTTTGAATATAAAATTGTACTTAAATAAGTGATAATTACATAAAATACTTAATTGAATGATCAAATTATACCTAACTACATGGTTTTTGCAGCAAGTATCAGTTAAACAAGTAGTAAAACATTAACTACAACATCAAACTAGATATAAATTTTATATGTTTTAGGGTAGGCCTCACATATGTAGCTACCTTCTTAATCCACCCCTACGGCACCGTGTTTATTTTATTTTATTTCAATGATAAGATGAATATCACTCAAAAAGAATAATTTTGATATATCTTACATCATCATGTCATGTTAATCATGTGATTTGTTTATATAGATCTTCAATGATCGCATCCTAAATTGTGATCATAGAGTTGAACTTGTGCATTACTCTTTTGTTTGAAACCAATAAAAAATGGTTTAATTTTTTTTTTTTGATTTTATTATTTTAAAATATACTTTGTTGTAAAAAATCTTCTGATCCCTTAAATATTGCATATTTCCCCAATAATAATCGACGAATGAAGCAACTTACGAATGTGAAAATAGAAATAATCCCTAACATGTATCTTAAATGAGCTAGATGAAAAACCAACTTTGAAAGAAACAACAATTGAAGAATTGGTATTTTGAGCAGTAGTGTCTTCATGATCTTGAATGAACAGGTTATCTTGTGGCTAGATGGAATCAAATTTGATGAGTATCTTCTCTGGAAAATACTTAGTGAGCTCAATAGCCTTATTTTCCGCGGAAGCAAACCACCTCGGAAACCTCTTCGTTTTCTTGAATGATGATTTTTAACTTTTGCTGACATTTCTTTTTGGGAAGATTTTGTGTGAGGAGTTTTTTAGGTTTTTCAGGTTTAATAGTTTTAACCTCATCTACCTTTGTATCACCATCATGAGCTTCTGCAATGGATAGTTTATAGACCTCTTCATCTTCCGAAGACTCACCAGCTTCTTTATCCTGATGGCTCTTGGCTCTAGCCCTTGAAAGAAGATAGACCAATATGTCTCGAGCCTCTAGCCGGTCTAATAATTCTTGTTGGGTGGGAGGAACCATGAGTTCTTATAAAGATAATCTTTCCAAAGGTTTGGCTCTCCAAAGACGACTTTGGTAAGATTAATTGGTGTGAAACAGAGATAAAATCTGTTAGACCAAACAACTTTAGCCCACCTACTCAGATCAGTGAAGTTTTTTGTTGTTTTAGGCACAAAGTCAATATAGGGTTCTGACATACCGGTCATAGTTGTATATGAAATGGATTGGACACCAGCCACGCTTAGGAAAGTAGACAATAAAAAATTCAAAGGGAGATAAAATTTAGAAACATAACTTTGTTTATTCATCTGAGGAATAATTTATGAAGGTTCTCAATTGACGCCTCAGATCATGTTTCCCACAAACTAGAGATAAAAATAAATCATTGCTTTTATTTTTCATCTGCTTCGAGCATATCCTTGACAATCTTCTGGTTACGACCAAAGGTTAAAAAATAGAAGAGGAAGTACATATTTTTGGCTAACCCATAGAGGCCAACCAGCTGTTCCAAAGAAAACTTTGTCCCAGAAATCCTGGAGGCCATGATACAAGCCATAAGCGTGAACCATATATTGGGTCCAGCTTAGGTTGGGCAAAGATCGACTATGGAAAAGTATTCAACAAAGAATGGATCCAAGGGGAATCGCAAGCGTCAATTCATTACCTTCGCGTATACGATCAATGCATAATCCTTGACTGATAAAGGTGTCCCCATAACAATTGGAAAACGAATAGAGATAGTAGAAGGAATAACCTATCATGCTCTTAGCTTCGCCTCCTCGGGTATATCATAGTATTTATATTAAACTTTGTGCAAGGCCAAAATGTGCTTATTCCGACTGCTCGGAGATTATTCCCAATTAAAGCTTTAATGTGAGGAGGAAACCTAACATTTTATTTTGACTTCACTTTTTTGGAGGGGAACTCCCTTAAATTTGAAGAGTAACAGCAATTGGATCTTTCTCTTCGATTATTTGAAGAGTAGCAGCAGTTAGTTTTTTCTCTTCGACAAGTTGAAAAGTAGCAACAATTGATTCTTTCTCTTCATTAATTTGAAGATTAGCAGCAGTTGGCTCTTTTGCCTCAACAATTGATACTAACACTCCATTAGTGACAATGGCATAAACTTGAGCATTAAGTGTTGAATCTTCTTTCTCAAAGGCTAAAGCTAAAGCTTCCTTAATATCAATATCATTTGACTCTGTCTCAGGTGTTGGTCGAGGAATCCCACGAGGTGTGTAAATTGGAGTGGCCATTATTTTTGAAAAAACCTTTAGAATGTTTACTATCTCTAGAATGGTTGATTTTTTTTGGATTTATGGTGGCATTTTCTTTTCGAAGAAGAATATTTGGAACGTTTATCTCTACCCATCATTTTGTAGTCACCCTTATCAGCTACTGAGCAAGTGTGATTGGGGGGTGGGAAAAGATATCCGAAGGGATGATTGCACTAGAAGAACCCTCAATTGGAGGCCAAATGTCGTAATATGTAATAACATATGGTTGAGGCTCAATATCGATTTACAATTCAGCGGCTCGTCTCTCCTCAGCATTTTGGCTAATACATAACCAATCTAAGATGGGAATTTTTTTAGGCATATATCTTTCTCTCTCTAAAAAATAATTTTTAGAGATTTTATATCTTTAGAAACTTTAAAATGAGATCGATGAGAAACCATGCGTATTTATAGGAGAAGGATTGGCTTTAGCAACACTTAAAGTCGAGAGACGATGATGACTGTTTTCCTAGGGACAAAGTGTCTAAATTAAAAACAACAAGTCCCTAGGTAAGGAGTGTGCCGCTCCTATACTAATTTTTGTCAAAATAAAATACAAAAAAAGGAATGTGAATTTACATATGACACATGAGGGAATGTTTTCATTGGTGGTGTCGGAGAATTATGACATTACTAATAAAGAAGATTTTAGGAGAAATGGTTGGTATGGGTACTTATAAATAAATAAAATTCGACGACGTTTCTTCAAATTAAAATCCTTAAAACATTCGATGAAGACTGATCAAAATTTGAGGAATAATTTTTTACCCAAAAAGAGTTAATTCCTTTAATAAGATGTTTTGCCAAATAAGATTGATCAAAATTTGAGGCATAATTCTTTGCCCAAGAAGAGCTAATTCCTTGAATAAGACGTTCTGCCAATGAAGATAGATCAAAATTTGAGGAAGAATTCTTTACCCCAAAAAAAGTATTGATGAAATTTGATGAATGATTCTCTACACGAAAGATTGACAACAATGAAAGTATTGAATAATCCGACGAGAATAAAAATTAGCAAGGCAACAGTCCTTGTTCGAACATCTTCACAAGGACTGAGGGGCTACTGATAAGAAAATAATTATGCAACTATAAGACATTGATAGATTAAGGGTGTAAGTTGGCACATTATTGGGGATGACTTATGTGATGTTGTCAATGAGGTTTTTAACGGTGGGGAGGTTCCTATTGAAGTTCACGCTTCTGCTATATGTCTTATCCCCAAAATCAGCTCTCCTAAATCTTGGCGTGACTTTCGTCCTATAAGCCTTACAACTCTCTTCAACATAATATATTCAAGACTAATCAATAAGAGGCTTGTTGTGCTATTTCCCAAGCTAATATCTGATAAACAAGGTGCTTTTGTAGCTAATATAAGTATTCAAGAGAATATTTTTATAGATAGGGAGCTTTGTTTTGATCTTAAGTTGAAGACTAAGGGAAGCAATAACATTATATTAAAGATTGATATGGAGAAAGCCTTTGATAGACTGTCTCACAGCTTTCTCCACTCAATTATTAAGGCATTTGGTTTTTGTCAGGGTTTTCTTGATATTAATATGGGAAATATTAATAACAACTATTTTTCTGTTATAGTAAATGGTGTTTCAAAAGGCTTTTTTAGGTCTAATCAAGGCTTAAGGCAAGGGGACCCCTTGTCCCCAAACCTGTTTATACTTGTTGATGAGTACTTTCTAAGGGGCTTGAAAAGAATGAATGCAGAAGACAATTCAATCAGATTTAAAGCAAGATGTAACCTGTCGATTCCTGTTTTGGCATTTGGTGATGACTTAACTATCTTTTGCAATAGTTTAGCTCCATCTTGTTCAAAGATAAACGAGTTCCTGTTACATTATCAAAAGTGCTTTGGTCAGATCATTAACAACAACAAATCTAAGTTGATTGTGGCTGAAAATACTACTCTATAATGTATAAATAGTATTAAGAGACAATTTGGTATTAGACACAGTTTTCTGCCTTTTAAATGTTTGGGGGTTATTATTGGTAATAAGAGTAAAGTCAGTGATTTCAAAAATCTTGTATCTAGAATAAGGGAAAAAATTATTGACTGGGATGGTTACACCCTCTCCTTTGGTGGGAGGCTGATATTAATACAATCTGTCATCTTTGCCCTACCGTTGTATTATATTCAGAATACAAGTCTTCCCAAAAATGTTATACACAGAATTGAAAATATCTACAATAAATTTCTATGGGGCAATAATTTAGAAACTAAAACAATCATTTGAGCTTCCTGGAAGAAGATAAGCAAACCTTATGCAGAAGGTGGTGTCAACATAAAAAAGCTTGAAGATTTGCAGACAACCTACTCCTATAAGCTTTGGTTTAATCTTAGAGCTAACACTTCTTTTTGGTCTAAACTTATAACCTCTATCTACTATAAGAGTCAGCATCATATTATTACTGCTATTCCTATCAGAAGGTCTAGAGTTTGGGCCAGAATTATCGAAGTAAGAGATGAAGCTGATAAGCATATTTTCTGGATTCGTGGTTGTGGGGAAATCGATTTTTGGTTGGACAAGTGGTGCACTGAGAAGGCCTTAATCTATTTCAATGAAACTAACAATAGAAGCCTTTATGAATGTACTAAGATGAACAACTATTGGTCAAATGGAAGATAGGATTTGGATAAGTTTAACTACATGGTGCCCTAAACGGTGGTTGCAAGTATTATTAAGATTAAGCTAAATTCTAATCCTGATAGAATTATGTGGGCATTATCAGATGATGGCAAGTTTAATGCTAAGACTACTTGGAATGCCATTCGTGATAAATAAAATATATCTAACATGTTCAGGATGACTTGGAACACTGCAACTCCAAAGAAATGCTCATTTCTTCTTTGGAGGGTTATGATGAATTGGCTCCCAACTGACACCAATTTGCAGAGAAGATATTTCCAATTGGCATGAAAGTGCCTGTTCTGTGAGCATGAGGAAAACAACATTCACATAATGGTTAACTGCAATCTATCCTGGCATATCTGGAATCATTTTAGCAATATTATGGGAATTAAAGTTAGAAGAAATATGATGGTTCAACATGGTATACGTACCTGGTACTGGTCTTCAATGAAGATTAGTAGTCTGAAATCCATCCTCCATGTTATCATTGTATGGATTATCAAGAGAGCTCGTAACAAAAAAAAGCATAAATAGATTAATGTGATTTCTACTTCATTAATAAACCAGGTAATCTATATCATTACTGCATTAAATTGTTCAAACTTACCGAGAAAGAAACACTGGGGAAAGGACTATAGAAAGGAAATTATTATGGGTTGTGATATTCGTCAAGATAAGCATCGTGCTCCGTTATACCTAAAATGGAATGCTCCCAAATTGAATCGATACAAGATAAATACAGACGGTGCTTCGACTGCTACTGGGGAGGCCAGTGGTGGAGGGATTATCAGAAACAGCGAGGGAATCATTATCAAAGCGTTTGGTAAAATCTATGAGAAGAATAACTCGATTGTGGCTGAATCTAGGGCACTTATGGATGGTCTTCTTCTATGCAAGTCTCTGGGAATCAGGAATCTAGATATTGAGGTCGATTCGAGCTTTCTGGTGGAGCTGATTGGGAAGGGGAAAACTATATGGTATCTTGATCCCATTATCAACTATTTTAGAAATCTAATAGATTCTACAATGGTGATTAAGCACGTCTACCGGGAGCAAAACAAAGCCTCCGATTGGATTGCAAATGAGGCTTTGAATTACAGAAGAGACTTTACTTTTGACCACAATTCTGCCTCAATTGAGTTGAAGGCGATAGTTTTCCTTGGAAGTATCGGTTTGGGTTACATTAGAGATAAAGATGGTTGACTTGATTTGGGTTTCCGGAAGTGCTTGGAGTTTCTGGCGAAGGAAAGTTTGGCTATTTGGGTTGTGGAGATAGTGGAGGAATCATAAAAATCACATGCTGCTTAAAAGTTAGAGTATGTTTTGTTTTTTGTTGTTCAAATTGAACCCTGTATTTTGAAAGTTCTCAATAAAGCCCAATTATATATATATATATATTAAAAATCTACATATTTGATTTGTTTCAACTTCGAACCGAGTCGATCTAAAGAAATTATAGTAAACGTCCAAAATCCATAAATGATCTCACATTTTTTATTTTTGTTCAGAAAAGTCATTTAATGATTTTTTTGTTCAAACACTTTCGTGTGATTTGGAAAAACAAATGGTATCGTTTCAATTATAGGCGCATATTTTAAGTCAATGAGGGATTTAAATTAGGAGTCAACAATTAAAAAGTGCAAACAACATAATATAATAACCTATTTTCACAGGTGAGAGATGAAAGTAAAATCCTTGATGATATAAAATACACTGCTATATTTGAAATGATACCATTTTTTAAGCAAAAATCAAATTAATACCAAAAAGAGAGTATTACAAAGGTAGACGACCAAATTAAAAAACAACCCAAAATAAGGACCTAACAGGCAATTAGGCCTAAACAAAAATCCCCAAATTGATGTCAAAACCCTAAATCAACCATTAAGTTGTCTTCAACCTCTCAGACTTAAACAAAAACTCCCCTCTGATTCTCCTTCTTCAACTCCCGACTCGAGCCATACAAACACTCGCCTTCTCCTCAGAATTTCCAACAAAACCACGAACCAGAATCTCCAACCTTCAGCTCACCAATCTATCCCTCCGATTTGCTAAGAAACATATCCTAAACCTAACCAATCTAGAAAGAGAATCGCATTCGGATCAGGAGGGATCACAAAATGATCGAAAGCAGGTTTAATAGAGGTTCTGAGAATCCATCTAGCCAGCCAATCTGCGGCCTGATTCTGGATTCTTGGGATGAACTTAATCACCATCGAAGTAGCAAACGCCATGCGACAAATCCTGATGACCGGGTTAAGATGCCAAAGCGAAACACCAGAAGCAATGAAGTTGACAAGAATCTGACAATCAGATTCAATGTCAACTAGAGTCCAACGGTTCTGCTTGCAAATCAGCAACCCATCAAGCAACGCACGAGCTTCTGCTAACAAATGGCACATTTTCCCGTACGTGTTTCCAAAGCACTGAAGAACTTCTCCAAGGTGGTTCCTGAAAATACCAGCACCACTAGCCTCCGAGTTTCTCAGCACTGAAGCGTCAATGTTTAGCTTGATTCGACCTTCAGGAGGAAGCTTCCAGGTATTATATCTTGGCTTAGAACAAAAAATAGGACAACCCATTAGCATACTTGCATTCTTTGTGTTAATCCAATGCCTCTTCTTAAGAATATAAACATTTAGAGAAAGAATAATGCGATTAATATTGTTAATAGTAGAGACAAAATTAGAATAAACTCCCTTAAATTTAGCTTTATTTCTGTTGAACCATATAGACCAGCAAATCACTACAGGCATAAGATGAGTGATGTGAGAATTATTTCTGGAAAAATCATGCCAAATTTTGATAACATGAGTAAGAACCATGCATCTATTGATATTGATCCTGAAAGTAACACTATAATGATTCCATATCTGCCAAGAATGAGTACAGTTGACAAAAACATGGTTAATATCTTCACTGTGACTACAAAATTGACATTTAGAAGCCAACTGTAGATGCCGTTTTTGCAGAATAGAATCAATAGGGATATAATGCATTATAATTTTCCATAGAAGGAAGGAAAAATTCCTGGGAATGATAGAACTCCAAATCTTGCTGAACATGCTAGAGAAATTAGCCTTTTGTCTGATTGCATTCCAAGTACTCTTGTTGTTGAATTTAGAATCATTGGAGCAAGTCCATATCATAATTTCATTCCTTGAACTGTCAACTTTTAAATTCTTAATATGACTCCATCTTTCAGGAGAAAGAAAAGGAACCATGGCATCAGCATCCCAGCTACCATTCTTCCAGAACGAGCTCACTTTAGCCTCCAAGTAACTGACTTCATTTTGATCATTGTGAATGGGCTTGTAATTATGCCAATTGTCTCTCCAGTAGTCCATATCCCCCTTGCCCAAGACCCAGCCAATGTAGTTTTCAGCAACATTCTTTACATTAATCAGTCTTTTCCAAGTATGAGACCCGGACCTATTGAAATTAGCATACAGAGGATGAGTATTTTTAGAATATGTAAGATGCATCAACTTGGCCCAAATAGAATCATTCTGCCTATAGGAGAATCATAATTTCATAGAATACACATACTGAATATCAGTAATACTCATAATATTTAGACCCCCTTCCTCAAAGGGTTTACAGATCGACTGCCACTTAGCCCAATGAGTAACAGGCTCATTATACTTAGACCTCCAAAGAAACCTGTTCAAAATCTTCTCAATTCTACTGATAAAACTCTTAGGGAGACTACTATTCTGAAGCCAATAATTAGGAAGGACCATAAGAACATTAGAAATAAGAACTAATCTGCCACCAAATGACAAATAGTTTGAGTCCCAAGCAGAAATCTTATCACTAATACTGTTTATGATTTTGATGTAATTGCAGGCTTTATTATTATTGCTCAAGATACAACCCAGATAGCTCGTTGGCAGATGCCCAGTTCTATATCCAGTCTGAATCTTCAAGTAAGCAGCCCTAGAATGATGAAGAGAAGAATATGTAATTAGTTTAGTTTTTTGCTTATTAATCAATTGTCCCGAAACAAGCTGATATTTATCCAAAAAAACACTAAGTTTTCAATAGATTCCTGTAAGCTATTTATAAATATAAGGATATCATCAGCAAAAGCCAGACAAGGCAATAAAATCTTAGATCTAGTATTGTATATCATCTTCTTATTGTTTTCAAATAAAATTTGCATTCCCCGTAACAATACTTCTTCACCAATAATAAAAAGGCTAGGAGACAGGAATCACATAAAATGGAGTCCTGAAATCAACAGGAATTATGAATGTCCTATCGCCCTGCTTTGGGTGAGATTTGAAAGATTGCCTGAATTTTTGTATAACAAGAATATAATAAAGAATATGGCTGATTTGTTGGGGCTGGTTCATCAGGTTGTGGTTCCTAACTTCAATGGGGCTTTAGAAAATGTTTGCTATGCTCTAATCGAGATTGATGTGTCAAGATTTCTGAAAAGGAAGTTGTGGATAGATTTTGGTGGGCAGGATGGCAGTTGGGTGGGGATTAGTTATAAAAATGCTCCATATTACTGTCATAGATGCAAGCATTTGGGTCATAACTCTTGAAGAGTTAAAAGATGGTCCGAGGGTGATTTTGTATGAGAAGATTTGTAGGTAGGGGATTAGGATGTAGAAGGATATTTGAGTGTTAGATCTAGAGAGAGAAAATGCTAAAAGAGTAGAGAGAGAAAGTCGTATTATTCATCTTGAGATTCGTGAAGTGTGTGTGGTCCTTTTATAGTACACTTGCGGACCCCACACGCTTTAATTCGGTTTAATTACATCTTTTGGTCCCTGCTTTAAGGTTCCTTCCTATTTTAGCTATATCTTTACAATTCATGCATTTTAGCCCTTACACCTTTATTTCTAGGCATTTTGGCCCTTATACATTTATTTCTATGCATTTTGGCCCTTATACATTTATTTCTATGCATTTTGGCCCTTATACATTTATTTCTATGCATTTTGGCCCTTATACAATTATTTCTATGCATTTTGGCCCTTGTCTTTTATTCTTCCTCATCAGTAGCCCCCCAGTCTTAGTAAAAATCGTTTTGCTAAGACTGAAAAATTCTCCTGACAGGCCAAAATTATTCCTTCTTCGAACTTCATGAGTCCTTCGAAAAGTGGCTCCACAAACCCCTCGGCATTTTCGAAGCCATGAACAATCAAAAGGTCGCTCCACAAAACCCCTTCGACAAAAAACCTCTTCGAGCCGTTTGTAAGCCTCCTCGAATATCTGAAAAATGGGCCTCTTCAAACTTCTATTGTACCGAGTAGCCCCCTTAATCCTTGCAACATTTGAAGTAAAATGGCCGTCGGACAATTATGTACTTAGGCGAAAAATGGTGCTAGGATTGATGACGTCACTGTAGAAACATCAATATCAGAATACTTCTGAAGAAACGGTACCAATTCTTTTGTCAGAAAACCCTTCCACTTCCCATGACAATCTCTGACACAAAACTCTTCATCTTCTGCTATAGCTAGGTTGCCAAACAATGTCCACCTATATGGACCATCATACTCCTAGGCAAACAACATAAAAATGTCCCCGGGCTTCCTTTGCCAAGAAAGCCCATTAGTCTTCTATAAATACCAACCTTTTCCTTCATTAATGCAACTTCTGTTCAATTATTTATAGAGAGATAAAACTGGCGAACAAACCCCGTCGAATTCCTGATTGGTTGTTGATTAGTAAGCGGTTCGAAGAGAGGGTTGCTGCTGGTGAAGACGTAAGGCCTCATCCCCCACCATTGACTACAACCTTTTTTGGTACCTGGCCTCCTTCGAACAACTCAACCGCCATCATACCTCGAGAAGTAGCTCGTCAAAGCTTGCTCAGCAAAACAAACCCTCCTAGAGAAATGGGTAAAGAGAGACCACACAAGCATTCATCAGGTTCGAAGAGGAAGAAATCCCATAGAGATAGAAAAGGTTCGCATGATCGAAAACGGGCCAAGGAAGCTCCCCTAACTATTCGAGAACCATCTGCCCCAACTAATATTGAACATCCTCCCCAGAGATCTTCAAGTCCTCGACGGACTTCGAGGAGTCCTCCTCGAAACCCAGCTAGTCCTCCTCGAAACCAAAACCAACATGATTCTGCTAGCCCTCCTCGAAACCAAAATCAGCAACAGAATTCTGGAAGTCCTTCTCAAAATCAAAATCAACAACAGAATTCTGGAAGTCCTCCTCGACTTCAAGACCGTCACCGTGATGCTGGCAGTCCTCCTCGAATACATGGAACAGATGTTTCTAGTCTGCCCTCCACGCCATCCATGACCATTCATGGCACTCAATTTCCCCCCTCAAGGACGCTTATTACCGATGAAGACATGCGTATCTTACATGAACAAACTTTAGACCCCAAAGTTACAAAGCCTCTCAATAAGTCCTTCGGACAGAAATTGCCCATTATTCCTTCCTCAGGCCTTACGAACGGTGCAACATCTTCTTCGACAATATCCGAGGAGCAAGCTCGCCGGATTGCTCCAAAATTGAAGGGGGATGTTGTGCTGCCCTTGGAGTTGGACAACATTGCTGGCAACAATATTCGTGGCATTGAGAATAAGCACATGGTAGCCCTTGCCAACATCAAATATAAATACTTTTCAAGGGAGGAGGAAACGATGCTGAGGGCTCGATGGGGCATCCCCACTTATATTAATATCCGATTTCCTGCCGAGGGAGAAACACCCTTATCTGTGAGGGATCACGAGGTGGTGATCTACACAGAAATCATGAATTGGGGGCTAAGGTATCCCTTAGACCCTTTTTTTATTGAATATCTTTCGAAGATCGACCTTTGCCCGTTACAGGTTGGGCCCAATATGTGGTTCACGTTGATGGCTTGCATAATGGCCTCAAGGCTCTCAGGCCAAGAATTTTCTTTGGAGCAAATCATTGGTCTTGCTGGTCTTGCCCGAAATCCTTACTTTCCCTTCTATTCATTGACATTCAATCGGGGGCAAAAAATACTGAAGGATCTGTTGGAGGCCGATAAAAAATTGAGGCAACAATTCCTCTTTTTCTCTGGCTGCTGGGAGACTAGATCAGAAGCCACCCCTTCGAATCCTCATAAACTGTCACTAAAATGGAATATGAAATGTAATTATTCCACCAACTTTTACTCTTCGAACTTAAGCCTTCGAATTTGATGCTTTCTCTTAGGTCTCCTCGAATACTTGTATGTCCTCGAAGTAATATGTTCCCTCAAAATTGTATGTTATGTTTGATATTTACTTTCTTGCTTCAGCTATGACTGGAGTGTCCAAACCCTACACCGACTATGTCGAGGGAGCTACCACTACTTTTACTAACCTTCGCTTGTGGGCAAAGGAGCAGTGGGACAATCGCTTTCGCCGTTGTTTTGTTGATGACAACTTGGCTAGGAGTCGACTCTGGAGGCTTAATCCCCAAGATCGTATAAGTATGAGGGGACTGATGACTCCGCCTTCGGAACGGGAAGTGCTAGAGCGATGTAGCCAACAGGATGTCACAATCTATCTGCCCAAGCGTTCTCGCTCACAAAGTCACCTGGATGAACCTCCAAAAGATGAAGTAACACCAACCCAACCAATAAATCCCAAAATATCTACGAACAAACAAAAAGCACACTCCTCGAAGAATGCAGGGGCCTCGAACTCTAATGACCCTCAAACAACTGAAGTCCCTCGAACAACTGAAGCCCCTCGAACAAGGGAAGCCCCTCGAACAAGTGTTATTGCTTCAACAAATCCCACTCCTCCTCCCCCTGCTCCCATCCTTCCACCAAAGAAAGATAGCAAGAAAAAAGACTTGAAGGGGAGGGGTATTCTTCTTGAGCCCATCGAAGAACAGTCTGAGGGAGGAGAAACTCCTGACAACAATGAAGGGACTAACTTTGAAAGAGAAGTCCATGATGATGCAATTGATGCTGAAAACAAGGATGGCCAATCACCCAAGGAAACCTCCTACCAATCCTTGCACTCTCCTCTGACTGAGGCTTCTCACCCAGCTTCCCTCGAAGGCAGTCCAAGGCTGGCTCCTATCCCTGCTCCTCGAACAAACCCTCCATTATTCGTTCACCCAGACGTTGCTTGTGGTAATTTTTCCGATTTTGACTCTGCAGATTTAGGGTCTCCCTCGAGCTCCTTCGAGGTCCCCTTGGATGATGAGTTTTCGATGAGTCTGCGAAGGCTGCTGCATACTTCAGTGAATCGAGGAAATAAAATGCGCCATCTTGAAAAGCGTAAAAATTACTACAAGTTCAAAGCATCACTAGTATGCAGTGATCGAGGGCCAAGCTGACGCCCTGTACGAGCGTCTTTCTGCCTCTGAGAACTATGTAATAATGCTGGAGAGGTGTTGCCAACAAGAAAGGGACTTGTACAAGGAGAAAACTGCTGCCCATGAGCTGATGATATCTGAATACAAGAAAGGGCATCGTAAGGCTTGCGATGGATTTGAGCAATGTACTGAGTCTCTTCGAAAAGTAGTCGGAGAGCGCGATAAATTGGAGAGAAAGATAAAAGGTTTCCCAGTAGAAATCGAAGAGGCAAAGGAGAAGGCTGCAGATGCTTATGCTGCAACATGCTTGAAGACTTTACAAGCTCGGGATGCTGCTACCCGAGCCGGCTTATTGACCCAAATATACACCGATCACCCTGACTATGAATTGGGGCCCTTCTAGAAGCTTGTCCCCCCAGAACTTCGCCCACCCCAAATAGTTGTAAGTGAGAGTGAAGACTCAGAAGGTGAGGGGAGTGATAGCTCGAAGAATGCCGACTGAGTAAAAGTGTTGTAGGTAGTTTTTTGTATGGCCTAAAAGGCCTCTTTTTGTAAGGATTGGAACTTGTTGTGCTGCTTTAACCTTGTAAGAGCACTGAATATTTGACTTATCAACGTGCTGTATTTTGGAACAAGTTTATAATGATTTTCAGGTTGATAAATTGTTCTTCGAATTATTATTTCATTGGCCCTTCGAATGATTAGTACTTTGATAAATTCACAAAATTTATTGGATAAGTTTGTAACAAGGCCATCGAACTTCAAATTTATTAGCCCGTCGAACTTCAAATTTATTAGCCCGTCGAACTTCAGATTTATTAACCTTCAGATAATTATTATCTAGATAATTAGGTCTTCGAATTCCAACTTA
Organism: Limnanthes douglasii subsp. nivea; assembly: GCA_036936605.1. NCBI lineage: Eukaryota > Viridiplantae > Streptophyta > Magnoliopsida > Brassicales > Limnanthaceae > Limnanthes > Limnanthes douglasii. The sequence continues at coordinate 27,284,435 of JAUPFV010000003.1, read as the reverse complement.
TTTGGCCTTCGAACAATTTTTACTTAAATAAATGCAGCAAGTTTTACACTTGCAAGAAAGCCTTCGAATTCCAACTTATTTGGCCTTCGAACAATTTTTACTTAAATAAATGCAGCAAGTTTTATACTTGCAAGAAAGCCTTCGAATTCCAACTTATTTGGCCTTCGAACAATTTTTACTTAAATAAATGCAGCAAGTTTTATACTTGCAAGAAAGCCTTCGAATTCCAACTTATTTGGCCTTCGAACAATTTTTAGGGTCTCCGAAAATAATATCCAGCAGAAAGTTCCAACTTATATAACACGTTTTACTTAGAATGGCCTCGAGGCACACCTTAGTGTGACCCAAGGAATAGTTCGAAGGTCCCAACACATCGCGGCACACCTTAATGTGACCCGATGAATAGTTTCAAAGTCCCAAAACTTCATGACGCACCTTAATGTGACCCGAAGAATAAAGTGAAAATAATTCGAGGCACATGTTACTGTGACTAAAAAAACAGTGCGAGGGACAACAATTCGAGGCACATGTTACTATGACTCAAAAAATAGTGCGAGGGACAACAATTCGAGGCACATGTTACTGTGACTCAAAAAATAGTTATAGGCAAAGAAACTTTGTATTGACGGGGATCACCGAAACACCTCATTAAAACCTTCCTGTGCCTAACAGGGTAGGAAATAGTGTGTCCTCACCAAAATTGTTCCCAAGGGATACATAGAAAGGGAAAATAAATACAATGTCATCTCCGAGCTCTACTAATCGAGGTACAACTTTAAATGCTCAATATTCCAGGGTAAGCGTAGATATCGTCCGTCTTTATCTTTCAACCGATATGTGCCTGGTTTTATCCTTTTCAGTGACCTCATAAGGGCCTTCCCAGTTAGGTCCCAACTTCCCCAAACTCTTGTCCTTAGTGTGTAAGAAAACTTTGCGTAGGACCTTGTCTCCCACCTGAAAGTCTCTATGATTGACTTTGGACGCATATCGACTCCTCATAAGAGTTAGATAGTGAAGGGAAGTCAGCTGCGCCCGCTGTCTCTTTTCCTCCACCAAATCTAAAGCCAATGCTCTATGCTGGTCATTTGTGTCTGAGTCATAAGTTGCTATTCGATGTGAAGGGAAAAGGATCTCTGGAGGGACCATGACATCCATCCCATAAACTAAGGCAAATGGGGATATAGCGGTGGCTGTCCGGGGGGTCGTTCGATACGCCCACAACACCTCCTGTAAATAATCGGGCCATTTCCCCGCCTTTCCTTCCAAGTTTTTTCTCAAACCGTCGAGGATGGTGCGATTAGTTACTTCCACTTGCCCATTTGCCTGGGGGTGAAATGGTGCCGAAAAACATTGTCGTATGTCTCTTGACACACAAAAACTCTGGAATTCTTTGTTATCAAATTGCGGTCCATTGTCCGTGGTAATCTGCAACGGTACACCAAATCGACAACAAATATTAGATAAAACGAATTTGATCACGTCTTTGGCCTTTGTTCCTGCGAGTGGCTCAGCTTCCACCCATTTAGAAAAAATAATCGACAGCCACAATTATTGTCTGTCTGCCCCCAGAAGCCATTGGTAGAGGTCCAACCAAATCAATGCCCCACCTGTCAAAAGGAACTGCATCTGAGATGCTTTCCATCAATACTCCCGGTTTGTGAATCACATTAGCATAGCGCTGACACGTGTCACATCGTTTAACCAAATCTTTTGCATCAGCCGAGATAGTTGGCCAATAATAGCCTGCCAAGAATACCCTGCGTATCAAAGCCTTATATCCACAATGAGCGGATCCTTCGCCGTCATGCAGCTCAGAAAGGATAATTTGTGACTCAGGCCCACTCAAGCACCTTAGCAATGGCCGACTCAAAGATTTTTCATACAACAATCCTCCCAACAACATATAACCATGAGATTTGAATCTAACTCTTCTGGCTTCATATTTGTCGACGGGCAAAACGTCATGAGCCAAAAAATCAATGAGGACTGTTCTCCAATCAGGTGTGATCGCGTGGCTTTCCTCCGAGATATCCATCACATGGTCTTTACTAATCGAGATCGACGGGCATGTCTGGACCAGAACCCAAGGATAACCCTCTGTCCGTGAAGCAGAGGCAAGTGAATCCGGGACGGCGTTCAATTCTCGTCGGGCATGCTCGAACTTGACACCCTCAAAACCCGACGCCAAATCTTTCATCAGCTTCAAATACTGTATCAGTGTGTCCTTCATTGCCTCAGACTCCCCCGTAGCCTGATTTATCACCAATTGAGAATCACTGATCAATTTTATCCGCCGAGCCCCGCATATTTGAGCTAAACGTAGGCCGACTAAAGCTGCTTCATACTCAGCCTCATTATTAGTAGCTTTGAAAGCGAAACGAATTGCTTGGAACATAGCTACCCCTTACGGGGATATTAACTGGACACCTGCTCCACTGCCTGAGATGTTCGATCCACCATCCGTTCGTATCACCCATTCTTCCTCGACGACTATATCATGTATCTCATGCTCTTCCCTGTTTGAGTGGAACTCAACCAAAAAATCTGCTAAGACTTGTGCCTTTATCGCCGTTCGAGGTTCAAATGTTATGTCGAAGTCTCCCAGCTCAACGGACCACTTAGTTATCCTGCCGGAGATGTATGGTCTTTGTAATAGACTTTTCAGGGGAAACGTCCTTCGAACCACAATTGGATGGGCTTGAAAGTAAGGCCTCATCTTTCGTGCTGCTGTCACCAATGCCAACGCCACCTTCTCCAAGGTAAGATAACGCTTCTCGGTGTCCAACAAACTCTTGCTAACATGATAAATTGGCCTTAGGAGAGAGTCATCTTCTCGGAGGAGAACGACACTAACAGCACACACAGATACCGCTACATAAACAATCAACGTCTCCCCTACCAAGGGTTTAGACAAGACTTCCGGAGAGGTCAGATACTCCTGAACTTGACGAAAAGCCGTCGAACATTCTTCGGTCCAACAAAATTGCTTTGCATTCTGCAATATTTTAAAGAACGGGGCACACTTATCCGACGAGCGATAAATGAATCTATTCAGAGCAGCCAATTGTCCTGTCAGAATTTACACCTCTTTAATGTTTCGGGGATGACTCATGGTGATCAAAGCTCTTAACTGCTCCGGGTCCGCCTCAATGCCTTTTTCGCTGATCATGTAGCCAAGAAATTTACCGGACCGCACTCCAAAAATACACTTTTCGGGGTTGAGCTTAAGATTGACTCTACGCAAGTTGTGGAATGTCTCTGCAAGGTCATCAAAGTGGTCGTCGTCTTTCTCACTCTTAACCAACATATCGTCGATATAAGCTTCCATGTTCCGCCCAATCTGCTCCTCGAAGGTTTTATTAACCAAGCGCTGATAAGTTGCCCCCGCGTTTTTTAACCCGAATGGCATGACCTTGTAACAGTATAGACCTCGCCCAGTAATAAAAGAAGTGCTCTCTTCATCGTTAGCAGCCAATCAGATTTGATTGTATCCCGAGTAAGCATCCATAAAAGATAGCAATCGATTTCCGGAGGTCGAGTCCACTAACTGATCAATACGCGGGACGGGAAAAGGATCCTTAGGGCAAGCGCGGTTCAAGTCCGTGAAGTCGATACACATTCTCCACTTGCCATTTTTCTTCCTCACCAACACCGGATTTGACGCCCATAAAGGATAATGCGACTCGCGAATATGACCAATACTTAACAACCGTTCGACCTCCGACAAAATTGCTGAGGCCTTTTCCGGGGAGACAGGCCTTCTTTTTTGGACTATGGGTCGGATATCCGATCGCAAGGCAAGCTTGTGACATATAATTTCCGTCGGCACACCAGTAACATCATGTGCACACCAAGCAAACATATCAAGCTTATCAGACAAGAAAGCAATTAACTTCCCTTTAAATTCGGGGGAGAGGTGGACTCCTATTCTCAGAACTTTGCCAGCCGCAAACTCGTGTATCGCAAAATCTTCCTCTGGGACTTGAAATCCGGGGCCTCCCTCGGATCATCACAAGGGATGACCTCGGGGGGTAGCCCCTTTAATTGCTATGCTGAGTCAGAGGGCCCCCCTCGAACTCCTTTGGAAGACAGGGCCACCTGGTAACATTCTCGTGCCATCTTCTGGCTACTTCTGACCGTCCCAATATTGTTCCCGATCACATATTTTAGACACTAATGCACCGTGGAGATGACGCCATGCATCAGAGATAACCAAGAGCGACCCAAGATAGCATTATATGAGGTGGGTGCGTCAACCACAATGAAGAGTACCTCCACTTCCTTTTTGAATGGTCCGCGACCCAACTCCACCATACATTGAAACTCCCCCACGACAACCGCTGTGGCACCAGTGAAGCCTACTATTATCCTGTCAGATCTTCGGATGACCGGTGGGTCAGAAATGCGGCGGTAAGTACTCATAACAAGATGTTCGCAGAGCTTCCTGTGTCGATAAGTATTTTTTGAATCTGATCCCCGACAATGCCCGCCGCGATCACTACAGCATCCTCATGAGGGCCTGCAATATTATGCATATCATCATCATCAAAACAAATAATAGGAGAAGGCGATCGATGCATTTGTGCGGAGACTCCAGCTTCGATCTGGGTGGTCAAATTCACCATGTGCCTTTTGCGAGAGCTGTTCGAATTTCCAACGATAGTGTCTCCGCCAAAGATTGCTAAGGACTCGAAAAATGCACAAAGGCTATCCACCTTTCCCCTCAGAATTTCTTCTTCGACCAGGTTTACATTATTCCTCCCAACTTTTGGGTCCAAATATTCTTGTTCGATGTCAAAATCGTCAACCCCTTCGGAAATTACCATGGCTGTGTCAGTATTCTTCGAGACAGCTTTTACCACAGCATTTTTCTGGGAGTGTTTCCTGACATATTCCAATAGCATTCCATTCTCAATGAGAGCTTGCACCTCCTTCTTTAGGGCTATACAATCTTTGGTGTCATGACCCACATCCTCGTGATATTTGCAATATTTATTGATGCTCCTGCTTTCCCTTGGTGTTTGTATGGGAAAAGGCTTTCTGAATGTGACCAAAGATTTAGCCTTATCAAAGATTGTAGCAACATTCTCTGTCAACTCTGCAAAGTAGTCAGGTCGAGTCCATTTGTTCGACATGTATCTTCCCCCTTGATTGTGGTTTGACTGATTGCCATAGTACTGCGGGTTTGATTTTTGCCTCGGAGGATACTGACCCGTGCTTTTAGCTTGAACGTTTGATCGAGGGACCTGAGTGCTTGGCTCGGTCCTTTGGAATTGATTATGGTCCAATTGCTCTCCGGAACCTTTCTCCGAGGCTTGGGTTTCTTCCACCAAGATTCTCTTCTCAACTTGATCTAGCAATGCTCCGAAGGTCATCGCTTGACTTTCTGCCACAGTGTCTTTTAACAGCCATGGGAGCAATCCCATTCTGAACGCCGCAAGCGCCACCGAATCTTTACAGTATTCCATATCTGTTTTGGTTTTTACAAAGCGATTGGTATAGTTTTTGAGGCTCTCCCCCACTTTTTGTCGACAGTAGATTATGGTGTCTCCGTTGGCCCGAAACTTCTTGCTTCCAACGAAGTGTTGTCTAAAGATATTCCAGAACATGTCAAAGTTCTTAATGGAGCCATGAGGTAGCCTGTTGTACCACTTAGATGCCACTCCCTTGAAAGTTTGAGAGAACGCTCTGCACAAAAGCTTATCATCGTCGTCGAAGTATCATAAAGTTCTTAAACTGCTCGATGTGATTATCCGGATCCTGAGTCCCATCGAACTTTTCAAGCTTTGAAATGTCAAAGTGCTTTGGGAGGTTCCCCACTAAGATCTCCGACGACAGAGGAGAAGCTCTCCAATTATGCCCTGTACGATAAACATTGGATCTCAAATTATCGTTGTTTGAAAAGTACAAACCCTCCTCGGAGGGCAGCGTGTACTGCTGCTGCCATTCTGAATTTCGAGGGCCCATATCATCCTTCCCAAGGCACTTTTCCTGCTTATGCAAACGATCACCAACTCGGTCGTGGTGACTCTTCTCCCGCGAGGATTTCCTCTCCGAACTCCTTCCCCTTCGGTCATCAGTTCGCCTCTGGTCACGCCTTTTCCTCCTGTGGTGTCTTCGAGGAGATGACTCAGAAGTACTATACCGCGAGTAATCACTTGAAGTAGCCGAGTCCGATCGGTACTTTTCTCTCCTCCTCGAAGACCGTCGCTCACGCCTCCGATATTTATCATCTCTTTTCCTGGGACGAATTTCGACGTCCCGCTCCTCCTTTTGTTCGATAGGTTCTCTTCTTATCTCAGATCGAACATTTTTCTGGACGGCTTCTTTCTCCGCCTTCAACTTTTCGATTTCCACCAGTAGTTCATTCCTCTGAGCCAAGAGGGCGGAGTCATCAAAAGCGTTTTCGACTCGCCGACCTCTTTCTCCTTCGGATTCCAAGTCGTCATGGAAGTCATCCGCCTCCATGTTCTCCTCGCAGCGATCGATCAAATCGTCCCCTGGACCTTCCACGGTTCTCCTCGAAACGAGAATTATTGCTAGGAAGTGATTATCGTCGGAGCGATTTTCGTTTCCCACAGACGGCGCCACTGAAGAGTTAAAAGATGGTCCGAGGGTGATTTTGTTATGAGAAGATTTGTAGGTAGAGGATTAGGATGTAGAAGGATATTTGAGTGTTAGATCTAGAGAGAGAAAATGCTAAAAGAGTAGAGAGAGAAAGTCGTACTATTCATCCTGAGATTCGTGAAGCGTGTGTGGTCCTTTTATAGTACACTTGCGGACCCCACACGCTTTAATTCGGTTTAATTACATCTTTTGGTCCCTGCTTTAAGGTTCCTTCCTATTTTAGCTATATCTTTACAATTCATGCATTTTAGCCCTTACACCTTTATTTCTAGGCATTTTGGCCCTTATACATTTATTTCTATGCATTTTGGCCCTTATACATTTATTTCTATGCATTTTGGCCCTTGTCTTTTATTCTTCCTCATCAACTCTGAAGAATGTAAAAAGGCTGATAATAAAGAAGATTTAGGTAATAAGCCATAAAGTTTGGAAAGAAGACAGTTGGATTCTGGAAAAATATGTGATTCAGGTTCTCGAATCCTTAAGGATGATTGTGTTCAATCTTCTCGGCAAATAAAGAGGAAATTGCAATCCATTATTATCCCTCAGGACAATTCTGTTTTCGCTCAAAACAATGATGTTTTGAGCAATGTCAGCTGATCCGATCTAAGAAGATGATTCTGACCGCGCTGAGGAGTTGGGATCTTGAGGTGACTACCCAAAGGATGTTAAACAATCAAAGATCTTATTTAGTGCCTACCTATATTCCATTATTATACCATTTTTTTAATCAATCAAAAGTGACTGAATCATTAAATGAATTTTTTTAAAAAAGTAAAAGATTACTTTTAACGCTTTTAGGCCACCTCGATTCGAAGCTGAAATAATTCAGATATGTGTTTTTTTTATATTTGGTTTTAAAATAAATAAATTATTTATTTTTAATATTTGAAAATTATGAAATATCTAGGTGTTACGCTTTTAAACATATTATTTATATTTAGGTCGGTTCAATTCGAAGTTCAATTAAAGTAAAAGTTTTTTTAGGCATATGTTATTAGTAGTAATTTGATTTTTGTTTTTTAACGTTAATATGAGATTTATAAAATATAAATATTAGGCCAAAGGCCATAGAGACAGAGAAATGGGTCAGGACCCTATCATCCAACCCGACTTATAAAAGATACAAGGAACCCTAATCTCAGAGTTGAATCAGTCCTCGTTAAGATCGAGAGCTCCTCCACATCCAAAAATAATGTTTCCATTATTAAGGCTTAGGGTATTAAGGCTTCCAATAGATTTGAAGAAAGCATCATTTCCATGAGCGGCCTGATGCAAGTCTTCGTCTTCCGTGAGCTTTGGACTCTCTGAAGCAGCAACATCTCTTCCGTTTGAGGTAGGACTCCCGAAATCAATCAATATCAGCGCTTTCCAGCTTCCTGAAATTTTGTTTTATATCAGGAGAAGATTTTCTATAAGAAATCGAGATTATTGTGAAGAAAGTTAGAGAAGAGTCAGTTCGATGACTTAACTTTGTTTCTTTGCTTCTACAGCTTGAGCGAAAGCAGCAGATTCCCAAGGCAAGAACACCAGGATGGACCATCTTCTACGATTAAATGGTCGAAGCTCACCCAAAGTACCCTTTCTCTTCTGATTTGGAGAGGAGAATGGTCTGGAACCGGGTGCAGTGCACCAGAGTACAGAAGAAGGTCAGCAGGTCTTCGGATAGTCAGAGGCAACAGGATCCAGCTTGAGACCAAGATGTAGAAAGGAACTGTGAGTTTCTTCAATTGAATCTCCAGTGTTCAAACTTGATCAGGTAATAATTTCTTCTGGGATAGTAAGCAAAGATTTTGCGGATTTAATTGTCTGCTTGCTGATAGAGAAGATGGGTTGTGAATGGTGCTTTCCAGGAAAGGATGTCACAGTGGGAAAACTGCAAGTCTTGTCATCCATCTAACAAGGAACCCTAGCGCATCGGGACGATCCTATACTATCTGACTCATATACCAACAGATAAGCGCAGCATCATCTCCATCACAAAGAGGCACCATGGTATCCTCAAGGCGAGACTTCCTGTTCCTCATCTATCCAAGAGACAGGATTCAGGGAGAGAGAGACCTAGGTTCCAGAACTTGAGTTAATTCAGATGAATTTGACTCAAGAAGGGAATTAGGCATACAGATTCAGGCTTTGATTCTGAGACATAGGTAACTAGATCAGCAACATTTGGATTTTCATCTTCCAGGAAAGGATAAGAATCTCAACAAGTGGGAGATGGGAAGATTCCTAGCTTCCACCTAGCAGGCTACTTCAAGACTTCTAACAACTGCAGATTAAAGGACCTCAAGGTCTTCAATTTTGTATGGTAACCTAGCCCTTACCATACAAATTAGAAGTCTTCAGGGCAAAAACAAAGTGATTTCTCAAGACAAGACTCCTCTTCAATCCTCGATGTTCAGGTATCCTCAATTCATGCTCGCTAAAATTATAATTGCTTTCAGATGCTTAGGAGAGTGACTATCCTTAAAGTGTAATTTTTGTTTACATTTCAAGGTCCATTTGGCAAGCCAGTCGGCCGCCATATTTTGGGACCTTGAAATGTTGCAGATGGTCATATTCAAAGAGATGAACATCCTGCAGCACTTAAGGGCTAGGTTTAGGTTTTTCGAGGCCCTGAAGACCTTGAGGGCCAGGTTACCATACAAATTAGAAGTCTTGTAGTAGCCTGATTACAAGTGGGATAAGGTCCAAATAGAAACTGACTCTCAACACTTAAGAGCTAGGTTAAGCCATAGGGGGGCTGAGCTTACCATACAAATTAGACGCACCAAGAATAAGCATGATGGTTCCTAATGATAATACCTTGATGGTTCCTAATGATAACACCTCCTCCAGCATCCGGGTTAAGAGGAATCCACTGATGATAGGAGGCCTTTGTAATAGTTTTACATCCCAACATTTTGGAGATATTTGTATCTCCTTTCCAGTGCTTGATCCTGAGAGAGTTAGAAGAATCTAAGCTTATAATAACTTTGTTAAAATACCTGACAAACAATTCAGTGTTGACATAGATCACTGAATTTGGATTTATTTCTGTAGTGCCAAACTGTCCAAAGGATGATAACAGGAATAATTGTCCTGATACGGGTCTTCTATATCTTTTTTTTATCATTTTGTATTAAATAGAAATTTAATAATTATTAAATGTTTATATCAATTAGATTTTTTATGAGATTTTTAATTAATTTTTTTATTATAAAATTTTAAATATATACAACAATATTAATAATCTATTTTACAACAACTATTTTTATATCAGGTACTCTAGTAAAATTATTGACGAAACGAACAACCAATTCTAGTTTGGATTCAAAGTAGTAGTGCTATCAAAATTATTGACATCAGCCCAATCTAACTTATGATCAATGATCCTATTGTTGAAATACAGGAACTAACTGCATTGATAAAGAGTGATATCAGGATACCGAACACTGCTCGATCTGCAAATTTTACAAAATATTGAGATTAGGGATGGGAGCTTTCCATTCCACAACAGTTTGTGATGACTTAAAGAACAAACTTATGGGAGCTACAAAAGATCTTCAATTTGTATTAACTAACAAAATGGAGGTTTACATCGTAGACTACCTATTTATATTTATAGACCTCTTTTATTTTTGCAGCCATTTTATACATGGTTTTCTGCCTTGTAGAATATCAAGGCTTATGAAAATAGGAGACAGATCTTTTCCACAGAAAGTACTTTGAGAGATAGTGTCATACAACATCAGTTCAAAGCTATTATGACCGAGCCATCTCCTTGGTCAACTCTAGCAAATATATCAAAGAGTTTTCAACAAACATCGTGAGTATTTCTATTTAAGTTAAAGGTGTTTAGGTCCGTAAGGATATAATACTTTCTTTTTCTCTGATATTCCAGCTCCACTTGCATTCGAGTTCCGACCATTGCTCAGATTCGGGTTCCGGCTCAAGATCAGATTCGAGTTAAGAGTTCGTGTTATAATCGGATTCCAACACAACTAGTACCCCAACCCTTTTGTTTGAATTTTTTAATATATATTTTATTGTTTTCTTTTACAATAGATTTAATTGTATTGAGTCTATCTTGTTAACCACATGTCCTTGTAAATTAGAATGAATATTGCAAGTGCTTGTTTAAAATGTGTTGAGTTACTACTCAACAATTTTAAAATTAGATTTAGGTACAAATTCCGATACTAAAAAACATTTGAATAGTGTATTAAGTCTATCTTGTTAACCACATGTCTTTGTAAATTAGAATGAATATTGCAAGTGCTTGTTTAAAATGTGTTGAGTTACTACTCAACAAACCAAAGCAGTTTTAAAAATAGATTTAGGTACAAATTCCGATACTAAAAAACATTCGAATAATGTGAACATAATAGTCTCTTTATATTGTAAAAGAATTTAGTTTCCAAAATGAATTTGGATAGACTTATGAAGATACCAATAATTCTAAATTATTTCCTTTATAGAAGTTTGTCATTAGGTACCAAACCTCTATTTTTTTTAAACAAAGAAAATATGTCTCGGGTTGAATTTGAGTTTGATTAAAAAATAAAATCTTTGATAGGAATTAAACTCAAATTCAAACCGTAACATATTTTTTTTTGTCTAGAAATCGAGGTTTAGTAACTTATGGCAAACTTATCTAGTATAATCATTGTTGGCAAGCAACTATAAAGGAAACGATTTGAAGTCATCAGTTATTTTCATTACTCTACCGAAATTCGTTTTAGATATTAACTTTTTCTCATAATATACATACACCATTGTGTTCACTATATCCAAATGTTTTCTACTTTCAAATTTTGTATCTATATGTAATTTTAAGACTACTTTGGGTTGTTTGGTTGTAGTTCTTCTAAGCAAGCAGTTGAAATTTTTATTGTATTTTTTAGGATTGGTGGTTAACAAGATACAAACTCAAGATAATTATTCAATTATAAAAGCAAACAATAGAGTAAATATTAAAAACTTCATACATGGATGTTGTGTTGTTATGGTGGCTGTGCTGGAACCTAATTCTGATATGGACTTTGATCCTGAGCCGGAAAGCGAATCCGATCATGAGATGGAACCCTATTTATGTCCCCATGGAGCTCTAAAGTGTCTGACTTGCTTATTTTCTTGATCATCAAATTTTCATTCTTTCATTCTTTGTAAGTTGCTGACTGTATATATCTTTTAGTTCACTATTATTAAGTTCTTCTGGGTGCCTGTAATGTCCTCTAGACTCATCGCGATAGTATGGACGATCATTTACTGCATTCAGCTCTGTAAGATGACCGATCCTCAACTCTAACTCTGCGCTTATGTTTATCAACTATAAGATACATATTTTTCTTTATTCTCTGATTTATACCCTGACCTACCATACTTGGCTTCAAGATATCTATCCACGTAGTCTTTTGACCTATTTTGCTCACTGTTCAGTCTTGTATGATCTGAATTATGGCTAGCTCTTGACTCTCGGGTAGGATGATAGGATGCCTTTGCATATTTTTCATTATTGTCATCTCCGTGCTTGTTATATGGGCTGTATTCTGTACACTTATAGCTTATTATCTCTATGAAAATCCCTGGAGTTCCCATAAATATTTTTAGATGAATCTCCACCTCTGCCTTACTGGCTGCGGTTAGAGTCTCTGTCCAACTTGTTATCTTTTCTCGTCCTACGATATTTAGAAACTGTAGTAGCATCTTTTTTGGTAATCATTGGGCTAGAATCTTGCCTGGGAATCCCATTAGATGAAGATGAACCACTGACTGGTGAGATCAACGCCTATACTTCCTACTAGCTATATCATTACGAAGCTTGAGAAATGCCATTTTCGGGTCAAGACATTATATTGTTTTGGAGAAGATCTTTGTTACTGAGTCCGGTTATTAGACTTTTTACTTCATAAAAAGTTTTAAAAACTACACAGGTATTTTATCAGCGTTTTACTTCATAACTTTATTTTAACCCAAAATTTAAAAGGTGGTTTTCTTTATTAGGCAAAAAGGAATTTAAATTTGACTAAAATACTAAATTATTTTTAGATGTTACATTGTGTTACTTCTTAACTAAGCACCAAACAGCCTCTTATTACGATCTGCTTATAAATCCAACTGTACTACTGTCCATGTTGTTTGGTTGATATACTTTTGAAATCTTTGGATTGATTTATATATTTATTGTTGATAGTTTACATTTATCTTTGTGCGGTATCTTGCGGTTGCAGTTACCATTGATCTCATGGACTTCAAGAATCTTGACTATATGTAATTACAAGCCTCTCTTGCACACTTTATTATGAGAGAGGAAGTGAAGATGTCTTTGGAAAAAAAGACATTATCGACCGGCTAAATATAAGTAATTACTCTCGTTTCTCTCATTCTATAAATACTCGTATCAGCCATTTTAGTATCAGTTCGTGCTTTCTCTATTTCAAATCTGTCTCTAAAGCTAATGTCTGCTTGAGGGAGTTTGAATTCAGTACCTAGCTTGTTCAGATCGTTGGAGAGACTGGCCATTTAGAAAAGCTAGGTACATCATTTGAACTCTTTGAAGCGACTTTAGGATTTGAAGAGGGATTTGAAATTTAGTTTACGAAATAGAGAACTATAATAAAAATAACTTCTACAAGTACTTATAGAATGAGAGCACTTATATTTGGTGGCCGGTCAATGATCTGAGGGTGTCTTCCTTTTTTCTAAAGCCAGGAAGTCCTCCACCATCGGTGGTAACTTTAGACGATTTTTCAGTTATCGGTGACAATAGAGATATAATACTTTCCGTTTCTTTCATTTATTTATTTACATAAAATTTGTATTTGAATGGTCAACATGCTAATATTTTTTGTAGGAATGCGGTCTGATATTCCAACTCTGACTCGAATTCGGGTTCCGGGTCTGGCAAATAATTTTAATGAAACTATAATAATTGAGCTTTGCCTTTTCCTACATACTCTGATTTGAAGGGTTGATACCAAAGTATACAAAAGCAAATAATTTAGATGGAACTATTATTGAACTTGGCCTTTTCTTACCTACTTTGATAATTTAGAAAATAAAGAAGCCAAATTGGCAAAATTATTTATAGGCAATGTAAAAGAATCAAATTCAAATTGATAGTTCAAACTTTGCTTAGTATATATACCTATAAGAGGGTACATTTTGTATGGCATCATTGTCTTGTTATTATGCTTAATTTCATTAATCTCTTTTATATTTTGATGTTGGATTTGGTTTTGGTATATAACTACGAGATAAGGCACATTTTGCATGATATCATTGCCTTGTTATTATGCTTAACCTTACCATTAATCTCTCTGTTTTCTTATGTATTTTTTAACTAAAATTTTGAATGACTTTATTATCTTATATAAGTATTCCTTTCTGATTTACTAAGGTTTTTTTGGAAAAAAAAATCTAGACATTGATATTTAATATTGAGATTGGATTCTGATATCAAATAACGTTGATGTGTGTAATAATCCTAAATCATACATATAATTTATAATAATACTATTTTTTTTTTATTTGAAAAATAAAAATATTTCTTATATCATTAATAAAAGTAGTTTAAAATAATTTTTTTTTATATATACTGATAAAAATATACAGTAATGAGAAAATGTTACTAATAAAATATGTAATTGAGAAAATGTTACTAATAAAATACGTAATTGTTGGAGGATAAATATGAAGATAGTAAGATCGTAAATTATATAAATAAAAGGTAAAACTTTTAGACAGTTTTGATACCGAAAACTATTGTTAGTTCTATTGATATAAATAACTAAAGATTAGTTATTGTTATATATAGGGTTGTGAAATGGATATTTCGAATACGAATTTGCATATATTCGAATCTAAATTTGAATTTAAAAAAAAGTTATATCCGGATTTGAATATTCGAATTTTAATTTTTTTAGTATATTAAAATCAATTTAAAATTTTAAAAGCATTTTGATATTTTTTCATTCAAACATAGTAAAATATAATAAATTTAACTTTTTACGCCACATGACTAACACAAAAATGTAAACCTAAAATATAAGTCAAACCATCAAAACTTTATAAATTAGAAATTCTGAATCAGAAATAAAATGTTGATTAAAATAAATAACATGTAATTATCCTTAAATCTCTATCAGGACCTTCAAATGAATCTTTATCGATGAAGATATTTGAAATCTAAATCCCACTGAGAAAAACTTAAATCATAAGTAATTGATGAAGCATCGTCAAATTTTTCAGATTTACCTGCACAATATCAAAAATAGTAATTAATATTTCATTAGTATAATTTTACTTAATTTTAAAATAATATGTAACACATACCATTCTTGATGTCCGGAATCTAATCTTTCACACAAATCAAAGTTTCAACAGATTCTTGGAGTAATGAAGGACAAGTATCATTGATGATTCGACGACACTTACTAAAAGAATTTTCGGATGCAACCGAAGAAGTTGGTATTGCTAATATATCACGAGCCATCCTTGCAAGTATCGGAAATTTGGGACCATTATGCTTCCACCAATTAAGAATATCAAAATTCATATCATTATTCGTTAGAAAAAGACATTCTTTCAAGTACTCATCTAATTCACTTTTTATATTTTTATTCCCTACATTACCACTTTCAACAAAATTTTGGAAGCCTCCCAACCATTTCTCCACCAATTGAATTTTCAACTATGCGCTCACCACGAGAACAAGTATATGTACTTTCACTAAATTTACCAATATTTCCAACCAATACAACATATTCATCAAAAAGTTCATGTGGAAATTCACATATTTCATCTATGTGACCATTGGAATGGATATCATACATATCCTTATAAGCATATGACACAATAACCAACTTGTATCTAGGATCGAGAATAACGACAACAATTAACAGCTTGTTGCATTCTTCCCAATACTTGTCAAATTTAAATTACATTTTAGTTGCCATTAAACTAACCCAATCATCTGTAGAGTCATCCCACATCTTAATATTCATTCGAATTTGAATCACATCAATAAAATACAAGTTCGCGGTTGTATATTTCACACTTGAATGTTTCTTTGTTATATTTGAAAATATTTTTAAACACCCACACACTTTCTTCCCATTTTCCCACTCAAGGCAAGTGTTTGTAATCAGTGTTTAATTCTTTTAGACGTTCAATAGCCAAACGAAGTTCAAAAGATGCAACAATCATATCATAAGTCGAGTTCCAACGGGTGGGTACATCTAAAGGAATACGCCTTCTAGTGTTGAGTTTAGTTTGAGATAAGGCTAGGCTAAACTTTGCACACAGATGATCCAATATATCTTGCAGTTAATTGATTTTTTTGGATTAAAGGATCTAGCATTTCTAACCCACTTTTGACAATTAAATTCAGAATATGCGGCACACAACGCATATGAAACATGTCACCATTATGAACAAGTGCCTTTTTCCATTTAACCAAGTCTTAATGCCTTGAAGCATCCCTAAATTATTAGAAGCATTATCTACAACAACCGAAGATAGTTTTTTGTCGATATTCCATTCTAATATTCTCTCTTTCAACCATCCACTCAAATTAACACACGAATGTGGATATGGAACAACACGAAAAGAAATAATATGCTTGTGCAATACCCAATTATCATCAATATAATGACAAGTGACACAAAAATAAGATAAATTTTGATGCTTCGGTTTCCACCCAATTGTACTGAGAACCATATTTCTTGATCTATACTTGTAAGCAGGCATTATATAAGATATCCAAAGACAAAAGTAATCATATTCCTCCATAAGAAAAGGCAAATCATGTTTGGCAACCATTTTAACATATAACTCTCTCTCAATAGCGGGATCAAATTTATGAACTCTTAATTTAGCTTGAAGATCTACAGTACTAACTTGTTTTTCTAAGAACATTTGATTTACGAGAACTTTTATTAATCTCATTCGGAACTTTTGAGTGTGATTCTTCAAATGAGTGGTTCCTTTATCACTTGCTCCGTTAAATTTACTATGAGAATATATGCAAATAGTACCTATAGTTTTAGTAAACTCAGTACCTTGTTTAGTTGTGCTTTCGACACGGTTAAAGTGTGTCCAAACAGCCGACCTTAGTCATCTTTGCTTTTTAATAGATTGTTTTTCTCTTTTGTCACTCTATGTATTAATTTCTTCTTGTATTAGAATTGCATTCATAGAAATTTTTTCATCTCCTGCAATAAATATAAAATTTAGAAAACCTGGTATATAAGATTATGAAATCATAAAATTCCTAATAAGACAGCAAGACGAAAAAAATATGGCATGCTTAAAGAACTAAGTTAATATAGTGAATCGTAACATGAAAGGAAACAATATATTCAAATACAATACCTCTTCGTTCCACTGATACTTTATTTTCTTTGACAACTTTTATACTTTGTCGATTAAAATTAGAGATTTAATTTAGTGATTTAAAATTTACGATATGAAAACATTAAAGATGCTGAGTTGTGGTTGACGACACTAATATTGACTATTGAAATAGAGAAATCCTGATTACTATGTTGTGTTGAATTATAAAATATAAAATAATAGTTACATTACTATTATAAAATACTTTATATATATATATATATATATATATATATTAACTTAAGGATACAAATTATTAGATTATGTTGTAGATAGAGAAAGTCAGAAGACCCTTTTTTTATTATAATAAATTATTACTTCCTGCGTTTATTGTAAATTTCTTATACAATTAGTGACGGTTACGTAAAATAATTGTAAAATATCATTTTGTTAACACCGTTATCGTGTTACGTTATGATTAATCAATAGTCATGGACTTTAATATTTTATTAATTGTGACTTGATTCTTATAATTAATAAAATATATTTTATATATAAAATAAATATTATAAATATTTATTTATATAATTTTGATATTGGATATTTCGAATATGGATATGTTTATATTCGTATCCGTTATTTTCGGATATGAATTCAGAAACATATATTATTTGTTTTCTTTCCGTTTCTTTCGGATTTGATATCTCGTATTCGGATATCGAATTTTTTGATTTTTTTTGATGTTGATAGCGTTTGGAACGAAAAGATTAACAATAGGATGATAAAAGATTGAATTCACGACGAGTAAGTAGTCTCTCTTTTTATCATATAGGTATTTATCTCTACATAATATTATATATATATATATATATATATCTTTTGGCTACATTGATAGAGCATTAAAATTATATTTTTATTTTTTAAGAATATAATAATTTATTTTGACTTGTTTGTTTATAATAAACTAAAATCCAAAGTATTTTTTGAAGAATGGTTCCCCATAGTTATTTTGAGGAGTGAACAGTGGATTTAGATTCGAAAAATAGTCTTTTAGAAGTTTTGAAAAATAGAAGACGAACTACTAAATACTGTAAAGCAGATCTGATAAATCTTTTTGGTTGATGAATTATAATGTAATTTTTAATTATTTGTTATATCAAATTTTTATTTTTTTCAAAACAATAAGTGGATATGAGGTTTGAAAATGTTGTAAAACTTATAAGTTTAATTATATTGAATATTTTAGAAATATATTTGAAGGTACCATGCACATTGATTGACATATGTTCAATTTTATTATTAAGCTATGTATGTTGTGAATATAAATCCTTACATATTCACTGTTTATCTTTTTCTAATTGTTTCTGTTGTTTGAACTTACGTCTTTGAGCCATTAGATTGATTTGAATTAAGATATGTGATGAAAAACTTATTCCTATAAATAATCTCTCTTGTTTCTTCGATTTTTTTAGGAATCACCATTATACATATTTGATCAAACTTCAATATTTACTTACTTTCTGTACAAAACCTCAACCATTTTTTTTATTTTTTTTGCATATGTCCACTCTCCAATTTCTTAACTTAATCATTACTGACTATATTTCCTTCATATAATAGTCAAGAACAAAGGTATACCGTATACAAGTCGATGTTCAATATTATCATGAAGAAGACAATTCAGATGATGATGAAGGTGTCAATTCTCTTGTTCGTCGTCGCAAATCAATTGTTGAAGAGTCTTTGGATATTAAGCTTTTCTTCTTTTGGCCATGGTAATACTCACGGTGATTCTTTACTAGCAGTCGTTTATCCTAACGCCACAATAGCTATTGTGGCTCCAAATGTAAAATACCATGATTATTTATTAGAAGAGGCCGAGGTATCGGATATTATTTATTACCACTTATTAGTACTTTCACCCTAAGGATTATAATGAAAAATAATCAAAGTGGATAGTTTCAAGAAATATGAGAATTCATTTCCCTTAATCCCTTAACCTGGTGAAAATCCTCTAGATACCGAAGGTGATGAAGGAGTCCTTTTTACTTATATACTTGATGAAGGTTTGAGATTTCCAATTTTACAAAAAATGAAACAATTTTCTAAAAGAATTGTTATGTGCCCAAATCAATTAGTGCGAAATGTTTGGAGTTTATTAATGGAAAATATTACTCTTGCTTGAAAATTATACGGCTGATTTAGTTTTAACAATTTCTTGCTTTGAATATTATTAAGGACGGTAAAGATAACCCTTTCTTCTATATCGCTATAATTTTAACAAGGTTTAAATATATATATATATATATATATATATATATATATATATATATATATATATATATATATATATATATATATATATATATATTTATTTGTGTACATATCATGTTTCTCAAAAACTTATGCTACACTGGATACTCCCATTTTTTTTATCATATTTGACATTCGAAAAGTAACCCTTTAATTTTGATATTTTGTGCTATGTTTTTAATATATCCTTATTGTTGGGTTTATATTATTATGGCAGGGACTAGTGTTGATTTGAAATCTAAAGTGGATTGTGCCAAAAATCAATATGTATGAAATCATCGTCCCCCTTCCAATATAATTGTTTCTTATTCCTGAACATTTAGTCGAAGTTGGTGTTTGGAAAAGTATATTTTGGATGTAAGGTTTTCTATTTGAAAACAAAATATTAACAAGATTCATATTAAAATAAATTTGAAGAAAGATATGGTTTCCAAACCTGATAGGGTTAAAAATTCACATGAGAAAAAGTTTGATCTTAGGCGTACTCCTGAAAAGGGTCACGTCTGTAACGTGGCCGAAGGTTGTAGACAGAGAAGTAAAAAGAGTGTAACTCACTCATCGGGGCATGAGCATAAGTCGTGGTTAAGTGTCACAAATGTATTATGCTGTTGAAAATAAACGTAGCAGTTTTGGTATCAAAGGTTTTATTGGTAATATTATTAATGATTGGAGGATAATACTTCCGAATGTAAATAATAACCTGAACCCTCTTCCAGATTCTAAAATTGGAGATGCAAGTGTGCCTCTTGCTCAGGTAATTCCCTTACCCTCATATTCTAAAAAATGGTATTAGTGCTTCTATGAATGATATAAATGTCGTAAGAGGTTAAGTTTTCTATAATTAGGGAGGATTTTGTTGAAAAATAATTCCAAAAGATAGTTGATTCAATGCATTATTTTACTAAAAAATTAATAATTATTGAAGATGACAATTGACTTGCTCTGATAGTTTTTTCATAGGCTAAAAAAAGAAAAAAAGTCGCTGAATGCATTGTCTGCATAAAGATAACTTTTTTGAAACTAAAATTATAACTAATTGTCTTTTGAGAGACAAAATAGAGTGTTATAGGAAACTTTCAAATAAAAAGGAAAATTCATGGCTCGACTTACTCCCATTATTTTACTAAAAAAGTAATAATTATTGAAGATGACAATTGACTTGCTCTGATAGTCTTTTCATAGGCTAAAAAAAGAAAAAAGTCCCTGAATGCATTGTCTGCATAGAGATAATTTTTTTTGAAACTAAAATTATAACTAATTGTCTTTTGAGAGACAAAATAGAGTGTTATAGGAAACTTTCAAATAAAAAGGAAAATTCATGGCTCGACTTTCTCCCATGAATAAAAAAAGTCAAAAATGATAAGCGATGTTCAATTTTTTATGAATTATATATCTTTATTTTCTTTATTTATGAATGATTCTTCCGAGATTATTGACTTTCTTGAAAAATAAATCGTTTCCATACATAGTTGTTACGTGGTGGCCGTGATGAGGCAAAATCGCTTCAGGGTGGGGCGTGGCTAGGCCCTTAGCGTGGCGTTCTCCGTGGCAGTCGTGGCGCTCGCTGTAGCGTCCGTGGCGATGCGCTAAGCCTGGTATTTGTTTTTGAACTGAAAAAATAAAAACCTAAAACTAAGTTTTGAAAAGATGAAGATGTTTTGGAAGGAGTTGATATTGGAGCTGTTGATGTTGATGAAGTAGACTGCAATCTTCGGTCTAAGAATCCATCATCTTCAGCGGCTTGCATAAGAGATCGAAGGCTTGTTGATAAAGACCATGAAGAAGAAGATACTCTATTATGGGATATAAATGGAGAACATGGTGGAGATGAGAGGTGTGAAGATGTTGTCTCACACGATGATGTATTTTATCTATGTTTGTCATTTGACTCGGATTTTTTAAGACTCATGTGATTGAATATTTTATAATTGGATCTTTTAGTCTATGTGTTTGTCATTTGACTCGGATGTTCTAAGAATTATATAATTTGATGTTTAAGTTACTATTGTTAGTTTAAATGTATAAATAGTACTATTTAAATTACAGTTATGTGTTATAAAAATATTATTCAAGTAAGGGATTGCCACATATCATGTGATCACCGTCTCACCGCTGTAGCTTTTTTAGCCCTCTTCGCCACAGACCGCCGCACGCCACTTATATCTATGTTCCTATAGAACCAATGCTGCCAACTAAAGTTGACACAAGTGCTGCTACTTTTGAGAATTCTCATGCCAAACTTTGTTGATGATATAGGTGTTTCTAGTGAGGTTATCAATGTAGCTAATTATTGTGGTTTTTGTGATCGTCATCTCATGGATATTATCGACCAAGTTGCTTTATAAATCTTGCATGTACTAATTATGCTTATGTCATTAATATTGCTGATGCCAGAGCTTTAAGCTCTTTCTCTGACCAGGTTTTTTCTTTACTTAATCAGTATTTCCTCGTACAAAAAAAGTACTTATCCACTTAGCTACTTTGGATTTAGTGAAGAAGCAAATGAACTTGGGTTTGAAGGTAATCCACTTTTAATATTTAATTTATAATATTTGTTTGCATCCTTTATGTTATGATCCTCAAATATTTTGGATGTGTAAACTATTGTCAATGCTTTCTCTCTTCTTTATCAATGCATTGACCAAAATAACACTCTAGAGCTCTTACTTAAAAGTATTTTAGGGTCTTTTGATGATGGTTTGGAAATAAAATCTTTGTTGGATGTCGAGGTGGAAATAAGAGAAAGTTGTTATGATTTATATGATTTTTTTTGAAAACAAGTGGAAGTTGAAGTGAGAGGGTGCAATTGTATCAAAAGTCAACTTAAAACCATATTATAAGCTGGAGAGATGACCAATAATAATTATCTTAGAGATAAGATTCTTTAAAAATATTTATTTGTGTCTTAATAGAAACATGACAACCTTAATTTAGAAAATATTTATTTGTTTGTCAGCAAGAATGGAAGGATTCAACTCTCAAACTGAATGAAGAACATATTATCCGGCAAACCGAACAAACTAGTCATTATAAGGCAATGCCCGAGAAAATATACGAGCAAGATATTTTATGTTGAGACTTGGAAGCTTATTTAAAATTGAAATATATATTTACAGATAACAATAGAAAGTGACACATCAATCTGGAATGAGTCTACAACAAGTTTTCAGACATAAATGATTCTAATACTTATGATATTATATGGAAGGTCGAGTCTGATTTAGTTCTTCAATTTTATGCAATGCATCTTAACATTCTCCTAGATAAATTTATGAATATCTTGACTAGATTTGGATAAACACATATTCAAAAACTATATTTAAATGTTAAGGATTAGCCTCAATCTCTCTTATTTATTATAAACCTAAAAAACTTTCCAGCTCGCACAACAAATGAGCACTTGAGAAAATTTAAATTCAAACTGTATTTTCAAAGGTTATTAAACGTTTTTGATAATATTGATATATGGCAATCTTTATAATTGTTCTTTATAATCATATCATCAACATATGTTGTCATATTTTTCCCTAATTGCTTTGCAAATACATGGTTAACGAGTCTCTGATATGTTGATCAAATATTTTTAAATCCAAACGACATCATTTGACAAAAATATAAACCTCTCTCAGTTATACATGATATATAAGAGATTCTAGCTAGACCCTTCTAGAATGATATACGCTATGTTAGATGTAATCCTCTTAATTGGTTTAAAAGTGTTAAATGGGTCGTGGGTCTAACATGTGTAATTTATATTTTATTTATATCATATAAGAGAAACATATGATCATACGCTATGTTAGATGTAAGCTAAAAATGATTATCTTAAAGTATTTTCGAAACCATGTGGCCGAAGATGGATGATCGAAGCTAAAGGACAAGAGTTGTTAAAGCTCTAGCAATATTTTCGAAGCTCAAACTAAAGATTGAGATGTAAATACGTATGTTGCAACCTAATGGTGAGCTTGGTAAAAAAAAGTGTTATGTTACTGTTGGAATTGAATGTACAAAAGGATACCGTTGGAACTAGATGTGCAAGATGATCACCTGCTAGACCGAAGGTGCATGATCTGTACATGCTGTAGTAAAATTGCAAGAACATATTATCGAAGGCTTGTGGATACATGTCTAAGTTCCTTGAAGAAACATGATAATTTGTATGAGAATATTATGAATCAGATGGAATAACTTTTCCAATTAAGAGGATTAATATGGATGATGCATTAACGAAAGATAATATAATACATGCATCACGCGTTGGGAAATTGTACCACTACATGTCAGACCGTACCAATGTCAAGGTGGTTGCTACCATATTGTAATTCGGTTGGTGAAGGGATATCGTTCTGATTACTAATGTGAGCCTGAGGTATGATGCTCCACGTATTTGAGTATATATATATATATATATATATATATATATATATATATATATATAATGTAGAATAATATTGAAGTTAATGCTGAAAATTGGTTAGAGCAAAGTTGCCATAAAGAGATACTTTTTTGTTTGTCTAGTTTAGAGACATACGTGATGTAGAATATAAACACTGAGATAAACTATAAGACCCATAAGTCATTTTGTAACTCGAATGTGTTTTGTAACATAAAAAGAGTGGTAGAGTTAGTTGTATTTTAAAAAGTCTTCTTGTAACCTAATTTTATATATAATTTAAGTTCATTGCCCGTGGATGTAGGATCTCTTCTCAATCCAAACTTCGTTAAATTTGTCTTGTGTACTTGGTTTTACAGTTTTTTCTTTATTTATTGCTTTGATGTATAAAAAGGTAAATATTTAAAGTTATTTTATTTCATGTTTCTTATTTTTGAAATGCATCTACATTAAAAAAAATTGTTTTAAAATGGTCAAGGTTCGGCTAACGGTTATCTAGCTTACGTGATTGTTGAATCTTACTTATTTGGATTATTATGAATGAGTAGTTTCAAATCTAGATTATTTCCACAACAAGTGATGCGGTGAGCATGAATAATATGTAATAATTTTGTTTGTGATAATATATACAAAATAAAAAGATGAAGATCATTTCAGACCTTGAAGTTAAAGTTACAATTGTCACTAGGAAACCAAGAAAAACCATAAAGATGAGTTCCATAAAGTTTGACCTAGAAATGACATAAAAAATTATTTTAATGTCTATAGAGTTAAGGTTCAGGATTTCTTAGTAGATAAATGGTTTCTTGTTGCTATTGATGAGAGATCTAAAAAGAGTTTGATGCCAAAGCGTTATTTAAGGCTCATAGGGCTCTGATTTTGAATTTGAGGGATGAGGTACTTTGAAAGGTTCTTGAAGAGCCTACACTATTAGGGATATGAAATCTACCATAATTTATTTACATGAGAAAGTCCATGGCCAACTTGTTGTATATCAAGAAATAGTTGTATACACTGTTAAAGAATGGTAACAAGGAGATCCAAAGACACTTGGATGATTTCAGTAGAATCATTATTAATTTGAATAGAGTTTGAGTCAATATAAATGATGAGGATAAAAAAATAATTATTTTGAGTTCTTTTTTAAAGGTGTATTAACAATTTTTTTTATAATCATCCTTTATGGAAAATATTCCCTTACGATGGATAAATTAAAAAAATGTTTTAAACTCAAAGGATCTTAAAAGGAAGATAGTTCTAAAGAGTGACTATGAAGGTCTATGAGTGAATTAAGGGGGTAGAGGTAGGTATGGAATAACATATTCAATCAAGAAGAGTGGAAAATATCGATCCAAATGAAGGAATTTTTATAAGGGTTTTAAGGTTAAATGTTGGTTGTGCAAGAAGAAAATTCATATCAGTAAAAACTAAAATAAAAAAAAAAAAGTGATAGTTATCTAAACATTTAGTTGAAGATGTGTTAATGACCTTGAATGATTATGCATATATTGATGTTTTAATAGCTTTCTCTTTCCGATACAATGGCAAGTAAGTCTTGTACTCAAGAGTTTCATTCCACATAACTTCTAACAAATATTAATTTGAAAACCTGAGATTATTTGATGTTGGTAAGGTCATAATAATAAATGATGAACCTTATATTGTAAAGTGGATGAAGAACATTTGGCTCAAGTGGTCTACATGACTTGAGAGATTAATAAAAAATGTGTGATATCTGCCCAAAGTTAAATTAAACCTTATTTTTATCAGTATTTTATATGATGTATGATTTATATATAATGGTGGAGATGGCAGACTTATGATTCTAAAAGGTTCACTAGTTGTTATGAAAGCTTTTATGACCCATGGTGTTTTAGTTCTTAAATGACATGTAGTGAACGGATATGTATCTAGTGTACATAAATATTCAACCAAGTTGTTCCATATGAGGTTTGGGCATATTAGTAAGGAACACCTTATTGATCTTAAAAAAACAAGGGTTTTTGGACGATGATATAGTTCATTATATAGCTTTTATGAAAACTGTATTCTATGTAAAAGTAAAATGGTTAAGTTCTTGTGTAGTGACCATACAACCAATGATGTGTTTGAATATGCTTATTTATGCTTTTGAGGGTCTTGTAAGGTAATCTATCATGGATGGTGCAAGTTACTTCATGTCTTTAGTTAAACATTACTCTATAAATGTATGATTTATACTTTTAAAGATCAAAGTTGAAGCATTTGAAGCTTTTAGGAACTAGAAGAGGCTGACAAAGACTTAAACTGGAAAATGCTAAAAAGGTGAGATATGATAATGGCTTGGAATATGTGAATGATGAATTTACTAGCCACTTATCTAAAATTGGAATTTGTAGACAACAAACCGTGAGACGAACTTCTTAACAAAATATGTTTGTTTAAAGGATGAACCGAACCTTGCTGGAAAAGGTTAGGTGTATGCTTTAATAAGTTAGAATAGGCTGAATATTTTAAGGAGAAACTGTAATGACAACGGAATATATTATCAACATGACTTTATGTATTAACTTGAATTTTTTTTATCCTCAATATATATGGATTGGAATGAAATATATGCTTCAATATATTATGTTTGGATTTTCTGCCTATGCACATGTGAATCAAGATAAGCTTCAGTCGAGAATACTAAAATGTTTATACCTTGGAAATCTTAAAGAAGTAAAGGTATATAGGTTGTGGTGCTTGGAACCTAGACGTAAAAAAAAACTTTGATTAGTTGAGACATGGTTTTCAATGAGGATATCATACCATTGGTGAATGTGGTGGATATACCGAACCTGGTACTCTGAAGAAAAGATGTGAAGTTGAGGATAAGATTGAAAAAATAGAGATGTTAAGAAAGCATTTACCAAAGATGTTTTGAGACATGGTATAGATTCGGCTCATGTAGATGAAGTTCACCTATTGCATGAGATTGAAGAATGTAGAGAATTTGATGTTCTAAAACCCTCGTACATTCAAACAGATGAGCAACATGATGATTTTGACAGTTATCAGTTGGTGAAGGATATATCACAAATACATATAAAGCCTACACATATGTATGATTTTTATTATATAATATGTTGTGCTATGTATATTTAAATATAACGAGATATTCTTGAAACTTGGAGTTATTATAATGCTATGAAGAGCAATGATAAGCCATAGTGGCTGAAGGTCGTGAGTAAAGAACTTATATCTCACATCTTGAGAATAATGACAAATTTTATAGTAAATTTCTATACGATAGAGAGTTGTTAATCGCAACCCAAGTTAGTTCCATAATCAACATGAATCAACAAAACATAACAATATTGGAGGCTCCGAGGTCGAGGTATTCCAATCAAGGCAGGGGATATTGATGCAATATCATAACAACACCAACAAGTAAAATAGCCGTGACGGGGGTCGAAGGTCTGAACACCCCCACGAGGCACATTTATATAATTAAATAACATTTTTACTTCCATCTATTTCAAGATAAATAATCCATTACACTATCAAACGCCACAAACGATTAATGGTCTAAAGAAGGACAATGATACGTCCAAGTACTGAAAATTCCACAATGATGCGGGCCACAACACAAAAGATTGTTGGGCACTACAAGACCATATAAATTACAACCCTGATAGGCAAATAGTTGATTTTATCATTGAGGATGGGGCTTTCTCAGGAACCTCTAATCGTTCAAGAAAATATTATATTGATCACATGGAAATACAATACTACGACCATAATTCACTACACCTATATCAGCCACCCTTCCCATACTGGCATATTCAAATGATGACTTTTGAGGTTTAATAGAACCTTATAGGGATCTAATGCTAATAAATATAGATTTAGATAGTATTAAAGTAACTCTTGTCATGATCGACACAAGAAACTAATTTTTTTATATAAGAGTACTTACGATCGGATGAAATGTATACCATCATTGATCCCCTCCCAAAGGATTCTTATAGGATTTACTAGAGAAAATGCAAAACTTGTAGGAGAACTGGCCATGGATGTGGTCTTGAGAAGGTAAGAATTTAAGAAGATTATGTGATACATCTTCATGGTTATGGAAGCATAATTAGTTTATAATGTCATCATGGGATGCTCAATGTTGGACAAAATGCATGTAGGTGTGTCCATGATGCACCGATTTTTGAAATACTCGGAAGGTTGCAATCATCTGTGGAAACCATAATACAACAAGAGAATGTTATGCATCGAGCATGGCCCACACAGATAAATATTCATCGCCATAACAATCATAGAGGGACCCAATCATCCTTGATGACTTGGACGATCCTGGAGAGCCCCTCACATCATCGGACCTAGGTGATAGATATAAACTGTACAAATGAAAGAGGACAAAACCCTACGTCTCAGCAAAGACATACCAACAAACTCCATGTATAAAATTATTGACCCACTACAAATAAAACTCAATATATTTTCTTGGAATTCCAAATATATGACACTTGTCCTGACTAAAGTGGCATGTCACAAGTTATCCATCAATCTACAACCAATAAAGAAAAAGTGCTGATCATATTCTTTTGAGTAAACAAAGGCAATAGTCCCAGAAGTGGATAAGTTAACTGATATCAATCATGTTAGGAGGCTCACTATCCTCCATAGATGGTCAATCTGGTCCTGGTAAATAAAAAGAATGAAAACTGGTGAATACATATCGATTTTACATATCTAAACAAAGCCTGCTCAAATGACCTATTCCCATTATCATGCATTGATCAACTGGTAGACACCACATCCTCCAACCAAATATTTTCCTTCATGGACGTGTGTCCAAACTGCAACCAAATATAGATGCACGAGGATGACCAAGATTATACGAATTTTATGACTGAAAATAGAATTTATTGCTACAAAGTCATGTCGTTCGGCTTTAAAGATGTAGTGTCTACTTACCAACGTCTGATGAACAAAATATTTGTAGATCAATTGGGAATAAACCTACAAGCATACATTAAGGATATGTTAGTGATAAGAAACGAGGATGAGAATCATATCACATATCTAGTCAAAACATTCAACAATATAAAAAAGGTTAATAAAAAAATAAACCCGAAGAAGTGGAATTTTAGCGTGCGATAAAAAATTATTTATGGGCTACACGGTCAGTAATAGAGGAGTTAAAGCAGACCTTACCCAACTGGAAGACCTAGAAACTATGGCTCCTCGTACAATACACAAATTTCATCTTTTAACTAGCCGGTTTGAAGCTATCAACCGTTTTATTTCAAGGTCGCCGGAAAAGTAAAAGTACATATTAAGTTAAAAGACTTGTTTGTATTTTGATAATATACACTTAAGTTGTTTAATGTAAACATATTTATATATGTATTCATAATGTGCTCTTGTTTTGTCTGTGACTTCTCGTACTCCGTCATAAGAAGATCTCAAATTAAGTAGGAATAGTTAAGAATAAATATATATAACTAAATTATATATTATTTTATGTTGTGCACCATGATAGATACATGTAGTTGATTATTGTGTTATTATGTTTTTATAGATCTATATATTGCTTGTAATGCAATAAATATTACTTTAGTCATATGTTATAAATGTTCTATCACGAGATTGTTAAGTTTATCTATGCGATGATACAAATCAAGAACGTTCATTTAGTGGATGCATCATATTGATATCATATGATGATCCAAGTCATATATTGTTGGAATTTCTCCAGTATGATAGACCGTTACATATCGATGTATTTGACTATTGTCAATATTAGTCCAATAAAAGTAGTCAAATCTTAAGTTATAAACCAATAAATAAAATATGTATCATTGAGGTAATTGTATAAAGCGTATTACACTAGAAATTACATAAATCCAAACTTTATTGTCACCTAATATCCCAACTATCAATAGTAATTACCTACTACCCAAATTTGGTACTTAACTCCCACCTAATAATCAACCTTTATCATAATACCTCAAATGCCCATGCTTCATCACCAGTCACATCATTCTCTCATTATCTCTCTCTCTCTCTCTCTTTATCTTTCTCTTTTGATTTTTAAAAGTATGTATCTTTCAAACTGTAGTTCGGGAAAAATCTGAAAGTACCACCACGCTTGATTTTTTAAGACGAACAAAATTATATCCATGATTGATTTTTTTGTCAGAGCTATTATGTTGGTCTCACACTGTGTTTGCCAAGTCTAGCATAGTGGACTTAGCCATGCCCTAGTCTTCCATTATGTAACAAAAATATGCGAGGCCAACCATGAGATTATGGAGAAATGTTAGACCATACATGATATTATGGATAGACGAGAGACAAGTCATGATGAAATAGATATACAAAAGAAGAGAGACAATGCATGATAAAATGGAAAGACAAGAGACGAGAGATAATGCATGATGAAATGGAGAGATGTGATGCAAGACATGATGTAATGGAGATATATGTTACATGTACTACTAGAGAGATGTGAGACCATGCATGATGTAATGGATAGATGCAAGACAAGACAAAAGACGAGAGATAATGCATGATGAAATGAAGTGATGTGAGATAAAGCATGATGTACTAGAGAGATATGAGACGTGTACTATCAGAGAGATGCGAGACGATGCATGATATAATGGAGAGACACAATACATATACTACTAGAGAGATGCGAGACCATGCATGATGTAATAGAAAGATGCAAGACAAGACAATAAATGAGAGATAAAAGATAAAACATGATGAAATAGAAATACGAGAGATAAAATAAAATACATGATAAAATGAATAGATTCAAGATAATATATGATGTAATAGCGAGATGCAAGAAATATACTATTACAAATATGCGAGACCACACATGATGTAATAGAGAGATGCAAGAAACGATGAGAGACGAGAGACAATACATAGTGAAACAGAGGAACGAGAGATGCAAGATGAGGTTTGATAAAATAAAGAGATGCGAAATATATAGTACTTGATTATACGAGATGCAAGATCAGCCTAACTAGGTTTGTAAAAAAAGGTCCAAATTTTTTTTTTATGAATCTAGTTTTGTTCATCTTAAAAAAACAAAATCAATGGTACTTTCACATTATTTTTCCAAGCTACAATTTGAAAGATACATACTTTAAAAAAGGGTTGGTTCAAAATACAAGGACAATGACGAAAAGAAAATGGAAAAGAATCAAGAATCACTCCAAGAATCATAGTCGTTGAAACATAAACACTATTGATTGCCGATACGCTTAGGTATGGCTAGAAGCCAGTTCCCGTCGACCATATACACTATAACCAGAGAGAGTCATCCTTCCAAGCTTCCATTTAATCTACCATCATTATCTTCCACCTCTATTAAGCATTCTAAACCTGCAACAACACTCCCTGTTTTCATAGATAAAGAAGAAAGTACCATTCAAAACGTAAATCAGAGTATGACCATTGAAGAATATCCATATGTTCCAATTCAATTCGTCCCTAAAACAGATGAAATAAAATATAACGTACATTTGTCCCCAAATGAATACTATTTAATAGTTTATGGATAATTTTAAGTTTCTATGAGAGTTTAGTATTTCTTCGTGGTATGATACACATATATTATTAGAATTTGACCATCAAGAATATATGAATAAGTTGTGGAAGCAAAATGTATAGTCATTCTTTAACCCTGAAATAGGACCTTCTATCTCACCAGTGTGGATAACCTTACCCAACTTGCCAGAATTTATGTTTAACAAGGATATTATCAACTCTATTGAAAAATTGATTGGAAACACCATAACAGTTTGGGTACCCTAAAAAAACAAAGCAAAACTTAACTGCTACAAAGCTTGGGTGAAACTCGATGTTTCTAAGGATCTTATATACAAAATATAGACAAGTTTGAGAAAAAAACTGAAGGTTTTTGGCAATATATAATATATGGATCTATGCCTGCCTATTGCTCTGAATGTTTTCATGTATGTAATAAGTTGAATCCTATTATAGTTGGCGAAGACCTAAGGAAAAACCAAATTGAGACAATATCCTCGGACATCCACAAACATAAATAACATGGTCAAAATGGAATATGGATTCCAAAGTTTAAATATATTATTATAAATGATAAGATATCGAATAGAAACACTACTGCACAAATGACAACTGCTAATACAAGAAATATCAGAAACCAGGATGAACATGATTATCAGAGAATAAATCAAACAGATGAAGGCCCAAAAGTAAGGACCACTTAAACTCCACACTACATATAGAAGTTAGGAATAATGACAACTCAATGGATTTAAGGAACAATATCGAGATCTAATTTAAAGATAGCCTATAGAGCTCTCAAATGGTTCCATAACTTGATAATTGATTAATTGAGGAAAATGTTGATAATATACTAGAAGGCAAAGATAGTAAGAAGATTATAGATAAGAGGATAACAAATACTAAAAGTAAACATTTTACAGGTTTAATTAACCCCCAAAACAGTTCATTTCAAAAAGACTTCTAGACCCTACACTAGCTGAAAATATACTTTTATTGCTATCCATGAACCGATAATTTAGGTGGAGCCTTTAGAAAACTTTATAAGGAAGCTAAAAATTCAAGTTGGTACAAAAAATATCAATAACAAGATATGAATTATATGGAAAGGAATCTTTATAGTCAAATATTCTAGATACCAGAAAGTTCAAAAATAAGAAAGTTAAGGCTTGAATACTAACAAATTAAGTACAATATTATGAGATTTATGTACTTGTAAGGAAAACAAAGTATCTACGAAGTCATATATGAAGTAATAGTCTAACTTTAAAAATTACTTGTATCATTTCCAGCTTTCTTCTGATCTTCTTACTTTCAGCAGTTAATTATATACTTACATGAACTTAGGTTCCATTTTCTTCATGATCTGAATAAGCCTAAAAGTTCAACCTACTTTCAAAATAAATAATAATAATTATATTAGCTTCAATTCATATAACATCATATTGATAAAATCTTTTACTTACAATCTCTCAAACAAGTAGATATACTTGAGTTTTCCTATTTTGGTATAAATTTTGTTTTCTTTTTGCAGGAATCAAACCTAACAAAATAAATGGATGATATTCAGAAGAATAGATCGAAGAAATGATACTGAAAGCTGAAATGAGAACAATATATTAAAGAAATGATTTGAAATAGAATCAAATACTAAATTTGAAGCTCAAGCTAAAATCTCACATGTTTTAACTCTTGGAGTAGATCTCAAAATGAATAGTAAGTTGAACCGAAGGAAGAAGAAGTTATTAGATCGTGATTTATGGTGAAACAAACAGTAAATGTTTTAAAAACGAATGTTCAAGGTTGATGTGAATGTGCGATTATTGAGTGATGGTAATGAAACAATGATAGCTTTAACAAAGTTCACTGAAAGGGAAAGAAAGGCTTAAGGCTTCTACAGAATGGTAGCTAAGGTGGAGGCGGCTCACGTTTGTTTGTTCCTAACCCTAATTTGGTCTAACGATTTACGATTTATGAGTTGTCTAAAGCAAGTCGTGAGCTGCGATTCTTAAGTTACGGGTCATGATCTGTAAAAATCAGACCCAAATCGGAGCTCTAAATATCAGTTTTAACAATCAATGGTTGTACTTATGTGATTATTAAACTAATCATTGAGAGAGAAAAATGATAAAAAAGGTTCGAAAAACTAGAGGGTTACTTTTAGTTTTTTGTCACTTTTATTTTTACTAACTTAGAATAGGAAACTTGGCTAGGTATGATTGGGTAACTCACAATTCTATTCTATATATAGTAGGTTTATTCCGGGTATTATGAGGAATTAGATCCACAAATAAACAGCTTAAACAAAACTAATAGTTCTGAAACTATTTTATAAGAATGAAATAAGTTTGAGATTATAGTCCTCAAAATTGGTAACTTAACATATTTTGGTTTTCATTTAGAATTGTTTTGTAAATTTTGAATTCAAAATTCTACTATATAAAGAGAATGTTTTGTATGGAAATAAAAACAAGTTTCTCGCATGTTTATAATTTGGACATTGCAATTTTGTGTATTTAAACGAATTTAAAAAAATAAACTTGTTTCATTCTTCAAAACAAATCATGAAAAAAATTATGACAAAATTCAAAATTTCCAACAAACCATAAAAAAATAAAAATTTAAAGTTTATAATAATATTTAATTCTATATTCGATGATTGCTTAAATATCTGACCAATGTTTAGTTTTCTATGGAAATCAAATCTTTAATACGATGTTAAAAAATTATAATACTGTTAAAATATAGCGAGTTGACAAATAGATTTGACCTATATTAAAATAAATCACTTTCAATTTTTAAAAACTTAATTTGGTGAAAATGAAAAAATGACAACTATTATTGCGTTCTTTAGCGGCTTGTAAAACTATGTATTAAATATATATACCGAATAAATCCAACATTTAAATTTGTATTTTTAAAATTGTCACAAGTTATATGTTTTAAATAAATTTTTTATAGTTATCATTGCGGTCAAATTTTAATTTAAATATTAGATTTTCAATTGTAATCAATTGTTTTTAATATCAGTTTTGTAAAAATATTTTTTAAATAGAATTTAAGTTTTGTTAATGTGTAAATACGCAAATAAAAATCTTAGAATAATGTAATCTTAATTTTTTATTTTTCATCTCAAAAGTTCAGGGACTGAGACAAATTCAAATATAATTAAAATATAAAATTTATTTTGAGACCATGAACTAATAAAATATAAGCAATGTAATTTGTTTCCAAGGGATGTCCAAATAGTAGTTCTAAAACACATTTATGGACTAAGAGTTTGAAAAACTATTCCAAAACTAAAAATATCAAACCATAATATTTTGAAAACTCGTCCAAAGTCACAAACTGCACTTCGAAAATGGGGTAAATCACTGCCTCTCCTCCAAGATCCACTGGATTGAGTGGGCTTCCACTCTCAGTCCATGGATCGCCCCCTCCATTCATAAAAAAGAACCAGTCCCACCGCCGTAGCCACTCCTTGGGCTCCCCCATGAGTGAGAGAGAAACCTCTCCCCTATCTCTCTCTCCTCCAGGCTCCAGATCCGGCATGCACTCTCACTCGGAGGAAGAAGACCCATCAGAAATGGAGGCTATGCCCACCCCTGCAGACGAACAACAACTCCAAGCCATTCTTGATGGCAATGCAAAGCTTATTTTTGCCATGTCCTCTATGGAGGACAGAAGATCTCCAAGCTCGAATAAAAAATCTACCATGCATGGAAGTGACTCAGCCTCTATCCCGGAGCTGAACCGGTCCGACCGCCTTGACTCCCCGTCCCTCCACCAAATCGCCTCCACCAACCCCCCAGAAAACCAAGCCTCCTCAACTCTCCACCAATCTGCCGCAGGTTCGACTGCATGCATGCATGTCAACCAAGACCTCCCTCCCCTGCATGATCTCCCCAACCCTAAACCTAGTGCCATGCAAACCCTAAATACTTTCCAAAGTCTCTCCCACGTCCACCCAAATCCTATGTATACCTCGATCTCCAGTCGCTATCTGTTCAGTAACACTTTCTCCTCCACTCTCCCCACCTCCACCCCTTTCTCAAGTATCCTGTCGACTGCAGTTCTAACCATCCAGCAAGCTATTGAAGCCAGCAATGCCTCCCTGCCCTCAAGCAACCAGCTCTACTCCACTGTTATCCACTCAGCCAGTCACCCCTCTATTCAATCTCCAAAACTCAACCCCATCCCCTCTGCTCGAAATTTCCCAGAATCTTATCCTGGCAGGAATAGCAAAGGCTATGCCTTCTCGAGACCCTCCAAAGCCCACAGAACCCCTGGAAACCGCCACGACTTCCTCTCCTCCTCGAAACCCTCCAGCCCCTTTAAAAACTCTCGACCTACTCAGAATACTGTCCAATCCCACCTTTTAGCAGAATCTGCTTCCATGATAAACCTCCTTCCACAAGGCCCCATCCTACCTACTCCCCCCCCCTCAACGATCCTGGGCTCAAGTTGTCTCAAACCCAGTCGTGAAAGCGTCAATGAACCTGGAAAAAGCTGATTCCTTAGAGATTGACAACGGTGTCTTAGTATTCCCTAAAGATGCCCTCATTGGTGGAGAGGAAGAATGGACCAAATGTCTCTCTGGCTACTTCCTCTCAAAGAAGAGAGCTGTTTCTCATGTCCAAGCCCTCGCCTCCAAAATTTGGAGCCCCTTTGGCCTACAAGAATGTAAGCCTACACCCTATGGCCACTATTTTTTCAAATTCTCTACCGCAGATATTGCCACGGAGGTCCTTGAAAAGGCTCCCTGGTTCCTTAGTAGCCATCCGGTATTCCTCAAGCGATGGGCTCCGATGGAAACACTATCTAAGGAAGCTTTAAAGGCCATTCCTCTATGGGTAAAAATTCCATGGAATGCCCCATGAGCTATGGTCAGAAAAAGGCTTGGGAATACTAGGAAGCTACCTTGGGACTCCTCTCTATGTAGACTCCCAAACCGCTGACAGATCTCGCCTCAGCTTTGCCCGGATCTGCATAATCATGAAAGCTTCCTCCCACTTCCCGACGACTATATCCATTCGTTGTCTTGGAAAGAATCACACTATCCATGTCGAATTCCAAGGGCTTCCAACAATTTGCAAGCGCTGCACCTCTTTCGGCCACGCTGCGGCTGCTTGCCACCTGCCACCAGATCCTGCTCGACCAGTCTCGCCTGCTCATCGCCCCGGCAAAGAACCCATATCTGACACTGCCCCATCCCGCACAATATCAAGCTCCGGTAACAATAAATCGCTGTCCCCAGACACCATGCGTCTCCTCACTCACAACACATGGACCCAAAGCTTCCTGAAGAAAAGTAACTGCCCCGCCACAGCCCAGATCAATCAAAATATGGGAGACCCCTCCACCTCTGAAATCACTTCGCCAGGACCAAAAACCGCAAACAATGCGGTTGCTGTAAGTATGTGTGGGGATACCCCCATGTCTATCTAGTAGTTTTCTTTTCCTGCTCTCTGTTTACTTTGGATATCTATGAAAGTTGCAAGTTGGAATGTTAGAGGGTTGAATGACCCTACCCGCCAGAAAGATGTTAAAGACTTTATTTTTTCTAATAGTATTAATGTAGTATGCTTGCTTGAAATTAAAGTTAGATTTGATAATGTATCTATTATAATGTCCACCATGCTCCCCTATTGGCATTGTGCTTCCAATCACTATAGTCATCCTTTAGGCAGAATTTGGATTGCTTGGAACCCAAGTGTTGTTAAAATTCATATTAAGGATGTCACTGCCCAATCCCTTCATTGTGAACTCTTTTGGATTGCAAAGCAATCCTTGACGAGTCTCACCGCTATCTATGGATACAATGACCCCCTTGACCGTGCCCCTTTGTGGAACTCCATTTGCTCGTACGGCCTCTCTGTCGGCCATAACCCTTGGATTGTCCTTGGAGACTTTAATGCAATTAGAAGTCCCCATGAACGATC
The DNA here is from genome assembly GCA_036936605.1 of Limnanthes douglasii subsp. nivea. Classification (NCBI taxonomy): domain Eukaryota; kingdom Viridiplantae; phylum Streptophyta; class Magnoliopsida; order Brassicales; family Limnanthaceae; genus Limnanthes; species Limnanthes douglasii. The sequence goes on along the minus strand of JAUPFV010000003.1, from coordinate 27,247,301 downwards.
AAACCCCGATCCCCGCTGGACAAATTCCATTGATGCTTTTAATGAATGCTGCCGTAATAACAACTTAGATGACCTGCGAGCCTCTGGTTTCCAATACTCCTGGTTCAACCGTCAAGAAAACAATCTCATATCCTCTCGTATTGATAGAGCCCTGGTCAATGCTACCTGGGACGATAACTTCCCTAACTCTTTTGCCCACTACGACCTCCCTAGAACCTCAGATCATACTCCTATCATTGTCCACCTCTGTACCCCGTTTACCCCCTCCCCCAAGCCCTTCAAATTCTTCAATATGTGGAAAACTCACCCAAACTACAACAACATTGTAACTAATAGTTGGTCCCTCCCTTGCCCCTCTAGTCTCATGCAAGCGGTAGTTCTTAAGCTATCTAGGACATCCAACGACCTCTCCTCCCTAAACCAAACCGCTTATAGCAACATTGGCCAACAAGTTGTGGATGCTAGAACCACACTCACTGATGCCCAAGAGAGGCTATTATCGGACCCCTCGAACAGAGCATTTATTACCGCCGAAAAGGAGGCCTCCTCCTCCTATATATTTTTTAGCCGTGCTGAGGAATCCTTCCTCAAGCAAAAATCGAGAGAATCCTGGCTCAAGCTTGGGGATCGTAACTCTAAATTCTTTCATAATAGTATTAGGACCCGTAGATCCCGAAACAAAATTCTCTCAATCTCCACCCCGGAAGGCCTATCCACCAACTCACTCACCATCTCGAGAACCTTCCAAAACTTCTTCACCCAGCACCTAGGTACCACCAGCAAATACAACTACCCCGGTCCGGATAGAATCAAATCCTTGATCCACTCCACTGTCCCCCCTGACCTAAGTTCTGAGATGATAAAACCCATCTCTAATGACGAAATCAAGGATGCCCTCTTCAATATAGACAACGATAAAGCCCCGGGTCCTGACGGCTATAGCGCCGGTTTCTTCAAATCCAGCTGGCCGCTTATTAGTGATGACATCTGCCTCGGTGTCAAACATTTTTTTGAAAAGGGCAAAATGGACCCAGACTGGAACAAAACCCTCATTGCCCTCATCCCAAAAACTGATTCACCCTCCCTCCCCTCAGACTTCTGACCTATTGCCTGTTGTAATGTCATTTACAAAATCATTTCCAAAATCATTGCAAATAGAATCAAACCGGCCATGCCGACCCTCATAGACCCATCCCAATCAGCATTCGTCCATGGACGTTCAATTGTTGACAACATCCTCCTCACCCAAAATCTTTTGCATGGTTACCAAACCAACCGGAAAGGCCCTCAATGTGCCCTTAAAATTGACCTTACAAAAGCCTTTGACAACATAAGATGGGAAGTCATCCTGGACATTCTCCTAGCCATGCGCTTCCCCATGCCTATGATCAACTGGATCATCTAATGTATCACCTCTGTCTCCTATTCCGTTTGTATTAACGGGAAGCCGATGAGCCCCTTCCCAGGTAAGAAGGGTCTCCATCAGGGGGATCCCCTCTCCCCGTATCTTTTTGTTAATGTCATGCAGGTGCTCTCAAGTATCCTTCAAGAAAAAAGCCAAAACCCCTCATTCGATTTCCATTGGAAATACCACAAACTCAAGATAATCAACCTCTGCTTTGCGGATGATCTGATGATCCTATGCATGGCAAACCTCTCGTCAATTGAGCTTATCATGGATGGTCTAACTGAATTCGCCGCAATTTCTGGCCTCCACCTCAACCCCTCCAAAAGCACTATCTTCTTCTCAGGCACTTCTCCCTCAGTAAAGCTCAGCATCCTCAACCTCTTCAACTTCTCTGAAGGATCCCTCCCTGTCAAATATCTAGGCGTACCCCTCATTTCCTCGCGCCTCTCATACAATGACTGCCGCCCTCTCTTTCACAGCATCACTAACCGCATCAACTCATGGACATCTAAACACCTCTCCTATGCAGGCCGGCTCCAACTCATCAACTCAGTTCTCTTCGCAAGCCAAGTCTACTGGTCTTTAATTTTCATCCTCCCGGCTTGCGTCCTCAACGAACTGTCCCAGCTACTCCGTCGCTTCCTCTGGTCGGGACCATAAATGAAAATCGTCGAAGCAAAGATTGCATGGAATAAATTGACCGTGTCCAAAGAGGAGGGCGGCCTTGGGATCCCAGATCTAAAAATCTGGAATCAGGCGGCCGCCCTCAAACTCCTCTGGTCCGTCCTCACTCGAAACAAAAACTCTCTTTGGACGCAATGGATTTTATCTGAAAAGATAAAATCAAAATCCTTCTGGTCCCTTCCCCTCCCTTTCTCCGAGAGCTGGAGTTGGAAGAAAATCCTAAACCTAAGAAGCAAAGCAGCAAACCTCTATCGAGTAATGATTGGAAACGGAGAAAACACCTCCATTTGGCATGATCCATGACTATTCCCTACATCTCTTGTCAATAGATTTGGCCCCCACATCCTTACCCTAACTTGCCTCCGAAACATAAAAACCGTGAAAGACATCTGCTTGGACGGGACTTGGGCATGGCCCTCCCATGCCAGAGCCCCAAACCGCCGCCTTCGAAACCACCTCCGAGAAATCACATCTGCCCTCGAAACCCTCCCTCCCGCATCTTCGGATCCAGATACCTTTATTTTTGGATCCCAAATAAGTCCAAACCTGAATTCACCATCAGCAGTACCTACACTGCACTCAAACCTCCAGCGCCCAAAGTCAGATGGGCAAGCCTCGTCTAGAATAAATTCTCGATGGCACGACATTCCTTCATCACTTGGCTAGCTATTCATAATAAACTAACCACTCGCGACAGAATTATCTCATGGGGACTCGATTGCCCTGCGACATGCATCCTCTGCAATACCAGTGCTGAAACTATAGATTATCTCCTAATCCTCTGCCCCTACTCCTCGACCATCTGGGAAAATCTCACCCAAAGAATTGCTCTTCCACAAGCGTCATCAAATTGGAATCAATGGCATAACACAGCAAGTGCCTGGGCTCCCTCCCATAAACATCGTCGACTCCACTGGAATACTGCTTTCTGCGCCACGATCTACTACATCTGGAAATAGAGGAATAACAGAATCTACAATGATAAACAATCTCGCCCGAGTAGCACGACCCATTTGATTATCTCCGACCTCCGCTACAGATTCAAAGGATCGAAATACCCTTTCCAGGGTTGACATTTAAGAATTCCCCTACTTTTAACTCTTTTATTTTCTATACACCTTCTGGATGCTCATAATTGTAAAGGGTTTTCCACCCCTTGAACCTTTGTAACTTTTATTTCACATCAATTTATACGCTTTTTATACCAAAAAACAAAAAAATGGGGTAAATCTCTTACCTTAAAATGGTGAACCTCATGAGCTAAAACATTTGTTTGCAAGGAAACTGATGTGCGACAATCGTACACTTATGTTTTATCAGAAACATAAACTTCATTAAACTCAAAGACAAACAGCAGGAAACAAACAAAGTAGACATTCAAAGCTTTACTATCAATCGGAAAGAAGGGAAAGAACCAATTCTTCTGGCTCTCTCGCTCGCTTCATTAAACTCAAAGACAACCGGTCAGCACTAAATGACTTAATGCTTAAACATAAAATGTTTGTTTTAGAAATATGCAGTCAAGCAGAATTCTGAGACCCAATGATTCAGCTCCCGCGACCCAATATAAAACAAGTGGTTGCTCACATAAGAAGAATTCCTTGCATCCACATAACAAGCTGATTCACATGATTCTTGAAGCCTTATATAAAGAAATCTTTGTTCGCACCAAATTGTGAACAAATGTAAATATAAACTATAACAATAAATATATAAGGAAATCTAAGTATTTCGAAATTATATGAACCAAACAACATGGATAGTACAATAAAGTTTTACTCAAACTTAATACTCCGTTTTACACTTCCACCTTACTAATGGATCATTAGGAGGAGACCTCGTCCAAACATAGGAGACTACTTTTCTATTCTTACTGTATTTCATAGAATGAAAATTCCAGTAAGAATTAAACTGAAATTCAATCCTAAATTCATTTTTTTTAAAGATAAGGGTTTTGATACAGAGTAAACACAGAGAAGTCAATATAGGAAAAGCCTTAATTTTTTTTATCAAAATTCAACTCCCTTACATTGTAAACAAAGTCTGTTTAAATAAGAGTTCGAATAAAAACCCTAATACTAAAATACCAAAAATGCCCTAAAATAATAAAAATTCGAACACCGGGAGCTCCGAAACTGTCAATTCACTGCATTCTTCGGGTGATCGTCTGTCTTCATAAATTCTAGCGCTAATCTGTCTACATCATCCCCCCTGGGTAGATAAGATTCTTCCTCGAATCAGAACCAATCAGAAGAGTCACCTGCATAAGGAATCAAATGCTTAACATTAAAGACATCAGACGTACGTGCATGGCTAGGCAAGCGCAACCGATAAGCATTCGGGTTGGTCCTCTCCACATGGCCAATCTTCCGGGCGGCCAGTTTGTTGTACTCACCGGCAGGGTACCGAGCCTTGGTTAGAACTGCCCACACATAGTCACCAACTTTGAACTGTACAGGTTGACGATGATGATCCGCCGGAAACACATTTGCAAACACATCAGTCATAACAGGATCACAAAACAACAAGAAGACCACACCAGCTTCTTCTATGGCCGCCTGAAAAGGAGCACGGAACAACAAGGTCGTTATGGAAGGACCATAGCCAATGCTGAGGGACCGAGGCTTTGGCGGTACTAGAACAATCTTCTTACCCCGAAAAAGAATGAATAAGTATTCGCACGACCATCATGTACAACAGACAAATCATACTGCCAAGGGCGGCCAAGAAATAAGTGACAAACGTCCATAGGCACTACATCACAAAACACCTCAACCCGGTATGTCTTCCCTACAGAAAATGATACAAGCACACGTTGAGACACAATGATATGAGTACCTTTACTCAGCCAGGCCAACTTGTATGGTTTGGGGTGCGACTATGATTTCAGCCCGATTTTCGAAACCGCTGTCTCGGAAATTACATTCTCACAGCTACCAGCATCAATAATGAAGGTGCACACCTTACCGCCAATCGTACAAGTGGACTGAAACACATTATTCCGCAGCCAGTCACTCTGTTCAGGAACACGAGGGGAAAGAAAAGTGCGTCGTACCATCAGAACTGCACCAACATCACCAGTCACAACTTCCTCCGCGACCTCAGGCACATCATCATCATATGTATCAAACGTTGGGAGACCATCAGGAACAATGGGGGCCGGTTCAAACGCCTCATGAGGAAAAAGACCCCTAGCACCCGCAACATTCGGACATTCTACCTGACGATGCCCTAACTCACCACAGTCAAAGCACCGTAACTTACCAGCAGAGCGGCTGGTTGCACCAATGGGAACGGTTGGACGTGGAACTGGTGCGGGCGCTGAGGTCCCTATAGGAGGACCAATTCGTATGCCAATCTGGGTTCGTCGAGCCAACTGTTTTTCTGCTTGGAGGGCACGCCGATGAGCTTCCGAAACAGACAACGGGTCGAACATGTTCAACACATCCTGGAGTTGAGGGTGCAACCCCCCAATATAGCGGGATACCCGCTGATGTGTTGACTCGTTCACATCTGTACGAGCAAGCAACTGAAATAACTCATCCGTATACTCGTCCACAGATCGTGGCCCTTGACGAAAATTCTGGAAACGCTGGAACAATTCTCGCTCAAAATTGTAAGGCAAGAATACCTTGCAAATTTTCTTCTTGAACTTCTCCCAACTACGTACTTGCTCCTTGCCTTCATGCGTACAGATCTTTTTCACCTGCTGCCACCAAGCTTGTGCCCTGTCGCGCAGGTGGATGGTAACCAAAGCTACCCGTCTCTCCTCAGGAACTTCCTTGAAGTCCAGCACCTCCTCAACCTGGGATAACCAATCAACAAACTCCTCCGCCCGAAGGCCACCATCAAAGTCAGGAATGTTGACCTTAAATCCAAGCTCCCAGCGGCGGTCCGGATAAGCATTCCGTTCTGGTCTTTCTCCAAAATGGTTATCGGGACCTTCAGCCCTTCCACCGAGTTTCCTGGAAGTAAGTTCAGCCATCTGACGGGCAAGATACTTGACCTGACTGCACAGGTCAGCATTCTCGCGATCTCCGAAATCACTTGCATCTCCTTGTACAGCAACGCCACTGCGACCTCTGGTTCCTCCTCGCACCATCTCGCAGGACTGCTTGTGTCTGATACCAATATGATACAGAGTAAACGTAGAGAAGCCAATATAGGGGAAACCCTAATTTTCTGTATAAAAATTCAACTCCCTTACATTGTAAACAAAATATGTTTAAATAAGAGTTCGAAACAAAACCCTAATACAAAAATACCAAAATGCCCTAAAGTAATAAAAATTTGAAATAAAATAGTAAATGACTCCGAAATAAGGTGTTGTGGGTCAAAATCGGACACCGGGAGCTCCAAAACTGTCAATTCGCTGCATTCTTCGGGTGATCGCTTGTCTTCATAAATTCTAGCGCTAATCTGTCTGCATCAGTTTTGGATGGCAACGGTCCATCCAACTAATTATATCATTGTTAGTGCAAAATGGAAACCAACTAGAGTATATAACCGACAAGGGTCCATCCAGGACAACCTGTAAACTTCAATAAAATGAAATAACGAAATAACAATAAAAAATATATACAATAGATCAATTTACTTACTGTCACGTAATGGTTACCATTCACAAAACCAATACCAACTTCTAGTGTAGGACACGATCGACGGAGCACACCATGTAAATGAAGATACATTATTGAAAGTTGGAGAGATACGTTGTACACTACACATTGATACCGATTGGTTATCATTAAGCCAAAGTCGGTTAACATCATTCAATGCATATTACCGCTCACGTACATTTTGAAAAAAGCCAATCTTTGTAATAGGTTATCAACATGTTATGCACTATAAAAAACTCTCTCCTAGAGATCATATTGACCTTGCAATTCGTGCATCAAACCCCATCTAACTTGTTCCCATGAATCTATATTTTGGTATATTGATAAAGATATAACCCGAAATCTACAATTACCATCAAGAGAAACGTCTTCGATGCTAGCTATATAGTCGTGTAAGTTGTTAGGAAACTAACTCTCGTATATCCTAAGTTCTTTGCCTTTATTCGATTTTTTCTGTTCGAGTCATTTTTTTTGTTAGGTTTTTTACTTGGGTTTGGCTTTGGGTACTAAGAATATTTTAGTTACCGAGGTAGTCGTGCTAGCTATCGTACCGTATGTGCTATTGTATTGACTACCGTCCTATTTAAACAATGATGGGTTCGGCCTAGTTTATATGTCCAAACCGACTTTTTTCCTACCTTTAGTTATAGCTGAATCATTAGGTTCCAATATATCACTTCTAGCGAGATCTAGGATTTGCATCATCCTATTTATACTATCATCTTGCACGTGTGGACCGTAGGCGCGGCTGGTAGTATCTATTAAGGAAATTTTTCTCCTAAGCTCATCTTCGGTATCAACGCTATCCCTAGGTTTGATCTTAATAGTACTCCAATAAACATCACATTCATCCTTTTCAGTTTCCCTACCCCCTTTCTCGATCATAGCTAACTCGCATGTACACGTTAAATTATGTGCTTTCCCAATAACACAACCATGCTTTACGAGAGTGAACCATATTTTTTTGGTCATTTACTTTTTAATTCCTTAAAGATAGGTGCCCAAGATGCGTGTCTAGGATGAAAATCACTTCGTTCGAATGATTAAAAAATTCTAGTCCTGAGTGTGAAGAAAAGAATGAACATTATCCCAAAATTGTTCAAATATGCATAAACTTGTACCGATTGCCCATTTTAGGCTCGTGCGAGCACTCTTCGTCCTACAACATAAGATTAAATTAATTAGACATCCAACACTTAATATTAAAAACTAAAGTATAAAAATGATAATATAACTCACTGGTTGCTAGTCAGATTGCCCAAATGTTTAAAATTATTCGTGTAGATATTAATAATTTTTTCTCCATAAATATCTATCCATTGTTTTATCACATAATCGATAAACATTGGACAAAAGGCATGGACATGGTGTGACTCTAAAAGGTTTTTAGTATAATCTTTAAGCATCGCCGAATAGGCAACCACTTCATAATATTCTAGAAACTCATCATTCATGTCCGCTTGGGGTAAAACTTGCTTAGCGTACAAGAAAATGTTCTTTTTTATATACCAAGTTCATAATATATGAGTGGCATCCGGAAATACCTCCTTGATTGTATGCATTAATCCCAACTCTCTATTGGTGACAATAATATTTGGTAACGCGCACATGTTATTCATCATCACGTACCTTAGAACACTCAATGCCCATGTGTAGTAGGCTAGCTTCTCGGAGCTATAAAAATAAAAGCGATACAAAAGTTCTTCTTCGTCGATGTTTGACCAACTTTTTCTATAAAGGGAATCTTATATCTTGTAGTTTTGTACGTGCTATCCATTATAAGAATTTGAGGACCTGTGCACAATAAGTCAATGCTTGTAAAATAGGCAAAAACAATTCGTGGATCTCGTTTGTTGCTTCGTTTGTTCACTCCCAAACGTAGTACTGGTGTTGTTTTAACTTACTGATGCATCTAGATTTTCCTCGCTTTATCGACCAATTGTTGTTTCTTTCACAAGATGTAGATTGTACATATACATGATATCTTTTACGGATTTCTTATCTTCAAACCACGGTATATATCTCTTGTCCAAGAACCGATTGTTGTGAGTTTCTAAAAAAAATCTCGCTTGTCCACTTTTAGCCAAATGACTCGTGAATGTTCATCCAAGTGTAAAAATAGTTGGTGGTTGTGTTTCTCATTTACCACTACCAATTTCCAATAACTTGGTAGTTCTAAAACTAAATTTCCCCTTAACATGAATGGACAACCACATTTTTTCGATGAATAATCTCGGCGCTTCTTCATAAACCCCAATTTGGGTCTCGGTTTGTAAACATTGTTCCTCTCGCACTTAAAATATAGCCTTGGAGTTTTACCGTTTGTACAACCTCGTCATCTTTATCGACCAAATTAATGAATCCTAGTTTTATGATTTCTTTATCAACCCATGCAACACTTTAGATTTGGTGTAAACATTTTCCTTAGTAAAAGGTTTAGTATAATCGGCCATGGAACATGGTAGTTGTTCTGGTTCCTACAAATGCATGAAAACAAGCTACTAGAAAATCATAGTTTATTCAATTAACAACATATTAGTTGGAGGATGATGCAAAACAACAACAAGTTATTTTATACGAAATAACAACAAAGTAATTCATTCAATTAACAACAAGTTCCTACATAATTCAATTAAGAACAAGTTATTTTATGTAAAATAACAACAAAGTAACTCATTAAATTAACAACAAGTTCATACGTAATTCATTCAATTAACAACAATAATACAAATCCACACGCAACATTATATTGATTTGGGTAAAATAACGCATGCAATTGCTTTGAATTGGAAAAATTATTCATACAATCGTTCATTGATTTGGTAAAATCGTGATGAGTAGTGCCCACAATTTATGTAAATTCACGCGTGTTCTTGTGTGATTATGCACATCATGACGCGTGAAAACGTACGAATTACACGCTGGGAGTTAAAAATGTAAAAAGATACCTTAATTCATGTTTGTAAATGGTCAGTTGGTGGCTCCTCCTCATCCAAATGAAAATCATCGACATTGCAGTTAAAATTATCATTAATGTCACTCAAATCCATAATAGGAAAGAGATTTGGAGTGATTTTAATGGATTTAGGGCTTAGGGTTAGTGGTGGATAGAAATGAGTTTAAAACTGAAATTTAAGTTTTTATATGTTGGAGGTAGTCTGGTCATTTCACGTTTTAAAAAAAACTATAGTTTAGAAGTCTCACTATAAGAAAATTGGATCTCATTTTAGTCCTGCCTTTCCTTTTTATGTGAGCGTGAAATATCCACCCCTCTCTCTCTAGCACTTTTAAGAATTGACGAACGGAAATTCGATTTCGAAACGAACAAATTTATTATATAATAAAATAAATGCTTAGAACATGACCTATTGGAATGAATGTTAAAGTCCAAACTTGATTGCCAAATTTTAGTCGTGTCTATGGTTTAATACTCATTTTATATATTATTACAATGTCTATTTATTGTTTTAAAAAATAAAATGTATTATTAATATTATTTAGTTATTACTAAAATAAATTAGATGCTTGATATCTTTTATCGCGTAATATAACCAAATTTTAAAAATGAATAAACAAATATTTGGATATTTTTAGAGAAAAATAAAAATAAAATAATAACAAATACCAATATAAAGATAGAAAGTTAAAAAAAAAAGAGAGGAACGACAATCAAGTAGATAAAAGGTAATATGAATATTAAACAAATTTAAATATAGTTTTTGGATATTTAATTTTTAATAGTACGATAATACAAACTATTATTTTGCTTTGCGAATTTTTTTATCAACAATTAATAAAAAATTAATTTTAAAATAAAATAAAAATTAACCATCATAAATATATTTAGTCATCGTATTTATATGGTAATTGTTTGTTACAATAGTAAAAAGAGTTTTTCTAAATGCAACCATTAAAACAACTAAAGAATTTAACTAAGTATAATATACATATAAAGTTTGAGGACCTTTGTTACATATGATATATTTTTTTTACAATTGACAAGTAACTTTTTGTGGGAATTGAAATGTGGTGACTTTTATTTTTTTTTATTGTTCGGGACACATGCGGCAAGATATTAAAATTGGCATACATACTTCTTCCTCTACCTAGAGCGAAACAAAGCCCTAATACGAAACTTAAATATAGTTACAAATGTTATAAAATACTATGCAATTATCACAAAATGGCTCAAACACATAATATATGCGAATGAAAGATTTAAATAAAACACAGGATTTAACGTGGTTCGACAATTGTCTACGTCCACGGGCGCCGCTAGAGAAAAGAGTTTCACTATGATAGAAAAGGTTACAGATTTAAGATTGTGTTTTGTGTCGCCCTAGTAATCTATTTATAGGGAATTAATAGACTTACTAGACTATGGGCCTAATGGGCTCATACCACAAAGACTAACTCAAGTAATTGGACAATATCACTATCACAACACAAAACTGTACTGTCGGACACAGTACACTGTCAAGGCACTATTCGACTCATTCACAACAAATCTTCCCCTTGAGGCGAATATCATTTCTTCACTATCAACAAAGAATCTTCTCTTCTTCCGACTCACCAAATGCCCTTAAGGCATTCACTCTATACTGCGAACACCGATCCAGTTTAGGCATTCCCTAAACTTTCGAACTGATACTGCCTTGGTCATTATATCTGCTGGATTATCGTGTGTAGACACTTTCTTCACATCAACAATTCCCTTTGATATTATATCACGAATAAAATGATACCTGACATCTATGTGCTTTGTACGCTCATGGATATTGCATCTTTAACTGCTTCTGTTACCGCCATGTACTCTGCCTCTGTTGTAGACAAAGCTACAGTAGCTTGCAACTGTGCTTTCCAACTGATCGCACTCCCAGCTAGAGTAAATACATATCATGTCAGAGATCTTCTTTTATCCATATCACCTGCAAAATCAGAATCAACAAAACCAACCAATGATCCTGCAACATCATTCAGCGATTTACCAATATCGGTTTTGTTAAAAGTTAAGCCAACATTCACAGTATTCTTTAGATACCGAAGTATCCATTTCACTGCATGCCAATGTTCTTTCCCGGGACATCCCATGTACCTGCTAACTACACTAACCGCATGTGAAATATCAGGACGTGTGCATACCATAGCATACATGATACTACCAACTGCACTTGCATATGGAACCTTCGACATTTGTTCCAACTCAGCATCGTCCTTGGCCACTTCTACTGCAGACAACTTGAAATGAGTAGCAAAAGGAATGTTAACTGCTTTAGCATCAAACATGTTGAATCGTTTTAACACTTTCTCAATATAGATTCGTTGAGACAAGTGTAATGTTCCTAAATTTCTGTTCCTGATAATCTCCATACCAAGAATTTTCTTTGCTCTACCCAGATCCTTCATCTCAAACTCGGTACTAAGCTGCTTCTTTAACTGCACAATGTGTGACATACTACAAGCAGCAATAAGCATATCATCCACATACAACAAAAAGTAAACATAAGAATCATCTGACATCTTTTGATGATACACAAAACTATCATATGGACTCCTCGTGAACCCTTTTGACACCATGAATGTATCAAAACATTTGTACCATTGCCTAGGTGACTGTTTCAAACCATACAGTGACTTTTTCAGCAGACAAACTTTGTCCTCCATATTAGGTTCGATAAATCCCTCTGGTTGTCTCATGTAAATTTGCTCCTCCAATTCACCATGTAGAAACGCAGTCTTCACATCCAATTGCTCAAGCTCTAAATCTTGAAAAACTATTATAGCTAACAAAACTCGAATCGAACTATGCTTCACCACTGGAGAAAACGCTTCATTGAAGTCGATTCCTTCCCTTTGAGTAAAACCCTTAGCGACCAGTCTTGCTTTGAATCGAGATGCCTCAACCCCTGGATTACCTTCCTTTTTCTTAAACACCCATTTACTGCCTACTATCTTCTGTCCTTTAGGCAAGTCAACAAGCTTCCATGTTTGATTCTTATGAAGAGATTCAATCTCTTCTCCCATAGCACCAATCCATCGATCTGCCTCTGAACTTGCTATAGCTTCTTTGTAGCTACTAGGTTCCTGCATCTCTACTTCTTCTGCAACTGACAGAGCATATGCAACTAGATTCACATACCTTTTTGGAAGTCTAATATCTCTTCTTTCTCTGCCCAATGTTATGCTATAAGGTTTTGCTCTGGTTCGGGCACATCATCGTCACTATCATCCGATGCTGACGCTTCACCTTCTGATTATGGATCCACCTCAGAACCACTTGAATTATTGGACTTGCTAGGAACTGATTCTACTTCAAGCTCCACCTGTTTACTCATAAACGATCCTGATTCGACCATTTCTCCTACTTCCTTCTGACTGTCTATTGAAGCAAACTCATTAAAAGTAACATCCCTACTGATGAGAAAACCTGGAGACTTTGGAGAGGTACACCATAACCTATATCCCTTCACTCCAGTAGCATATCCTAGAAATATGCATCTCTTTGCCCTCGGATCAAGCTTACCATCTCTCACATGAGCATACACAGGACAACCGAACACCCTCAAATGTTCATAATCAGCCGACGATCCAGACCAAATATCAAAAGGAGTTTTACAATCAATAGCTGTTGATGGAGACCGATTCACCAAGTAACACGCTGTATTGATAGCTTCAGCCCAAAAATCCTTTTCCACACCGGAATGTGAGAGCATACTTCGTGCCTTGTCACAAAGCGTTCTGTTCATTCTTTCTGCGACTCCATTCTCTTGTGGTGTTCTAGAACAAGTGCGATGGCGCACTATTCCCTCAGCTTCGCAGAACTTGTTGAACTCACGACTGCAATATTCTAACCCATTATCTGTCCTAAGACGTTTGATTTTTCTTCCTGTTTGCTTCTCAATCATCGTCTTCCATTTGACAAAAGTTGAATATGCCTCATCTTTCGTTTTCAGAAAGTAAACCCACACCATCCTTGAATAATCATCTATCAAACTCATGTAGTATATGGCTCCGCTCTTGGATGGAATTCTGTTTGGACCCCAAAGATCTGAGTGAATGTAGTCCACTGTGCCTTTAGTCTTTCTTACAGCCAATTTGCTGAATTTGACTCTAGTTTGTTTACCAAACACACAGTGCTCACAAAATCCCAATGATTCTGCTTTATACCCTTTCAACAAATCTCTCTTTCCCAAAACAATTAATCCTCTGTCACTCATGTGACCAAGATGCCAATGCCACAACTTATTTTGATCATGCCTACTTTGGCTATTACTCCCTGATGATGCTACTGCAGCATCGCCCATAACAACACTACCCTGGAGAATGTAAAGACCCTTCTGCAAACTACCTTTCATGCATACCATTGAGCCTTTTGTCACTTTGATTACACCATTTTCTGCATGGTACTTGTAACCCCGAGAGTCTAGAGTCCCAAGAGAAATCAGGTTTCTTTTTAACCCAGGAACATGCCAGCACGTCAAGATTCTAACAACCCCGTCAAACATTCTGATTCTGACGTTACCAATACCACCAACAGTCAACGAATGATTGTTCCCTAAATAGACAGTTCCCTGCATTGGCTTGTACGTATCAAACCACTGCTTGAACTGATACATGTGATATGTAGCGCCAGTATCAAGTACCCAAGAGTTTTGCCCAAAGTCTGAACTCACGGACAATACATCTCCTTTACCATTGTTTTCACTATCGTCAGAATCGTTCACACCTTCAACAATGTTTGCTGCATTTTCCTTTTGATTTCCCTTCTTACTATTCAGTTTCGGACAATCTCTCCTATAATGACCATGCTCACCGCATTCATAACAGTTTGAGTGCTTCACCCTTGACTTGGACCTCAAGTTCTTCCTTCTTAAAGAACTCGCTTTGCTTTTAGATCTTCCTCTAGTCATAAGACCTTCCCCTTCAGCTTGATTGTCTAGCTGCAACTGTCTCATCTCTTTTGATTTCAGTGCCCCTTTGACATCTGCTAGCGATAACTTATCCTTACCATACATAATGGTATCTACGAAGTTTTCATAGGGAGCTGGTAACGATCTCAATACAAACAAAGCTTGATCCTCATCCTCAATATTGATATCTATGTTCTCCAAGTCCATTATAATTGATTTAAAATTATCTAGGTGCTCTGTTATGGACATACCTTCTTTCAATCTGAAATCATACAAACGTTTCTTCAAATATAATCGGTTTACTACTGATTTCTCTGAGTAAAGATCTCCTAGCTTTCTCCATGCGCAGGCTAGCAGTCTTCTCACCACTAATCTCGCGAAGCACATTGTCTTTCACACTCATTAAAATCCAGCACAAAGCCCTTTCTTGAAGATCTTGTTTCTCCTCTTCTTTCATCTCTTCTGGTAACTTATTCTCCACAGCCTTCCACAGCCCTTGCAGTACCAATGAAGATTTCAGTTTAATCTTCCACAACGCAAAGCTGGATCCCCCATCAAATTTTTCAATCATGTATTTTGTTGCTGTAGACGCCATTGTGAAACCCTAATTGCAAAAGCCCTAATTTCACCACGTGGCTCTGATACCAATTTTGTTATAAAATACTATGCAATTATCACAAAATGGCTCAAGCACAGAATATATGCGAATGAAAGATTTAAATGAAACACGAGATTTAACGTGGTTCGACAATTGTCTACGTCCACGGGCGCCGCCAGAGAAAAGAGTTTCACTATGATAGAAAAGTTTACAGATTTCAGATTGTGTTTTGTGTCGCCCTAGTATTCTATTTATAGGGAATTAATAGACAAACTAGACTATGGGCCTAATGGGCTCATACCACAAGACTAACTCAAGTAATTGGACAATATCACTATCACAACACAAAACTGTACTGCCGGACACAGTACACTGTCAAGGCACTATTCGACTCATTCACAACAACAACTTTATAAAATAAGCTATTTTTAAAGTAAGTAAATGTATTTAGGATTGAATTTCAGTTTAATTTTTACTGGAATTTTCATTTTATGAAATACGGTAAGACTATGATGAACCCTAATTCTTCTTTTAAAGACCCAATTGCAGCATGCCAAATGGCATGCTGCAGTTGTACTTTTGTTTTTAGAAAAATGTTTTTTTAAAAAGAAATGGTTGGTAAAAAAATTAAAAAAAGTATACCATTATTTTTTATTTTTCGATATATACGAGTAGAGACTTGCTTTATTTGATTCCGATACCGAAAGTTTTTGAGTTTTTATTTATTTAGTATTTTCAAAATTATTTTTAGAACATTTTTGTAAGTTAAAAAAATAAATAAATTATACCATGATTTATAATTTCATTACAAAACTTAAAAAATTAAAATTCATAATGTTATTGATATAGTTACATTTAAGAAATTTTAACCAAACCAATTTTATTTTTAAATTTGATTTTTAAATATACCATGTATTATGTATTATATTTTTAATTATTTTAATTTTATAGTTTATATTTGTAAACAAAATATATTATGTTAATTTATGAAAATTATTTATTTTATTATATATAAATTTAATGTAAATATATAGTAAATAAGAAGAAAGATAAATAAAAATAAATGGTAGGATATTGTATGGTAGAATGATGTGGAAGAGAGAGAAATATCGTGGGGTATGCTGAAAGATGAAATATGCACTACTGCGTTGAGTGAGAATTTTTTCAGAATTACTTGGGGATTATGCTGATGTGGCGCGCTTTTGGGAGAGAAAATATCTCCATTGCTGTGTATGGTCTAAGAATAGAAAAGTAGTATGGTATGTCTGGACGAGGGCTCCTCCCAATGGTCTATTAGTAACGAGGCCGTGTAAAACGGTATATTAATTACTTTGCAAACTCTTAGTTAGAGGTGGCAAACGGTCTGAACCGCGAACCATCGGAACCGTTTAAATCAGAACCACGGTTTGCGGTCCTGGCGGATTGCGGGCCTGTCGGTTTGCGGTCCTGGCGGGTTGCGGTCCTGTCGGTTTGCAGTCCTAATGGGCCAGTTTCGCAGTTAAACCGCCAGTTCAAACCACCAGACAAACCATTTAAGAACCGTTTATCAGAATATTTTATAATGTCATTTAAAATTAATTTGTAAGTGTTAAATGAATATAATTTCAATAATTGAGATATGTACCATATACACGAGTTAATTATGCAATTTCATGTATTTTAATTTAAATATGTTATCATTTTAATCGAAATTTTATAATCAAGTAATTACATTCTAAAAAATAATTGTAATTTGATTTTGATACGTTTGATTATATTTATGTATTTAAGATATTTTATTTAATATTAGGTAGATATTAAATAAAATATATACATCTACTTGTATTTCGATTACAACATTTGAAGTATAAATTTAATATTTGAAGTATTCAATATTTGAAAGTATAAATTTAAAGTTTTTAAAATTGTATAAATTTGGATTATGTTCCAATTGCAAACACATGTAATTTGGTTGTGAAATAAATTCAAAAATATCAACTCAAGTGTTTCAATTAACTACGTGTAATTTGGTTCCTAAAAAGGAATTATATTCTGATGGCATAATTAAATATAATTAATTAAATATATTTATTTAGGAGATTAACATCATCAACAAATATATGAACTATCTAGTATGTACCATTATGTGAAAATAACGGCGCTCCGGACATCCGGACAAATGTCTAAATTAACTTGTTAATAATATAAAAATTCTTTCAATAAACTAGAAAAAGGAAGGGTTAATAATATAAAATTTATTTCAATAATCTAGAGAACTTTATATATATTTTTTTCATAAAAGTACTAAAATCATTAAAAAACTAAT